>JAVJIF010005671.1:50000-208650 GCA_038442645.1 Agave tequilana
TTAATTATTACTATTATCAGAAGTTTTCTTTCTCCCACACACAAACTCTTTATCATTAGAATCAGCATCAATCGACTTCGTCTGAGGTTCATCCAATAATAGAGCCACAGTCACGTCCTACATTCTAATATATTCTCTCCTTCATCTTCATCTTTGCCTTCACTAGTCCACAGCATTATGATAACCATTTACTATTTTACAGACAATTAAAATTCAAAATTAATTTAAAGATATAAATAAACAATTTTAATCTGCATAGCATATTCAGCAGCAACCTGAAAAAAAAAAAAAAAAAAACCACAAATAGGAGAAAATAAATGAGATGAGAGAAAACAACTCTCTATGTATATACACAGGATCCATGTCCATCGCATTATGGTAACCATTTCCTTTTTCTTAAACACTCAAGGCTCAAATTTGAACGTAAAAGATAAGAAAACAATTGCAAGGGAGAGATCGTTTTCGATATCGATAGCTCAAGTTCAAACTTCAAACTAGGTTTTTTTTGTTTATAAGCTGATGGACAAAATTGAATTATGTTTGTTAGCTGAGTCCATCCCCATCCATATTTGCATGCCTAATAACTCTTCTTGTTCGAGCCCTTGTCCTCGGTCTGACCTGCACACTCAGTCGAGTACGTTGTTGCCTCCCCCCACCCCCACAATGCCCTGACCTTCACGGGAAGTTGGCCGGACCCTGACCACCGCCATAATTATAAGGGTTGTTGTCATGTCGATCCTGAAATCTTTCTGAATTCTATATTAACCCTTGAAATTTAACTATTTTCAACACCTTAAATTTTATAAGTTTGGGCAGAGTACCCCCATTTGTTATTTGTTGTCTATTTGTCATAGTAGAGAGATGAAAATACTATTCTACCTCTTAAATTTGATAAAATTCCCTCTTTTTTCTTTCACTCTCTCCCACTCACTCAACACCACCGTCGCCCCAACAGCGGCCGACAGCAGCTGCCTGTAGCGGCAACTGCTGGTGGCAGCTACCGGCAGTAGGAGGTAGCAGCAGACAGAAGCGGCGGCCAGCAGAAACAGAGAGAGTGAGTTTGTTGAGAGGGAAATAGAAGAAAGATACGAGAGTATAATGGTAATTTCACATATTATTTTAGGATATTTGAATTTAGAAAGAGAATAATCCAAGAATATTCTGATTTATAAACAAAAAAAAACTAATGGTGGGATAGTTTGTCCAAACTTATAATATTTGGAGGAGCAAATTCGAAAATATGAAGATTTTGAGAGTTAGTATGAAAGGCAATAATCCTAATTATAAATGTAGGCTTGATGGCCTTTGATGTGACTCAGCACCGACCAGCTGTAGGGCGAGCTGAGCTCAACCCCACCCCTACAATCAGAATCTGACCTAATCAACTAAGCTTGCTTTTTGGTCGGGTCCAAAGACCCAATCTCATTCTTGGGATCCCCCCCTCTCCCTCTCTCAGTCACAGGGCATGCAGCAGTACCCTTTGTTCACACTTTTGGAATGCATGGCGTCATGGCTTTGCTAAAATCAGCTAGCAAATGGTGTGGGGGGGGGTGGGGGGGGGGGGGGGTGGGGTGACTGTGTGTGCACGCCTTTATTCACACTGCACATGCATGCATAAATAAATATTTATTACAGTGTCAGTGTATGCTAGCTAAGCTTAGGATTCTTCTAAACATATTGCTTTGTTTCACATGAGGGTGAGGATGAGATGAGATTACTCTATGTTCCTCTTCCTCTGGCTCTGAGGCTCTCTCCCCCTTTTGTAAGGCGAAGGTGTGTAGCTAGGGTTAGAGAGTTGAGAAAGTGAAAAAGAGACTGAGGAGAGCATATGGATATAGATATTGCTAGGTCCCTAGACCTGTCTCTCTTGCATGTGCTTTGGTGCAACATACTGTTTTTTAGTGTGTGTGTGTGTGTGTGTGTGTGTGTGTGAGAGAGAGAGAGAGAGAGAGAGAGAGAGAGAGAGAGAGAGAGAGAGAGAGATTGGTGCACTTGAAGTCTAATGGAAATGATTAGATGAAAAAATGTAGCCTAATAAACCAAAGCAATACTCACTAGGTATATAGGAGTGGGCTTGTATGGTATATTTCCTAGCTACTGTCCAATAATTGGAGAGCCCTATTTAGGTCGGTCGTTTTTTTCCTTACTTAATGGATAGGCAAAAAATATTCAAAACACTTGATTTTTGGTTTATACATACTTGAAATAATATAGATCAACTTCAACAGAGTGGATTTTGTATTCGAATGTCGGAGGGTTGAACTTGAGTGGGAAAAATTCGGCCTCAAAAATCCTTTTGAAAGAACACGAGTCTGTGTGTGCGTAAAATAGCACTAAAGAAGAGAAAGGGTCCATCTCAATTCTCAAGTGAATCAGCCCGTGCAGTCTAAGTGTGCTATTTATGCATCCCTTCATATACAAAATTGCTTTTGATTGGATCAAATTAATTTCTTACTAGCTACCACAGATGAATGAATAAAGATGTCAAGTCTAACACATTTTGCTTCAAGAAAAGCATCCTGTCTATTATAAAACTCACTCTCTGAATTTGATACCTCTTGTAACCTAACTCAATTTATTTACCAGTAAATCAAACCTCACTAACTACGTGTTCATATGCGAGTCAGGAATAGAACATGTGCTAGTTTTATGTTGCTTTATTATTTATTGCATGAATGATCCTAGCTCTTATGCTAAACTTTCAGAGAAGAAGTTGAATACAGAACAAATGAAGCTAGCCTTGTAGTTGAAGAGGTACACATCAGTGAGAACCAAGCAACTTGAGGGGAATGCAATTGAACAAAATAAATCCCAGTGACCACACATTCATTCTGTGGAGAGAATCACAACCACCCCACCCCCACGCCCCGGTTCGGTTCATGTGTGCGAGTCAGACACACATACAATAAGAGAGTCAATCCCGCCTAATACATGTGTCAATCCCCCCCCCAAAAACACACACACACACACCCCCTTTGTCTTTGTTTTCATTTGGATTTTGGGCAGTGAGAAACAGCAACAGGCCAAAAGGTAACGGGTGCATTGTTTGGGGAACCAAGCCCTGAGCTCTGAGCCAGTGAAGACCTTAGCAGTTCTCAGGGCTCTCACTTCTAGTATTTTGCCTCATTGTGGTCAAATCGCCCAAATTGGACCAGAGTCAAGTCGTTGACCAATGGTGGACCCACTTCAACTTGTTCCTGTTGTTGTGACTCCAGAGGAAATATTCTTGGTTTTGGGTGTAGAATTTAGACCCGAGTTGGAATTTTATTCAGATTTCTGATTCTAATTGATTGCAAGGGCCAATCTGTTCAGGCCTGAGAGGTGGGCTAGAGTTATAACGACAATAGGAGAGTGGTCCGCCGATCACTGGTCTGTTAAGCACTATGCGCCCGCCATAGCTTTGGATGATGTCCCCCGCGTGTGGCGGCGTGGCGATCCAGGGTCGGTTAGAGCGCTTGCTCCCCTCAAGGTCTCCGGCTCGAAGCACGTGCCTTGCAAACATTCTCTCTCCACCTGATGAGGCCTCGGATTTGCTTCCCGGTGGTCGTCAGTGTGGCCTCATATTTGCTTCTCGGTGGTCGTCGGTGAATCCCGTTGGCGGTTGAGTTATTAAAAAAAAAAAAAAAAGATTTGGATGATTGTTTGAGAATTACCCTCTGTGCATGATCGACCTTCAGGAAATCTCTCTCTAGTCAACCTAATCCCCTCCGGAGCCCCTGCAGCTCTGCCTCAACAACATGTGCAACAAGACCAAGGAACATCCAACACCGATGATAGCTCTCGTATGTGTAATCTAATTACGAATGCGCAAACTGTAACATTGTAATTAATGTTAAAATTCAATAAAATATCACGAACTTTTAACTGTTTTAAAAAAATACTGTGAACTTTCACAATTGCAAATTACTATTACAAAATTTGCTTTAAATTTTCAAGAAAATACCACCTGTCAAGCCCATGTTAAGTTGGCAATCACGTGTAAATTACGTGACAATTTAATGACAAAAATACCCTTTATTTTCTCTCAATATCTGCTATCAATTTTTTTAAAAAAAAGAAAATGTCATCCCCCCCAAAAAAAAAAGTCCCCCCCCCCCCCCCTCCTTGCACTCTCCCTCTTATCTCTTCTCTGATCTATCTTTATTTCTATTTTTTTGTGTTTGTGTGTGATGTGTTAGATAAGGATAAAATTATCTGTTTTTTTTAATGTTAACAATCATTTGATAGTTTGCGAAAGTGCCAAAATTCATGGGAGTGTTTTGCAATGTTGAAAGTTCATAGTATTTTTTTTTCAAAATAGCTGAAATTTTATAATATGTTGGTGCATTTTAGCCCTGTTATTAACTCATCTGTCAAAATTGATCTTGATCAAGCCATAATCGGGAGCTAGCCATCTAAGCAACTACCAAAAAAAAAAGTGCACAATCTAAATTACTTAAAAATAGAGAAAATAAAGGATAGCAAACTTCCTAAAGAGTATCATTTCATCTGGTGGGGTTCAGGTTGGCTCCTTCTCGCATTAGACCATCACATGGTCCAACACGAGCTGAGCCGTCAGATTTATCTAAATCCAACCATCTCGGCATCATCCTCTCTAGCTTGTTCAAGCTGGCATCTCCTCCGAGTCCGTTTCTTCTTCAAGCCTTTCACAACTCGTTCAATGTAAGACGTACGGGTAACTCCCTTAGAGATGATTTTTTTTCTGAGAAAAAATTGTGTCCTTGAATCATCTTTGGGTTGAAGATGTTGGATGAAATCAGGCAGGCAGGGGTTGAGGATCATAAATCATAATAACTTGACGAAAAAGTATCAGCAAATCAGACGGCTCAGCGCGCATTAGACCATCACAATGTCCAACACTAGAAGGAGCCAACCCGAACCCCATCTAGTGATTTTGGGCCCATCTAACTTTGAGATCATCGAAGCAACAATGAATTTGTGAGTCCAAAAGCTCAATGACAAAGAAAGAACAGAAATCCCAAACAAGTCAACTGACTATAAATCATACTCGTCCCTTTTTTTTTCCTACTCTATGGGGTGGGGAACTACAAAAAGAAAGAGGCCTCAAAGTACAACTGAAAAGAACTCCATCATCTATTCTTAAAACACAAGCACTTGTGAATCCGTGAGCAATTTAATCCCATTCATTGTGTCTACCAATTTCATGTCATGGCCTGCATCCTCTCTTCATACTGGAAGCATAGACACTTGATTGTGCAACTTTCCTCATCGTCCCAAAGTTTTGAAGAACTCAATACTTTGATCACCAAACTTTTAAGTTCTGTTTCCTTGAGCAGTGTTCAAGCGAGAGTAGAAATGAAGCTAGTAAAAGCACTACAGTGCACACCACTTTCTCTTGCTCCCACCCAGGTGAATAATTGCAGATCTCTCTCTCTCTCTCTCTCTCTCTCTCTCTCTCTGTGTGTCAAGGGCAATGTCATTGCCAATGGGAGATATCCCTCATGGCTTCCACATGGAGTGACAGGGGAACTTGTCGGCCAACACACGACAATTGCATCTTTTGCAGCAGATTCATCCGCACAGCTGTAGTCCTACTGCAACAGGGAGCTCGTTTGTCCAAATGCTAATGTTGGGGTTCACTGGAAGATATGTGCCGCTCGTGTTGGTAAAACCTCGACTGAGGCATTCACTCCGAGCCAATGCTGTAAATATTCCAGAGATGGCAAATAAGTGCTCAGCGCACAGTAGGGACGATAATGGACGTGTTCATGAGTCCTCATTGGATCTGTCCATGAACAAGTCCATTCTCATCCCTAGCGCATGGTCACACAGTGTTGCTTTCATCTCCGATGCGTATATCGCATCTCCCCCCTCCATTATGCCACCCCGCTGCAAGCTCATCACAACTCTCTCTCTCTCTCTCTCTCACACACACACAGACACACAAATACTGTCCCAAATCACCAACTTCTTTCACATAACTAAAGTCTAAGTCTAGCCTTCGTTCAAAAGATGAAGAAGGTTCTCTCTCTGGCATTGGCATTTCTCTTCCTCCTCTTCGCTTCTTCCTACCTCCAAGCTGCCAAGGCTGGCTCAGGTAACAAACTCGAAACCGAAGACTAAATTTTCCTCTGGCGTACATACTTCTACTGTTTGCTAACTGGATTGTGGCTGTGTTGGTGTTTTCACAGCTTTCTGCGATGGAAAGTGCAAGGTGAGGTGCTCGAAGGCGAGCGTCAAGGACAACTGCCTCAAGTACTGCGGGCTGTGCTGTGAAGCCTGTCATTGTGTTCCGTCCGGGACTTACAAGGACGAGTGCCCCTGTTACCGGACAAGATGACTGGTGTCGGCGAGAGGAGGCGGCCCAAGTGCCCCTAAATTCATGGTTGAGACCAGCGCATGTCTTTCCATGGTTGTGCTCCTCTTGCGTGCAACAGGATCAGTGGTCCGTTTGTTTCGCGTAAAAGTCCGTAAATCGTAAATGACTTACAACCCAGTTACAATTACGGCGTTTGTTTGGACCGTAATTCGTAAAAGGCTTACACAATCCAATTATCACTCACTTGCAACCCAATTACCACTCACTTACAGTCCAGTTACAGTTAATTTTGTGGTCATGCAAATTTGTATTATTTTTTTATGTTAATATTAAATTTTTTTTAATATTTATCATTTTTAATATTTATTTGCAATATTAAAACTTTTTAAATCACCAAATAGTTAATTTTGTGGTCAACTTTTTCACTTACGACTTACACATTACGACAACCAAACATCGTAAAACACAATACACTTTTCCACTTACAACTTTATATTACCAACCAAACACCATAAAGCTTACATGCATGTAACTCATTTACAACTGTAAAAGACTTTACTAATTACGACTTACGAATTACGGCCAGTTACGACAACCAAACAGGTATATGAGAGGTTTTGATCCTCATACATTATGTAGGTAAAAGCCATAAACTGCCAGTTTATGCACTGAACATGAATAAAGGGGCCGTTTGTTTCGCATAAAACTCCGTAATTCATAAATGACTTACTACCCAATTACAATTACGGCGTTTGTTTGGACCGTAATTCTTAAAACACTTACGTAACTCAACTAACACTCACTTGCAACCCAGTTACCACTCACTTACAGCCCAGTTACAGTTAATTTTGTGGTCATACAAATTTGTAATATTTTTTATATTAATATTAAAATTTTTTAATATTTTACTTTTTTAATATTTATTTGCAGTGTTAAAACTTTTAAAATCACCAAATAGTTAATTTTGGGTCAACTTTTTCACTTACGACTTATACATTACGACAATCAAACACCGTAAAGTACAATACACTTTCCCACTTTTAATTTTATATTACCAACCAAACACCGTAAAATTTACATACATGTAACTCATTTACAATTGTAAAAGACTTTATCAATTACAACTACGAATTACGACCAGTTACGACAAGAGCCAAAGATGAGTTTGTGGCTGTATTTTGTGTGGAAAGATGGGAGTGTTATTGAGTGAATCAAATAAAGTTAGAAGATCAAGAAAGTATATTGTAAAGCTTATGGTGTCTATGTTCTCAGTGACAAGACTCTGGACTCACAACATCTGTGGATTTCATTTCAACAGTGAAAAAGACCAAGAGACTTGCTTACAAGTAGAGAGAAGATGTGTAGGAATAAAAACTGACGTAAATGCATCAAGAGGCATACTAGAGAGTTGCACATGAATCCGAATCACAAATAACCTGAAATTAAGCATGAACTTGATCCAAATATCTAAATTTGATAGCTAAAAATATGACTTAAATCCTTGAATTTGGTTTTGTATAAAACAGAGACAAAACTAGAACATTCGCGATTTCCAGTCTAATTTCATATGCGCGCCCCTGGCCAGCGACATTTTTGTAAACTTGTGTGCGCACGAATCTTCCTTCTCTACTTTGACATCTAGACCTCTCTCTTTCCGCAAAAACCTCAGTTTGAGCTTTCACCTTTCACTCAGTGGGAAAGAGAGAACAAGAGACTATACAAAAACACAGAGACCTAACACAATAATTAATAAAACTTTGATAGAAACCAACTGAGGTGTCCTCAAAGCAACCCAAGAAACATGATACTGATAAAAAGTAACAAAGGCAGTTGGCAACTCGGTATCCATGTAAAAACTGTTTGTTTCTCTCAGCCAGGACTTGAACCACTGGAGGTATCCGATAATAAAGATGTGTGGGAGACTCTTGTTAGAATTTTAGGATGGACCATCCAGCCTGGAGTTTACCATATTACAACTATGGGCCACTCAGTGTTGCAATGTGCTTGAACATATTCATTTCAGCCTGACAGTGACTTAGAACAGATATTGAGGTTTCAGAGTCAAAACACATGACTCTGGATTCACCCTCAGAGCAAATCATGTTTGGTATGCACACGTAGGGATCTCGGGTATGTACCCAAATCTGACATCAATCCGACCTGAATTTTACCTCCTCCAGATCCAACTCGAGGTGTTTAATGGAGCGGGTATGAGTCAGATTGGGAATGGGTTGTATGTGTCCTCTCAGTCGATTTTTACCCAGACTCAGACCAGACCTCATCTTAAGAGATCCATTTCGCTAATGGGTCCTCTCAGTCAATTTTTACCCAACAAATCCACAATCTGATGATATCGGAATCAACCCAGTGTGTATGTGTTTAATATCCTACGCAGTTTCCCTCATCGTTTTCTTTTTTTTTTTTTAACTTCCCAAACCAGAGATGGAAATACCTCCCTGTATCTCTACGTCAAAGGTCAAAGGATGAAAATAAGGAATGGTTTGGGATAATCTTCAAAAAAAACTTTTCAAATTACTTATTTTAGTATGTTATAATCTTCTTTGGTTTCTTTCTTTAGTCATGCCAAAGAAAGAAAACATTGTAGGAATTTGACTGAGAATCCAGGAATCGACAATACATTGAAGAATACGGAAGTGTTCTCGAAATCAAATTACCATAAATCTCAATCCAATATCTAAAGTTCTAAATCAAAGGTAACATCATAAGAACTTGATTCTAACTAGTTTGAAAGTATTCAACTGTTATTTATGATATCATCACTTGTAAGAAAAAATCGCTAAATATGCTAGGTATCTTGCATAAGGCAAATGTTTCCATCAAGTATTTTGATTTAACATAAATAATGTGACTTGTATTCTACTTGTATTGTTACCTCCTCTACTTCTTCTCATTTGATTAAGCTTCAACCTGAAACTGAAGCAAACATACCTATACTCTGAACTGACCCGAGGTACGTTTTTGTTGGTTTTGGATCAATATAGTTGATACCCAACCTAATAAAATTTATGATGGAGCCAACCCGACCCAATGCAACAAACAAACAGGTAATTATTGAGGCTATTCCTAACAGCCGATCTAAATTTGGGTCAGGCATGAGACATGACAAGCCCCACCCCATTTTATTTGCAGTCCAAAGCAAACGAAAGGCTGAACTCAATTTTTTGGATCCATGTTTTATAATTTCTAACAATAAAGACATGTTCTAAAAACACCAGAATGTTCAAGAAATATCCAGAACCCACATATTGAGATATAATTAATAAATACATCCACAAGATTATATAAGGAACTTGTCGGGAATGGATAGAGCTTTTATTGGTTGTAAGTGTAGCCAAATGGAGAGACTGGTATTGATATCTCTTTGCTTGGTGTAGCCAGAGAAGGGTTATGATGCCAACACGAGAGAAGTTGTAGATCTTTGCTAAAATGTGTAGCTAAGGAGGGATATGACACTAAACCCAAAGGTATGTTTAGTCCAAGATGGAATTTGCATCCAGTTCATTTATTATTCTTCTCATATTATTGAGCGGGTTATAAAGTCGTTATCAAGTGACTTTACATTACATCAACTCTACTGTTGTAGAGATTCACGACCTCAATAGCAAACAAAATGGTGGATATCACGAACATATAGACGATTGAGAGCAACCTTCTGTTGTAAATTTTGGTGGACTTCATTGTGTAACTTTTCTTTAATGCAATAGGGAAAAAAGTTGCAAGTACAAGACTAGGTAACAAGTTCTAGACATGCTTTCAAATTGATAGATGAGAGAAACTCTCTCCCTAATGTAAATCTAACCAGGTTTTCCATTAACTGCCATAAAGAAACAACTAGCACCAGTTGTCCTCAGCTACTCACCATAAATTTGTGTTCCTACAGTTCCTCAAGATTTAGAAAAACTAAACCAAGTTTCACAATTGAGGCTCTTATATGCTAGAAAGATCTGCAAGGTATATAAATTGTCATTTTGATGATGGTCGGTTGCAGCCCAGACAGAGTCAACAGTGAATTGAATTCCTTCATGATTTCAGTATGTCACTGTACGACTGCTTGTCATAACTCACACTCAGCTAGATCAGGTACTAGAATCAGGCCCGACATTTACCCGCTCATTGGGTCAGCTCGAGCCTACCATAAATTTTCAAACAATATCTAGTCCATTGGTTCGGGTATCAAACATACAAATCCAAACCCGAGGTGCATAATTCGGGTTGTGTCTGGATGAGGTTGGATGCAGATAAGGTTGGATCCTGGTCTTGTTAGAGTCTAAGTTCAATCAAATGAGACTATGAGAGAAAGTAAAAAAGATAGCAATACAAGGTAGAACACAAGTCACATTGTTTATTCATTCTCTTTTTTCTTTATTTTAGATTGAATATTATTTTCTTCATATTTAATTTCTTTTTTTAGATATTTTCCCTTTGAAATTTATTTAATTTATTTTTTGATTGGTCTTTTGTTTCCTTCTAGCTTTTTGTTTTTTTGTTTTTTATTGCTTTTTTCTTCTTTTTTTTCCATATTTTTCTTGATGTTTTCCAATTCTACTGTACATACTTTTAAAATTTTCCCTTTGCTTTTTTGTCCATATTTCTTTACATTTCTTCTTTTCAACTCTCTTTCTTTTTAGTCCAGAGTTTTTTTCTCCTTTTCTTTTCTTTTTTCTCAAAAAAAAATTCTTTTCTTTTTTAAAATTTTCTTTCTTTATTTTTTATATATTATTCTACTTTTTCTATCTTTATTTTTTTTCTAGATTTTTATTTTATTATCCCTTATTCTTTCATATTTTTATTTTCTAGATTTTTTCTTTCTTTTTTTAGTTTTTTATTCTCTTTCATATTTTTATTTTATTTTTTATTCTGGTTTTGTTCTATTTTTTAAACTCTTTCTTTTCCTTTCTTAAGATTTTTTCTTCTTCTTTTTATTTCTTTATGTTTGATTGAATGTTATTTTCTTCATATTTAATTATTTTGTTCTCTATTTGTTTATGAAAATAATTATATCTTATGTTGAATAGATGAATATAAATTTTCTAAATAAATAGTTCAAATAAAATATAAAATAGATCTCCATATCATATTAGGGACCACTCAAATTTAAAAAATAAAAAAAAATATGATTTCATGTGCATGGCACGTGCACTTTTCTAGTAGATACTACATGGAAACATTGCATTCTTACCATGTAAGACAAGCATTGTAACAATATGTAAGATGCAAAAAGTATTTACGATCTCTTTCCCCTCACAAGTAATACTTCAGAACAGCTCCAATAAAATCCTTACGATGTCATGTTTGATTTAAGGATTGGATTGAGATTCAAGGTGATTTGGTTTTGAAAAAACCTTCTGATCTGTCCATTTATGCACTTTGAAATTGGTTTGTTTAAAGATATATATATATATATATATATATATATATATATATATATATATATATATATATATATATATAGCCCTCGAATCATTGTTATTTAGAAATTTACTTCCTAAATCCTAGATGTTTGATATTAGAAATTTACCCCTCAAATCAATCAAAATTCCTATGAGAAGGATAAGTAATTTGAAACAATATTAAGGAAAATAACACCAAATCATCCCACATCGTCAGCCTTTCATCTTGACTAGAGACGAAAGATGGAGAGAAACATTTCCACCTCTGATTTGGGAAAGCAGACAACGAAGAAAAGGATGAACATAAAGCATTAAGCATTGGGATTAATTGGGTATGAATTGGATACTGGATCAAGTTGGGAACAGAACAGGTTAAAAGTTGGACACGAAAATGAGACTTCTAGGATTGGGTCATGTTAGTTTCTAAATGACTCAAAGCCGACCTAACAAGGGTCTTGATTTGGATCCATACCTGTTCCTTCATTAACACCTTGGGTCAAATTTGGATGGTTAAAACTCACATTCAGGTATATACCCGACCCACTTGCAGCCCTATGTGTTTGGAAATAAACATACAGCATCATCCAGATACTAAGGTAGCTCCATTAAATTACATAATTCATGATAAAGAAAAAACCAATAAACATATAGTTTTCCTAATCAATGTATTTAGGAAAAAAAATAATTAGTTGAGGATAATTGCTGTAAGATCATATGTGTAATCTGATGAGTTAAAAAGCAGATTATAAATTGAAAGAAGGTGAGATGTTAATTGAAAAAGGTAATGGTCAGGCAAAGTTTCTACAACAGAATTCTGATATCTCCAACTAAAGAATTGCAATGTCTAATATCATTTCCTTTTTCTAAACTAAAAATTCACAAGTATTGTTCAGCTACCAATATAACTAGAATGCACAAATAATCATTTTCATAGCGTGCTCCAAGAATGTTACTGATGCCATATTATTTCACACAAACATAGTACTGAAAGAACAAAAGCCCATCAATATGCACTTGGAACAAAATCATATTTATTAATAAAATGCATTCGGCCAAATTATCCTAACAGTTGATAGAAAATTGCCTATGCTACAGCAAGAAATGCATGATACATAACAATTCTAATCGGAAACCGCACCCTCTCGCTCTCTCTATGAAAACATCAAAAGCAAGTACAAAAAAACATCCTACAGCTTACACAATGATCCTCATATGCTATAGCAACTTCTCTGCGATCTGTACAGCATTCAGTGCCGCACCTTTGCGTATCTGATCTCCACAGACAAATATGTCCAACCTATAGGAAAATATTATTATCAAGCTCGTTTTGCTGTAAAGAAAGAATGGTAATATCTCTCTACAACAAAAGGTGTTCTCGTTTTCTTGTTGCAAGAAATTGATTTTCATAAATTAAAGAGTTAATTTCATTAAGCCCCTCAAATTTAAGGGCATTTTCATGTAAACCCCTTATTTTCCAAAACCTGTCACAAACATTGAATGTTTCTTTGGATTGACAAATCAATTTGTTATATTTTTCAGAACCAGACATTATGTAACCCTTTTCATGAACTAAATTTCTTTCATGACATCTACAAGCCATTTAGGTCAGGATTCAAGAAATGGTTATATGATGTCATGAGGCCTTCCCATTAAATTGTGTATTTGAATGTGTCAATTTCAGAAAAGGTAGGATTTACTCAGATTCTACAAACATAAGTATGCGGAATCAACCAAGATTCTTTAGTTTAGTGAAATATACCCAGACTATTAAGGCAGTGTATTTTGTCATGCTGAAAATATTTAACTTTAAGATCCACTTCTTTTAGACAGAAAAGGGGAAAATGCAACTTTTCAGAGGAAAACCTTTTTCCTGCATTCTCATGAATCTCCATAGACAAATCATCAGTTATCATTCTTATCTTTAAGACCTTTCCCATATAATTGAGATTGGGTATGGAGTACAACAAAAATTCTTGTCCCGTTAGTGCTAAGACTGGCTATAAAGTACAGCTTAAATTCGATAATGATTCATAAAAGAATTGACCGTTTTTCACGAGTGACAGTCAGCAAGATGTCAAAACCCAGACTACGTTTGGCAACCCGAGTTATGAGTTTCTAGAGATGAATAGTTGGAAAAGTTAAAAATTAGGTTTTGATTGGTTGTTTAGATAGAGATAGAATTAGCAAGAGTTAGATTTAAAATAGAGAGAAAGGAGAAGAGAAAATAAGTCTATATTTTGGTGAAATTAGTAACTCTAGAATTAGGTGTTTCTGGGTGGTCTTAAGAAGTGGTAAGCTGGAATTTTATAAAGTTTAGCAAGTCATGATTACTGGTAAACTCTCGCCAATTTTAAACCGTTAGGGAAAAGTTAGCATGAATTAGCTCGACTATTGAGCTAACTCTTGTTGCCAAACAAGGCCTTAAGCTGGGTCAAATTCCAATGAATTGGGCAAAGCAAGAGCCTGTGTGACAAAACTTTTATGGCCAATTAGAGGGAAGGAACACCTGCCTTCTTGATCATGTTGTTTAAGCTCAAACGACAAAGGAGCCAACTTCATAATCCCCCAAGTCCAGGAAATGTCTAGATGAAGAGGTAACATAATAAAGCTTTGTAGTGATGAGTTTATCTTACCCGTGGTTGCCATCTTGAGATAAATCCTGACGGATTCGGCCCACTGCAACATCATCTTTGTTTGATACCTGCAGTTTGATAGAAACTAGTTAGTTAAAGTTGGGGAGTACTACAACAATTCAAGGAGATTTACAGTTCTCGTTGTCATCTATAGTTTCCTCTAGATGCAAAGAAAGATGATAACCTCCAATGGAGTAGGGAAGAGATTGGATGCCCGATCATCAATAACAACTACCCCAGCAGCTTTCCCAAGGATTTTCCTTGCAGCATCCTATAAAATAAACAAAAAAACTGTTGTCAATGCATAAATCTATCTGGCCCTACCTTCTATTAAGATCAGGAAAGAAAACATACAAATTGAATTAAAATACCACTACGTCAATCACACAGAAGTTTAAGACTTGCAAACAGCATATGATGATACAAATACCACTAGGTATATGTTGGCATCAACAAAAATGTATATAAAATGACAACAAAAGCTTCTGAAGTAACCAGTAGCCTTAAAGTTCTTTTAGGTCTACATCAAGACCAGATCAAGTGTTCAGCTAACAAAGATGACCATAACGAAAATTTGGATGAACATGGAACACCGACATAGCTCGTGTGATTTATTATTTATTTGCGAAGAAGACTAAGGAGGTAGTGATCATCAAACTAAATTTGTGACGACTTGATCATCAAACGAGGAATTGTTTTTATTTTTGCTGTATTTTTTAGGTAGCATTTTTTATATAGATTTTTATTTATTTTTAGGATCTTGTATTTTTGCAATAAGTTTAGCTAGTTTTTAAGTGATAAGTGACCATAAAGTTTGAATTTAATGATAAAATCAATTTTTAATTCTTAGAGTAG
Organism: Agave tequilana; assembly: GCA_038442645.1. Taxonomy (NCBI): domain Eukaryota; kingdom Viridiplantae; phylum Streptophyta; class Magnoliopsida; order Asparagales; family Asparagaceae; genus Agave; species Agave tequilana. The sequence continues at coordinate 65,180 of JAVJIF010005671.1, forward strand.
AGACAAAAAAAATGAAAAATAAATGTCATCTAGAATTTGTTTACATGATTATGCATCTTACATCACATGCACAATAGTTCAAAGCTTGGGATGATGAAGATGACTTAACATTCTTCAAAAAAAAAAGTGGCTACACATGCAAAAAAGCTAACGAAGTGGTAATACTTCGAAACTTCAATTAAAATAAAAGAAAAAAAGTGGTTGTGTGTACATAAAATCCAACGAAGTGGTAATACTTCAAAACTTCTATATAAAAAAATTCAACATATCTATTTATCAAGTAACTAGGTATCTTGGCCTCGGGAAGCTTTGATATTTACGCGAAAAATAGTTAAGACATACTTCTAAAAAAAATTAGGATGAAAAGTTTGAATCAAAACCCAAGCTAAGAACTATCACACATTCACGAAGATGCATAGAATCGAAAAACTTAGGAAGGATGGCGTGAAACATAGGATTGAGTCTCTAGGATAAGATGAAAGGATTTCTTGATTTGAGATTGAATTTGAAAATGATAACCTGTGGAAACTTAAGATCTTATTTGCTAATGATGCTTGTTGAAAAAAAATTAGATTTTTATTCTTATTTTATTTTATTTTTCTTTTCTTTATTTTTGATTATCTTTATTTTCTTTTTTTATTCCTTCACCTATTTCTTTGAATTTTCTGGGTAGATTCACTGCAAACTCTCATGAGACAACACTCATCCACTAAGGTAACCTAGGGATTTTACGGCTTGTTGCACGTGCTAAGTGCAACCGTGATTCCTATGAAAGTGAGTTAGAATTTTCTTTTAGTTTTAGGATTTTTTTAGCTTTTCTTTTTCTTTTTAGGATTTGTATTTTGCTTAAGGACTAGCAAAAGGTAAGTATGGGGGTGTGACAAGTATGATTTATAAATATCTTTTATACCATTTTATGCCTATTTTCATGCCCCAATTAATTCTGTACAGATGTTTATGTATATGATTTTGCAAAAATTAGGTTAAGAGCAAAGATTAGAGAAAAAGGATCAAAAAACGATATTTATAAACACATTTAGAAGATTGCAGTAGAACAATACATAGATAGAATTAAAGGGTTCAACAAAATCTACAAGTTATAGAAAAGAGGCTGTCAGAAGTTGAAGGCCAACATGAACAGTTAGACGTTTATCCAGCCGGCCAGGCGGTCGTTGACTAGTCAAAGTAAAGCCAATGCTTTTTCTTACTGCGATCCACATTCCAAATTAGAGGCGTATTCTCTGTAGACGACCAGTAGCCAAAAATCACGGCTGGGCAGCCGTCTAATTAAGACAACTCATAATGATATTTTATGTTGACTTTGTATATGATTAAGAATCCTTTAGAAACCCTAGGAAGGTTGATTCACGACTCTTAAGGTTTATATAAGTCGATGTAATCTATTGTAATTAGAGGAGAAAAGGAATCTCCCTTTATGCTTTGAACTATTCAATAACATCAAGCTTTTGGAGAATTCTTGTGCTTGAGAGAAGAAGTTCAAAGGAGAGTCAGCGCCTAGGGTTCATATTGTGATCTCTAAATTGGTTTTTTCTTTCCTTTTCTTCATACAATTTAGTTTGAAGATGAAATTCATATTTAATATTATGTTGTGCACTTCCTTTTAACATGAACTAAATCTTCATAGCTAGGACATTGATATAGGCAAATTAATATGACGATATAATCTTGTTGATATGTGTTAGTTCTTCTTCTACTACATACATATTACGTTTCTATTTCCGTTTTAATGTTATTAATTGATGGCCGCAATTAATTAGTTAGTTAGATATGAGACCGAGAGGAGATAATCTAGCATAGCTTCATAAAAAATAGAAATCATAACCTCAAATGTTGATACCATAAAGAGATACATAGGTTGTGCAATCATATGAGAAAGACCACAAAACTTAATACATCCTTTAACTTGTAAATTCACTAGATCGAGAGATTATGGGTTCTCGTCGAGGAGATAGTATTAGTATTGTCAGATGGTATTAGTATTGTGAGGAAGTATTAATTAAGATAGAGAATTTTGATTGTTAACATGAGTAGTAAGAAGTTACTAGCACAATCAACATATTAAATCTGCTTATTACTTGCCAAAATCAATTGTCCTAACATTTTTCTTATCCAAAATCAACAACTTTTTATTTTTATTTTCATAGCTTAATTTAGTTTCACATTTCAATCTATTGTTCAAATAAAACTAGAACAAATTAGTTTGGTTCTCAATAAAACATCAATCCTCATGCGTTCAACACTCTATTCCTCATTTTCTTACTTGTAACGATTGGTTCACTTCCGATTTTCATATCAAGTTTTTCTCCTAATTTATTACCCATTAAAAAAGGGGAGAAAGGGGAGACAATGAACAATAGATTTTTTTGGAAGAGAAGTTGGGATTAGAGTTTTGGATTTTATTTGAGTGGCTTTGATATCATGTCAAAATAGTATCAGAAATTTGAAAGAGAGATAGTTTGAGATCTCTCCTCTCAATTATATTTACAGATAAAAGAAAACCTAAATCTACTCATATTCTTATTCTACTCCTAATATAACTCATATACCAATACAATTCAAATATCAATCGTTATACAATATAATTCATATTTCCTGACAGTTTGCAAACTCCAATTTGCAAGCCTTTAACTACAACTTAAAATAAACTAAAGTTTAAAAAACTTCAAATCCAAACGGGCCCTTAATAGTCCAATAAATAGGTATGCAACAGATGGTATTATAAAATAATATCAGATATGTTTATAAATTGAGTTATTGTAAAGCGGTAAAAGGAATCAAGCTAGGGTATATAGTGCCATGTGCTATTGGATGCAGCAAATATCGGTGCCTCGTAATACTGGGTGCAACAAATTAGCACTCGGTAATGCTGGATGCAACAAGGAAAAACTAGAACCATTACCATATCTCATGATGTTTGGATGCAAATGCTCCAAAGAGGTGTGGTCAATATTGTAGGGTCTTTCACTTCCATCAATGCTTAAGCATCCCATAATACAAGTGTACAACAGACCTAACTCACCCAATCTCATTGGACAACGACCTTGCCTTTTTTGAAAATCCTCGAGTCTTTTGCTTATATAAATCATATGTTATATAGGATATGAGACCTCTATTAATCTCCAAATGGAACACATTGCTTACGGTACAATCTAGGAGTATTTGCTAATACCCTCTTAAACTTTCCTGATTTTTCACAGAGAGAAAACCTGTCAACTTCCGAAATCCCAAAATATCCCCCTCAACTATCTTCAAAATTCCCAAAAAAAACCGTCATTAAGTGTTCGCTCGCAAGTGGTGACGTGACTTTCACGTGTTTAATGTATGACAAAATTGCCTTAATTCATCCTGTGTCTTGCATGTGTTTCTTTGTGAGGGGAGGGGCAAGAAAGTCATTTTTCAATTTGTTGTTTACGCCGTTATGGGCTAAACTGGAGAAGCAGATACTTAAGAAGGTTATTTAGGGATTTCATAAATTGAGGGGGTTTTCTTGAAAATCAGGAAAGTTTAAGGGGGTATTAAGAAAATAAGTCTAAAATCTAATAAGGAGGACTATAAACAAGAAACTGTGCCTATTCAGATCAGATCTATCCTGCTGTGAGGGGGGATTCAGGAGGGAATCTAATAGCCCTTAATCCTCACATGAGCTTTACATAGTTATATACAACTCAGTATTTTGATTTCATGTCATTTCAAGTAAAGATAAAAGCATAACATTCAGGTATATAGAACTACTGTTATTGGTGTCCAGAAAAGATAATCTAAACATCTGTGAAGAAATTGGCATATTGTAGCCAATGTAGCTCGCCACAACCATAAGATAACAAATTTCAAAGAACATGTATGCATTTTTTTTCCTTTCTTTTTCGGAAGAAAGGCTGTAGCCGGAACTTGAAACTAGGACTTCTCAGAACCCTCTCCAAACCCTTTACCACCTGAGGTAGGCCTCAGGGGCTATGTATGCATACTGTAAAGTATAACATTCAAGTGCACAAAATACTATCATTGGTCTCCAGAAAAGATAATCTACACATCTTTGAAGAAATTGGCATATTGTAGTCAATGTAGCTTGCCATAATCATAAGATAACACATCTCAAAGAACGATGTATGCATTTTTTCGTTCTTTTTTTTTTGGGAAGAATGGTGGTGTCTGGGACTTGTAACTAGGACTTCTCAAAACCTGCTCCCAACCCTTTACCACCTGAGGTCACGGTTCAAAGACTCGGCCGAGTCGGAGACGAGTCGGCCGAGTCGTATCCGTCTCGGCTCGCTCCGAGACGAGTCCGAGTCACGAGTTGGTCGACTCAACTCAGAGGAGACCGACTCGGCCGATAATCGGAGTTGACCTGGTCGACTCGGCATTATGATGATGATTTGCCCCATCGCAACTCAATATGGAAATAACTACATTAGCATGTATTTATGAATGTAGTTTATGCAATTTACTATATTGTGCATATATTTTGATATGCTTCTACTGACGACGCGTGTATTTATGCTCTCTTTATGTTTAGTGTGCTAGGTGATATATTTTAGACATGTGATACATGAAGGATGTCTACATTTTTTTTAAAATTTGTCGTGATTTTCTCAGAATTATTTAAGCTTTCTAGATAGCGTTTTGCGCGTATAGCCTGATACCGATCCGAGTCGCCGAGACCGATCCGCCTCAGTGCCCGCCGAGTCGGCGACCGAGACCGCGACTGTGAACCATGCCTGAGGTAGGCCTCAGGGGCTATATGTGATGCACCCAACCCCAATAACAACCACTCCCCCACCCCCCACCCCGGTGGCCAATCGGGCACAGCAAATTTACGGTGTGAAATGTAATTTGCATATGCAAATTCATACATGTCACAAAGAATTTCTTAAATGTTCCAAGAACCTAAATCAAACAATTAAAATCAACCTATGAGGTTACGAAGAGCATTTCTGGAAATGTAAAAACTTTATGTTCATGACTCGTTCTCTTCAATCGGCAAAACGACAATGATTTTCATGAATCAGACATTTCCATAAAGCAATGCATAACATCATACATGAATTGAAAGGAAATGATAACGCCATAAAAGTGACAGAAGTGATGCAACGGCTATGTAAAATATACTAGATAACTACTCGGAGAAAAAGAGAGCCTTATAAATATGCCTGATGTGCTTACCAAACGAACAGAACTATAACAAATTTGTCAAGAGAAATTTGCAAGAAAAGACCAAGATAAAAACATCATCCACTGATCATTGCAAACAAAAAAAATTTAAGAAAAAAATGTTAAAAGTTCATTTGTCATATATATCTGTTTCCCTAAACATTTGATTTAACAAGGCCACTTTCATCGTTTGAAAGAATCTTACATCACATATGATGATAATATGAATAAGCAACTGAGTTACAATGAGCAATGTAAATAATTCATTTGAAACTTGGATAATTTTCACAAACATAATCCACTCGTTTCATCCCTACCTCATCGAGTGGCTTTTCAAACTGCAGATTGACACTTTCAGCATGTGCACGCATCACAGGAACCCTTATACAAGTAGCGGTCACCTTAACATCATTGTCATTCTACAACAAAGTGTATTAATAATAGATCAGATTGATTAAACTCACATGATGGAGAAGAAAGGATAAAATAAGAAAAAAGGATGTACAAGAAACACAGCACTGTCCAAAAGCAGTTACCCAAATTTTTCTCGTCTCCTTCACCAATTTCATTTCCTCCTCATTGTATCCATTCGAGAGAACTGGTGCGTTATGCGAGAATAAATTAAATGCATACTGCAGAACAAGAGTTAGCAAGTCAAGCTTAGTGTCAAGACTACTTTATACATAAAATATTTTTCAATAAAGGACATAGACTAATAGAAAACACCTGTTGTTTAAAGATTTTACAAGTAGGCTCTTTGCCTTCCAATACCTAGAAACCAAAAAGAAATATTAAATCGGTAATGTAAGCTAGTGTCAAGATACACAGGTGCAGAAAGAAGACTATATAAAAGGGACACCTCACGAGTCTGCAATTCGAGCTCTTCCATTGCCGCAGCACCTGCACCGCTAGCTGCCTGATAGGTGCTAACAACCATGCGCAGAACCTTCACAAAGGAAAAGGAAAGGCAAACTGAGAACTTCTACACAGCAGTCTACCAGTCAAATCACATATAAAAGGACACAGAATTAAATAATTGGGACTTTAAATTTATTATTAGGACAGGACAATAAACAGTAAAAGAAAATTCAGTAGTGAATTACTTCACTTTGACGAAACCGAATAACAAGCTAAGCATTCGGTAGAATCAGCTAAGAATTAACAGAGATTAAGAAAAATTCCAAGAACAGTGAATTATTTCACTTCACTGAAACTGAATAACACGCTATGGGTTAGCTAGAAAAATCTAAGATTGATCAGAGGCATTTCAGGAAATCGTGCTCATTAATCATTATGGATAATCTAAGTACACAGTAATCCTGAATATTTGTTTGCCAGAAGTAACTGAAAATTCAGAAAATTTTGACTTTTGAGACCATTAGAACGAGTAAATGTTTTTAAAAAAATTCAAACGTAGAAGCAGAAGTTCAGCAAACTCTAACTTTCACTCAAACTTCTTATACAAACATCAGCATTCAATCCAAACTTCACTCAGGCCACCTGCCACCGAAACAGTGAGAGACTAAGCAATTTTCATCAAAGTTCCTTTCACTGTATAAACTTTTGAGCTTAATCCCAATGCTCAATGAGAAATTTCAATCAGAATTTTCAATCAAACTTCTAGCATTCATTCCAAGGAAGGATTAAATGAAAACCAGCAAATATTAAGACAGTCTTGCTGCTGCTACTGTGATAACTTTTCATTAAAAAGTTAAAAAAGACCCTGACTTTTACAGATAAAAACTAACTTCAGGACAACTGGCAGACTGAAAGTAAACTCAAGATCGAATATTTCCGCAACAAAATCAATTTACCTTAGCCTGACGATGGAGAGGAGTAGCAGCCATCAAACAAATAATCGTCGAACAATTAGGGTTCGCAATCAGCGCCCCCTTCCCCGCCCTCCCCTTCAACTTGATATGCGCCATCGCATCCGAGTTCACCTCCGGTATTACCAGGGGCACGTTGGGATCCATTCGAAACGCCGAGCTGTTATCGACCACGATCGCGCCCTTCTCGGCCGCAATGGGCCCCAGTTGCTTGCTAATGGACCCGCCGGCGCTGAACAGAGCGATGTCGACGCCGTCGAAGCTCTCGGGCCTCAGCTCCTCGACCGTGTACTCCCGATCCTCGAAGGTGAGTTTTTTGCCGGCCGACCGGCGGCTGGCGAGCATCTTGATGGACCGGTACGGGAAGTCCCGGTCGGAGAGCACGTGAAGGAACTCTTGACCAACTGCGCCGGTCACCCCGACGACAGCGATGGTGGGGCCGTCCTCTCGGAGCGACATGCGCACGGCGGTGGTGGAGACGGCGCGGTTACCCCGGCATCTTAGGGTGGAGGGGGCGGGACGGAAGGGAGTGATGAACGGAGACGGGAAGTGGAGGCAGTGAGCGAAAGCCGTCGCCTGCATTGATTTTTTTTTTTTTACTTTTTTATTTTTTTCTGATTTTCGTGCGGCCAGCGGCGCTATAAGAGGAGAGGGAAGTCGGGGTTTAGGGCATCTCCAACCACCCCCTCCATTTTGGAGTGTACTTTCACTTCAAAATGGAGGGTTCAACAAAAACCTCTCCAACCATCACTCCATTTTTTCACTCCAAATGGAATATTCTCTACATATTTTATTATTATTATTATTTTATTGTATCAAATTTTAATTATCAACATATTATATGATAATTTAAGTAAATTGCGTAATACTATTAAAATATTTTAAAATGTATTTAACTTTTTAATAATTTTATATAATATTTAATATTTAACTTTAATAATTAATTAATATTTTTATTTATGAAATTAAGAAATTATTTTTTAATTCTACTATATGCAATTATAAGAAATATGAAATTTTTAATAATATATTCAATTTTTAAATTAATAGATTTATTTTTCATTTAATTTATATAAAACAATATAAACACTAGATAATTGTACGACCGAGGTGAATCACAAATACAAAAGGAATTTATTTTACACTACGATTTCGCTAATGCACAACAAATTACAAATTTAAGCATAAAACAATTATTAACATTGAACATAGAATTCCAAACTTAAATATAAAATAACATAATATTACAATACACTAGTCATCTGAATTTGTAAAATTCTCCCACAAATGCTCTATCAATGCATTACGAAGTTCAAAATGAGCATCTTTGTTCTTGATTTGTCTGTGTCGGGCAAGAAATTGTTCGATCTGGAAACTTTCGTCCGTCACCCGTTCAACTTGCGGATCTGGCACTTCCACTGCATCCATAATTGGTGCAGTCAAATCACGTTCATCTTCAATTATCATATTATGCAAGATAATACATGTTGTCATTATATCATGAAGCACTTCTTTTCTCCAAAAACGTGTTGGTCCTGCAATAATAGCGAAACGTGACTGCAAAACTCCAAATGCACGCTCTACATCCTTTCGGCATGACTCATGCCTCATTGCAAAGAACTTTCTTTTTCGACCACGCGGCTCATGAATGGTTTGAACAATAGTGGCCCATTTTGGGTATATACCATCAGCCAAATAATAACCCATATTATATTCCTTTCCTTGAATAACATAATTAGCAGGAGGAGCAGTACCTTGAGCAAGATTGGAAAGCAAATGAGATGATTCTAATACATTAATATCATTGTTTGCACCGGGCATACCAAAATATGCATGCCATATCCAGAGATCATAATCAGCTACTGCTTCTAGAATAATAGTTGGTGATCTTGACCGACCGCTATACTGTCCAGCCCAACCTGTCGGGCAGTTTTTCCACTTCCAATGCATACAATCCAAACTACCAAGCATTCCGGGAAATCCACGTTGCTGACCAGTATGAAGCAGCCTTGAAATATCATTTGTGTTTGGTGATCTAAGGTATCGCTCTGCAAAAATCTCAACAACAGCACGACAAAACCTTTGTAAGCTTTCAATCGCAGTTGACTCACCAATTTTAACATATTCATCGGTAGCATCTGCTGAGAGTCCATATGCTAATATCCGAAACACGGCAGTTGTTTTTTGCAGTATTGATAATCCAGCTCTGCCAAGTCCATCACGTCGTTGTTTGAAGTAGTGATCATGATCTGCAACTGCATTAACAATACGAAGGAAAAGAGGTCGAGACATTCGATACCTTCGACGAAACATATCGGCATTGAATCGTGGATTACTGCTAAAGTAATCATTATACAAATTGTTATCAGCAGCTTCACGATCACGATTGATGACTATATGACCTGGGATGGAGCCACCGTGAATAGATTGCCTTCTTCTCATGTTGATACCATGTGCTATTATCATATTGTTGTTTTGGATCATAATTGATATGGCGGTATCAACAGGGTCGTTGGCGGTATCATCAGAGTCGTTGGCGACAGGAAACAATGGGTATTCCTCCTCTTCTGATGAAGATGCATTACTCGCTCCAACATTATAACTCATTGTGAATAAAAATGAGTGGAGACTAATTTTTGAAAGAGATATATCTATTGGTGTTTTGAATAATATGAGATGAAGTATGTCATTTATATAGGAGGTGACAATGATGTAGAATATTGAGCAAACAAGCACAAGAGGACGACTAAGACATAAATTGAGAAGACAGGGAATCTCTATCTTGTTCGTATTGATATCTCAATGTCGGTGCTGTCATGTTCAGATTTGACAACACAAGCACAAGATGACGACTCTGACATAAATTGAACACGACAGGGAATCTCTGTCGTGATTGAATTGATATCTCAATGTCATTGCTGTCATGTTCGGATTTGACAACACAAGCACAAGAGGACGACTCAGACATAAATTGAGAAGACAGGGAATCTCTGTCTTGTTCGTATTGATATCTCAATGTCGGTGCTGTCATGTTCAGATTTGACAACACAAGCACAAGAGGACGACTCTGACATAAATTGAACACGACAGGGAATCTCTGTCGTGATTGAATTGATATCTCAATGTCATTGCTGTCATGTTCGGATTTGACAACACAAGCACAAGAGGACGACTCAGACATAAATTGAGAAGACAGGGAATCTCTGTCTTGTTCGTATTGATATCTCAATGTCGGTGCTGTCATGTTCAGATTTGACAACACAAGCACAAGAGGACGACTCTGACATAAATTGAACACGACAGGGAATCTCTGTCGTGTTTGAATTGATATCTCAATGTCATTGCTGTCATGTTCGGATTTGACAACACAAGCACAAGAGGACGACTCAGACATAAATTGAGAAGACAGGGAATCTCTGTCTTGTTCGTATTGATATCTCAATGTCGGTGCTGTCATGTTCAGATTTGACAACACAAGCACAAGAGGACGACTCTGATATAAATTGAACACGACAGGGAATCTCTGTCGTGTTTGAATTGATATCTCAATGTCATTGCTGTCATGTTCGGATTTGATAACACAAGCACAAGAGGACGACTCAGACATAAATTGAGAAGACAAGGAATCTCTGTCTTGTTCGTATTGATATCTTAATGTCGGTGCTGTCATGTTCAGATTTGACAACACAAGCACAAGAGGACGACTCTTTTAGAGATTGCATTTCAAAATAGCACCATAATTTTGGTTATAAATAGCACCATTTTCATTCATAAAAATGCAAAGATTTCTACCTTCTCTTCAACTCTTCTACTAAGTCTATCAAGTCTCCCACAAACTTCTTCTAAAAGATGTCTATTCGAAATGTTGGTTACTCCATCCCCGAAGATGTTCTCCTTTCTCAGGTTTACATGGAGATTTCTCAAGATCCAATTACAGGTGCATACCAGTCTTCAAACATGTTTTGGTCGCGAGTAACGGATAAGTATCATGAAGGAAAGCCTGATTGTTGGGTATCTCGGAGTACTAGATCTTTAGAATGTCGAATGAAAATAATAGAGAAGGCCATCCGTAAGCTAAATGGATGCGTCAGGCAAGTAGAAAATCTAAATCCTAGCGGGGCTTCCGAACAAGACATTGTAAGTATTTCCTGCAATTCTTTATTATCGATTTATGTATGTCGATATTTAGCTTTGAATCTGTTTTTGTTTGTAGGTAGATCATGCAAAAAGGTTGCTCGCGCAAGATCCTAATTACAACAAAGGTTTCAAATTTGATCATGTATGGAATATTTTGAAGAATTTTGAAAAATTTGTAGATAATGTCCCTACAGCTCGACAAAGATCTCAGCAGCACACACCCTCAAATTATGTGTCCTCCGAATCTGAGAATCCGACACCAGAATTTCAAACACCAGAATCTCCTGGACTGTCATCGTTCGCTACCCACTTAAATGATGTCCCCGCTGGCACCTCGTCTCAACGGCCCATTGGAGTGAAAAAGGCCAAGACAAAGAGGAAAAAAGACAGTGAATTTGATGATGTTGTCAAAAGGTTGAGTGACGATAATGTTAAACTTATGGCGATGTTAGAACATTCTCGTGAAGATAGGCAGAAGCAAATGGAAATGCAGGAGAAGCAGATGGAAATGCAGAAGCAACATATTACATTGCAAGAAGATAGGATTTTATTGCGAGATTTGAATTCTATTTCAAATCCAACTATACGTGCACATATCGAAGCTCGTCAACTTGAGATTTTAGAGAAAAGAGCAGCTGAGCGTCAACAACCGTTCTTTCCAAACTTTGATTATTTGAACAATCCAGGTGGTAGTGGAAGCGGAGGCAATTTAGGAGACTATTAGATTATATTTTAGTTTATTTGAATATCTTCTTTATTTAATGTATCTGCTATTATGTTCCGCACTCTCTATGTTGTATTAGTTGAATTCATGTATTTGCAACTCTGTTATTGTATCTGTCAGTTTTAATTAGTAATATATGTGATTTGTGTTCCGTTATAATTATCTTAATATTAAATTATACGTGATTTAGCTGGTAATAATTTTTAATTTCAAATTAGTGAATTTGACAATTTATAATTAAATAAAAAATATAAAATGTAAACTTAAAATAAAAAACTTAATAAAATATATTGAATTAAACAAAGTAAAATTATAAATTTAAAAACAAATAATTAAAAAATTAAAATATAAAAACTAAATAAAATACAAAAATATAAAAACTAAAATTTAAATTAACTTTCAGTGCTGGGTGCTACAGTAAACTAAATTTAAATTTAAATTTAAAACTAAACTAAAATAAAAAAAATCTAAATTTAAAACAAAAAATCTAAATTTAAAACTAAACTAAAACTAAAATCTAAATTTAAAACTAAAACTAAAATAAAACTAAAACTAAAATATAAAACAAAAAATCTAAATTTAAAACTAAACTAAAATAAAAAAAAAAAAAAAAAGGCACCCGGCATTTTGCCGGGTGCTACAGTGCTGCGCCAATTCTGGCGCAGCACTGTAGACCCGGCAAAATGCCGGGTACGAAATGGCGTGGGGTTGGACCCCACGCCATTTCTTTGCAAGCCAACCCACGCTATTTTTAGCGTGGGTTGGAGATGGCCTTAGGGTTTCGGATGAGCGTTGGCCACGGATGAAACCCGTGGGCCTGGAACGCGAAACCGTGGGCTATATTTATACAGATACTTGGCTACTTACAGAAAAATTTAAGTATGAATCATTTTCACTCAAATTTAATGTTACGATTTTCTACCACTCAAAGTCAATGCTACGATTTTCAAATAAAAGGTTCACCCTCTTAAGATTGATCTATATTATTTAAAATAATTAAAAATTAAAAACTAGTATACCATCATTTTCAGTGAAAAATCGACCGATCGATTAGATAGAAGATGAGTGTGATGAAGAAGAATGAGAAAGAAAGAGGGGGAGTTGAGAGAGGAACAAGAAGGAGGGAGTTGGCGATGCTCTCTTTCTCGTAGATGAAGACGGAATGACGGAGGAATAAAGTTTCTATATCAGTCACGGGAGAAAACCTCCCTTCAGTCGGTTTTAATTAAGCGTTTTATAGTTTTTTTTTTTAATGCATCAAATTGGCACAAAATAGACGACCGAAAATAGTATATTACTTAGATCTATGACTTTAAATATATAAATTCTCAAACCGATTATTTGATCATGATCTAAACATTTAAAAACCATCACACACCAATTTTTATTAGGTTTCAAATATTCTATACTGTTAAACTAGCCAACTAATTTTTTTGACTGTTCATTTTGTGTTTACTTGATGAATAAGCAAAAAAGTATTGAAAACATTTGAATATTTATTTTTAAGCACTCTTAACAATGTAAATTAACTCCAACAGAGTAGATCTTCAATTTGAATGGTCTAATATTGAATTTGAATAGGAATGATTCATCTCCATATCCTTCTCAAAGAACCCAAGTATGTGTGTGTGATAATCATCATATGAGAACGGTTTTTAAATTAAGTTTTATGAGAACTCCACAGTGGGCCACCTCATGGATGGTTCGAGCAATTCGTCTTGATCTACATACTCTAATTAGACTATCTATGAACAATCAAGTAATTGGAAGCCTTCTTACTCATGCATCTAATGACATCTTTATTATACGGTTAATATATATATATATTTTTTTAACCACTTAATGCAAAGGTAAAAAAGTTTAGAATCGCCTGATTGTTAATACTTAGCCTAATTAAACTATGTAAATCAAGATGAATGGTTCGAATCATCCATGGGGTGCCCACTGTGGAGTCTCACGAAGCTTAATTTGAGAGTCGTTCTCATAGGATTATTTTCACACACACATACATATGTATATATATGTATATTATTCTCAGATGTCATCTAACAGAACTTCGTAAGATGGTGCATCAAAATTTCAATCTTCCTATATTTTTTATGATCCGACCACACATCATATTCTCATGTTTTAAGATGTATACATATAAAAAATCATGTAAATTGGATCTTATTTAATCATTTATCTAATTGTTCCATTTGTTTTATTGTTGAAAAACTGTGAAATTTTCAATCATTTGATACATGAGCAAACGAACTCCAAACTACGTGATTTTTGATATGTGTGCATCTTGGGACATGAAAAATCGATGTGTGGTCGGATTGTAAAAAATGATAGGGAGATTAGGGTTTTTCTGTGTCATCTGAGATAGTTTCTTTAAATGGCATTTAATGTACATCTCTCTCTCTCATTCACACGCACATACACATATAAATAGATAGATTTATGTCATCCCGGAAGGATTCAAGGCCGAATCCTTCCTACTCAAATACAACCCTACGACATCCGAATGTAAGATCCATTCCGTTGAAGTTGATCTATATTATTTCAAGTAACCAAAAATAAAAAAATTATACATTTTGAATACTTTTTGTCCATCCATCAGGTAGGTGCAAAATGAACTGCCGAAATATTGAGTTGGTTAGCTTAGTGGTGTAGAATATTTGAAATCTAACAAATTTGGTGTGTAAGGGTTTTTTTAGTTTTTAGATCATAATGAAATGGTCGGATCGAGAATTTGCATGTCTAAAAACGTAAATCTAAGCAATATGCTATTTTCAGCTGTCCATCTTGCGCCTACTTGATTAATGTGCAAAAAGTATTCAAAAAATATGATTTTTTTTTATTTTTAGTTACTTGAAATAATGTAGATCAACTTCAATGGAATGTATCTTACATTCGGATATCGTAGCGTTGTATTTGAGTAGAAAAGATTTGACATCGAATCCTTCCAAAATGACACAAGTTTATATCTCTCTTTCACAGAGGGAGGAAAGGCTACAATACATACAGGGTGTAACTAGGTTGGTTACACACACACCTTGTTGCCGCACAAATTTTTACAAAATGAGATACGAACAAAAAATTAGGGTATGTGATCTCCACAAACTGTTAATAACCTATTTAAAAACTATTTTTATGTGGTGGAGACCTATATGTGTAACTAATTGATTAGTCTCTAAACACGACACGTTATCATCGCATTCTCTACCAATTTAATAATAAAAACTCTGCTAAAATACTGACTTTGTCTCTTATTTGTAGATATACCGAGAGAAAGGCAAAATGGTAAATAGATGCTGGATATTGCTATTTTGGGGATAATTTCGGAGATTTTTTTGGAGCCCAAGTGTTTCTAGAAGAACCCAAAATAGAGCCCACTAGAAGCATAAAATTGAAGCTCAAGCTACTGAAAATCTGAGAAAATATCAGAAATCATGGAGCAGAAAAGAAGACACTCATAGCTGGACAAGTCTGGGGCCCTGGGGCCCAAAACCAAGGCACTTGGCCCTGGTATGGCCGTGGATCCGCGGCAATGTGGTTGGATGATTGACATAGAAAAGAGAGTAAAAAGGGAAAGGTTAAAGTTAAGAAATTTCTCTGTTTTCTCGCAATTAATCCGTTGTAGCAAGAGTTAAACGGGTCAATCCGCAGAGAGAGATGCGATGGAAGCGTTTTGATACGATTTCTTCATGTAGAACTTGAAAATAAAGATGATGGTTATAAAAGAGTTGAATTAATAAAAAGAGATATCATAGCCCACTAATCATCTTGAACTTAGAAAAATTGATCCTAGAATGTTGCTTCAAATTCAAGTAAGATGAGTAAGATAAAAGGCAAATCCTAATTAAAGTATACATGATAAAATTAAATATTAGTTTATCAAAGTTTCAAAGTATAGCATAAGCAAAGTTGTTTTAGACTTAACATTAAGCTATCAAAGTATCTAAGCATAAACTAAGAACAACCATTAAATAGTGTAAATCTAAAACTAGTTTAACTTAATTCATCACTAATCTTTAAGAATCTTAACTTAACCCTAGGGTTTCAAACATGCATAGAACTCAATCAATTCATCTTATATAACTAGACTTACTTGGTGGAGAGAGTAGCAAACTCGAAGAGAATTAGTTACTCATATTTATGATTAAATAGGCATGGTGATTAAAGAATGCATAAAATAAAGCAAATAAGAATTGAAAAACAAAAGTTAAAAGAACAAAATAGATATGAAAAATAAATATGAACCTTTATTGAATTGTCATTGGTTCAGTACAAAAGTCCTTCTTCTCTTTACAAATCTTCTTTTTCAAAGTTAAACTCGAAAATTTAATGAAAATTCGAAAAGAAAAAGATCTAAAGAAAATTCTAAACTTGATCTTCTGAGATGCCCTCTCTCTGGCTCCACCTCTCTATTTATAGGGGAAATAGAGGGTAGAGTCTCAGTCGAACACACACACCAAACCGCAACGCCAACCGCCTCCAGAAAGCTGCAGAAATGCGACTTTTGTCGTGTTTTCGCGGCAAAGAAGAGGAGTTAGGGCAGCATTTTGTGCTCGGACTTCATCTCGTCCGTCCATATGGAGATTGTTGGCCCAGAGGCCCATCACTCTAGTTTTGATAATGATTAACTCATGTAGTTATAGTTTACTATTAATCTTGTGTTTAAATATTTTCAGTGGTTGACCAAGATATTAGTAGGTGCTTAGCTGATCACATCTTAGCACTCGGTTGGAGTCAAGCTCGTTGGATCGCGTTTGGATCGAGTCAGCTTAAAGACAAGAAGACTTTAGTTTGTATTTAGTCTAGATTGTTTAGATCTTGTGTAAAGGTAGATAGTATTGATATGCTCAAGTTCACATACACACACAAGTTTTTAGTTTATTGGTTTTGGTTTTCGGTTTAACCGGTTTTGGATTTCATATCAAAACATAGATATATATCTTGTATGTATATTGAATTCTATCCATATACAATATGCTTGAAATTTGTTTCAATATCATATTTTTGTATCCATATGAGTTTTGGAGAAAACGGTTTTCCATTTCAAAAATTCAAGTTTTGGAAAATACGATTTTGGTTTAAAGCCTAATTTCTATATCACAAAAATGGTCAAATTATTTGTAATTGTGTTGAATTTTAGTCACACATACTTGTACTTCAAAGATCTTATAAGAACTTATTTTTGTGAAATTTATGTGTATTTTATGGGATTTTTTATAAGTTAAAAAGACCAAGTTTTAATCCCTATAAATTGTTTGACCTGGCCTTCTGCCGGTCGACCGGACGGTCGACCGAGACAGAAATCGGTAGACCGGACCGGTCAACCGATGTGCACAAGCGTGCACGACCAAATGGCTTGAGGGCCGATCGACCGTCCAGAGAGCTTTGCTCTCTGAATCTGACCCCGGTCGACCGGGCGATCGACCAGCCAGAGAGCTCTGCTCTCTGGATCCAGCCTCGGTCGATCAGGCGGTCGACCGGTGGCACAACGGTCGAAAATCTGACCGTTAGCCGGTCGACCGGGCAGTCGACCGACAGCAGCATCAGCTGCTGATTTTACCCAACGGCTAGTTTTTGGAATGGGTTATAATGGGTTGTTTTCATCAAGAATTTCAAGAGCAAATTTTCCCATCTTCTTAAGTGTTTTAGCAACAAGTTTTCAAGAGTTTTTGGGCTAAAAGATTTTATCTTTATTTGTTTTCAAGGATTGAAAAATTAAAGAAAAATAGAGTATTTAGGATATTAGTTTTGATCTTCATTTCTATCTTATTTTAGTTGTTTTCCAAAGTATTTTTCTTTGTGATTTGTTTTTCAAACTCCTTGTTTTTCTCACACTTGAACTATCATCTCTATCCTATCTATATGATCTTGTTTTTATAGGAAAATTGGTTTGTGGTCTTTGTGATCACCAAAGTTGTTTGTGATTTTTGTGATCACCAAGAGTAGTAATCTTTCTTTGCTTTGGGTATCCCTCTAAGTGTATAGGTAATTGTGTTTGTTGGTATCCCTCTAAGTGTAGAGGTGATTGAGGAGTTGTTTTGGCTTTGTGCTTATCCCTATATTGAGAGGTTGATCTTGTGTGGCTTAGTGCCTTGCCTCTTATGTAGAGGTCATTGTTGTTTAAGAGAGGAGTTGTGTACTCCAAGTTTGTATTACCCAAATTCTCAGTGGAAGTTCTCTGCGTGGGAAGTCCTGTGTGGACTCATTAGTGGAAATCCTTCTGTG
Source organism: Agave tequilana (assembly GCA_038442645.1). Classification (NCBI taxonomy): domain Eukaryota; kingdom Viridiplantae; phylum Streptophyta; class Magnoliopsida; order Asparagales; family Asparagaceae; genus Agave; species Agave tequilana. The sequence continues at coordinate 83,267 of JAVJIF010005671.1, forward strand.
TGAAGGCGGGGGCGTAGAGCAGTGGCTCGAACCTCGAAACATATCTCGGTGTTTGCGATTGATCCACTATCTCTAAACTCTCTCTTTTATATCTTGCATTTATTCATATTTGTTCATAACTTATATGCTTGGTATTGTTTGTGTGTCTTACTAGTGTTGAACCAAGATAGCTTTACATAGCACCTCAACTCTTATTTAGAGGAATTTAGAGGAGATAGTGCAGAGCCCTTCACCGGGAATTCGATTACACTCTTTGGTTACACTTAGTGTGCTGCAATTAGTTTTTAATTCCGCATCATTTGTCATTAGATTAGCCATACACCTATTCACCTCCCTCTAGGTGTATTTTCAGAGATATATCCTCAGAATCTTCATTTGATTTTCGAAATTTAAAATAATCTTATTTTCTCGATAACTTAGGAATCAAGTTATCTATAAATTTGAATTTAAACTTGAATTCTCCTCCTTTATCTTTGACTTGGAGCTCAAGGAACTTAATTTAAATTGATTCCCTTTTATCCCTAAATTAGGATAAGATTATCTCTGAATTTGCTTGGGCTTGATGGGCTCTTGAGCTTCTCTTAAACTTTTGAGTTTTTTTAATCATCTTTCTTTTTCTTCCTTGAATTTATAGAGGCATGTACAATACCAAGCAAAAATATCATTCAATAGCAATGTTTAATGAAAAGTAAATGTGAAAATATGATTAAAAATATGCACATTTAATGAACAATCGCCAACACACTTATCTTTACTCGTCCTCGAGTAAAACAAAAAAAAAGAAAAACTAATTTAATCTAAACTAAACCTTTCGTAGGAATCATGGTTGCACTTAGCACGTGCGATAAGCCGTTAAACCTCTAGGTTACCCCTAGAGGACGAGTGTTATCTCATGAAGGTTTTCAGTGAATTACACCCGCAAATTCCATAAAAAAAAGAAAATTAAAGTGTTAATGTTTTCAAAATTCATTTTGAAAGAGAAAAATATTTGAAAGATTTTTTAAAAAATTAAGTTAATCTATAAGTCTTTGGATCATTTAATTATTTATTCCTATATTTAGTCTTTATGCAAATATTTATTATTAATTTAGATTAGAATTAAAATTGAATTTCTCACTTAGTCTATTATTTTACCCTAAGTCATATGCACCTTTGTGATCGTGAATTTTTTTTGACTCAAAATTCTTCAACTTCAACTCTTATGACTTATATATATATAACTTTTTTTAAAAGAAGTTCGAAGTATTACCACTTCGTTGCCCTTTAAGCACTTTTTTTTAATATGTATAACTTATCTAATTTTCTTTTGTGTAAGTATCAAGGCTTCTTGAGGCCCTAATACCTAATGGATTTATTATTAGATGTGTTAATACATATATTATATTTATATATATTTTCTTTTTTCCTTAAACTTACCTAATTAGCTTTCGTGTAAATACCAAGGCTTTCTTAGGCCAAAGCACCTAGCTAATCAATAATTAGATTTGTTATTTTTCATATATATATTTTTTCTAAGGCACAAAAGTCTTTGTTTGAATCTTAAGTGTGTAAGTGTATGAAGCATGCATATTTCATCAAAATAAAAATCAAGACTAAATTATTTTTTCAATTTTTTCTCCTAATCCTAAAAATCAAACAAATAATCTTATTTTTACCAAGTATTAAGAAATCCTAATTATGATTTTTCTATTCCTTAAAATTAACTTAATTACTTTCATAAATAAATCAAAAATATTGTTTTCTTTTTCAAAAAGTTTTTTTAAAAGAAAAAATTTTTTGCTAGTAAACCTACCTATGTTAGTATGTTAATAAATCTTCCCCAATACCAATCTCATGCATTGTCCTCAATGTATGAATGAATTCATGAATGCATGAAAAAGACAAAAGGGAAAGCAAAATGTTACCTCAAGGTGGTGGTTCCGGTAGTAGCCGGATTGGGCCAAGCGTCGCTACCTAATCTAAATCTTGTAGATCGTCAAGGAACTCACCTTTTGTAATCTTTTTCCTATGTACATCGTTATTATCTCCCAAGCAAATAGGATCATGCAAGACCCTAATATTAAAACTATCACAATTTTATAACCAATCTTGGAATAACATCTCAGAGTCATCATTGTTTACACCTTGGTCTAACAATAGAATGTGATCTAAAGGAATGGTTGATGAGGGCTCAAGAGTTATGGGTTCGGAAACCAATACTGACTCGACAAAATTAAGTTTAGGTTCAAGAGTCGGGTTTGGTTTAAGAGTGGGCTTCAAATTAAAAACTTAAGTTCATAGTCATGATCCATCAAATGAATGTGACTATCTAAAATAGGTGATTCAATTTCATAATATTTGGGTTCTGGAATTAATGCTGGCTCGGAACTTTGATCTAAATTTAGTAACGATACCGGAGTCAACATAGATTCAAAGTTTAGAATTAAATCACAAAGTTATGGATCGGGTTCACATTCATAATCAAGTTCAATCTCATTGAAGTTAAAACTTGCTAATTTATTCAAGGGTTGGGATTAGTCAAGTTCAATTTGATGCAATGAAATTGAATCTTGATCAAAGTCTTCAAAACACCATGATTCTTGGTTCCCATTGAGTTGGTTAGAAAGGGCAATATTGTTTGAAATTCTAAGAATTTGCTCAATCATTGAATTTTTCAAACTTTGCATACGAGCTATTTTTGCTTCTAACCTATCGAGGGGATTATTTTGGGACTAAATCATGAATTTCATACTGATTTCCTAGTCAAATGGTTCTACTTGTTGCGTGGGACTGGACAAATTGAGTATGAATTTTGAAGATTTAAATTTTTATAGGATCGTGAGTTTTCCAGCTTTTTAAGTCGTCGTTCAAGCTCTTCTAGCATCTTATCTAGTTCAATTTTTTTTTTCTATAGAGCTATCTTGATCATGAGTATATAAAGCTGAATGTTGGTAAGGTAGTTGACTATATGACTCGGCAGCATTGTATCCCCATCAATTTGGTGAAAAGTAGAGATAATTATTCCAATTTTGTTCATAAGATAAAGATTGGGGTATACATTGATTCAGATAAAACCAACCCGACATACTTTGTTGGTTAAAATGTTGTTGGTTAAAGTTATGCCATGCTGGGTTGGTGTAATCCGAGTTGAAAAAGGTTGGAGCAAAATATGGATCATTATTAAAGTTAGAAAAATGATGGTTATAATCCATATTACTCAAGAAATGTCAAAACAAACAAACAAATAAAAGAGAAAAAAACTAGCCTAAGTTAGGTAAAAATCTAGCCTAAGTTAGGAAGACCTTAGGCCTAGATGACTCCTAACTGGATGGACTATCCAAGGGAGGTATATTGCAGAATCAAACCATAAGTTAATCGGCCAGGTAGGTGGCAAGATCAGTGGGAGGTATTCGCGCAAGAGTGACAAGCCTAATTATGCCAAACCACCAACTTTCGAGGTGTCGCCTCTCAATCCCCTACCTAGTCACCGATTTGAAAAGAGTTTAGTTCTAACAACTTCCTCCTTTAGTCAATCTCCTAGTGAGTCTGAGTTATCTGAGGGCCAACGTCTAGTTAATTTTAAATTAAGGTTAGGTTGCGAGTGCAAGGAAGATGGTTTGTAGGCCAAGGAAAGATAATGGCGTCCCCACCTTATGTTATTTAGGGGTTTTGCCGTTAAAATGAATTTAGTGAACGTGTAGAAGTAAATAGAAAAGAATTTACTCAAAAGCAGTAAATTAGTCAAAAAGTGCTTCCTAATCTATATGCAATGGACGTACCATGTCTCCAACACTCTTAAACAGAAATTAAAGAATTAAAATTGACACGTGCTTATGATGCAAGAGTCTAAATAATTTTTTAAGTTAATCAACAAATAAGTTACTGTTAATTTATTAGAAGTATGCAGGATTATCAAAAAGAAAAACTATCAATTGCAATAAACAGTTTAAGAAATTTCAAGCAGCACTGTAGAAATCAGGTTAGTAGTCAACGCAACTTAGTCGCGTTTATACGGCTTTTGTCGCATTTGCGCAGCTCTGTTGAGGGTTTAGAGGCTCTGCTTTGTATGCAGAGTCCCACAACCACTTATATGTCCTTTCCTGCAAAGTATTTTCCTGTTCTCCAAACCTGCACGCAAAAATAAAGAAATTAGAATTAGTTAACAAAGAAAACTGTACTGTTCCCTCTCCGATAACGGCGCCAATATTTTGATTGACAGAGAGAAGTAAGTAAAAAGGAAAAGGTTAAAGTTAAGAAGTTTCTCTGTTTTCTCGCAATTAATCCGTTGTAGTAAGAGCTAAACGGGTCAATCCGTAGGGAGATGCGAAGGAAGCGTTTCGATACGATTTCTCTGTGTAGAACTTGAAAAGAAAGAATGGTAATAAAAGACTACTGTAGCATGATTGATAGTTTGCTTTACTTAATGGCAAGTAGACCGGCCATTTGTTTAGTGTTTGTTTGTGTACTAGATTTCAATCTTGTCCTAAATAGTCTCATTTGATTGTGATAAAAAGCATTATTAAATATCTTAAAGATACCATTGGAATGAGCTTGTGGTATACAAAAATTGGATAATTTTATGATGAGTTATTCGGATGCCTACTATACCGTTGTAGAGTAGATAGGAAGAGCATTAGTAAAATTTGTCAATTTTTAGAAAATTGCCTTGTTTCATGGTCTCTCAACAGCCGAAGCGGAGTGTGTTGCGGCTGGAGCTTTTGCGCACAAGTCCTTTGGATGAAACATACTTTTCTTGATTGATTTGTATTATATCATATTAAAATATTTTGTAATAATATTAGTACTATTCATATGATCAAGAATACAAATCAATATAGTAAGACCAAGCATATAGAGATTCGATATCACTTTCTTAGAGATTATTATGAGAAAGGTGATATTGAAATTGGTTATATTTATATCGATTTTCAATTGGCCAACATTTTTACAAAATCACTTGATTATAACAGATTTTCTTTTATTTGTTGTGAATTGAATGTTTGCATGATGGATTCATGATCCCTAAGCTTAGAATTTTTTTAACTTTAAATTGGTATTTTTCAATTGCTATTGGTATTTATTTTACTTGTTTTTTAATTGTTTTCAAATATCCATATTTATTTTTAGACTTTCAAATTATTTTTCATTTGATATGCATGCTTCAATTGGTATCATGGTTTTCAATTGCTCCTTTTTGGTGTATGATAAAAAAGGGAAGAAGAATTTGTAGTTATTTTTTTTTGTTTTAAATATTTTTATATGTCTTAAATCCATTTACCCATGTTTATGTAATAGTTAGTTAAGTACTATTTATTTTATTGAACATTTTGCTGGTGGAAGGAGAGATGGATAAATGGATGGCTATTTATGCATATTGTTCTAAATTGTTAAAATTTTTATATATGCATGCATGTGACTATATTGATAAAATCTTTTGGTCATATTGAATTTGAATTCAAATAAGCATAGTTTGAGGGGGAGCTTTTCAAGTTCTTCACATTACTTTTGATAAATAACTTATGTGTTTGATCATCATAAAAAAGGGAAAATTGTTGGCCCAATGTTACGATCACTGGTTTCTTGTTCTGAAGATTACAAAACTTATGTAGTTATGAGGTACTAATCAAGTTCAAGTATGTTTAAGTTTTTTAAGGTTCAAGAAGATTTCGGTTTCATTCTTCCTCAAAAGGAAGGCGTTGAATTACTCAAGTTAACTCAAGGAAGGGATTCAAGCTCGAATGATCAGCAAATGAATTTTTGGAGAAGCTCACTTGAAGAAGACTTGAAGAACCTATATAAGAACTTAGAATGTTTAAGTGTAGGGTGTTGAATTGATGCTCAAGAATACACATACATACAAAATTTCAAAGTCTAGTTTTTTATTTTGGTGTTTAAATTTGTTTTGCAAAATTTTTATTGATACATATTCTATATTTTTCCAAATTTCTATAACTAGTTATATACTTGTATTTCATAGTCTTATGTTGTCAAAACTATTTTTATACATATATAATTTATTTTAAAATAAGTTCTATTTCAAAAGGACTTTAATCAGGTTATTGGGGGTAGGTCGGTCGACCAAGCGGTCGACCGCCCTATTTGCAAAGTAATTGCACAACACTTGGTAGCGTTCGATTGTTTGTGCATAGTCTATTTGTGCACGTTTGCTTGTCAACTTACCAGTTGATCACCAAATCTTGTTGCTCTCTGTTTTTTATTTCGGTCGACCGGACAGTCGACCGACTGACTGGTTTTAAAATCCTAAGTTACTGGAGGCTTGATCGACTGGCCGGTCAACCGACAGGCAACGACTAGTTTGAACTGGCCTGTCGGTCGATCGGCTGGTCAACAGGCAACCTGTTTCTGCTACAGTAACAACTAGTTTTCAAATCTGATTGATTTTTGACTTTTCTCCAACGCGTATTTTTGCAGTTTTTGGGTCTAATCACCAAACTAATACCCTGGTTTACCCCTCTAATGACTTTTATCTATTGCCTATATATATGGTTCATTTGCAGAGGATTATTTACAAGTTTATTCAAGAAAAATCAAGTTTTATTCAAAGAGAAAAGTTTGGAAAAATTTCTAGTTTTCAAGTTTCAAGAGCTCTCAATTTCAAATCAATTTTTACAAGTTTTAAGCTCTCAAAATCATTCTTTTAAACTGAATTTTCTCTTACACAAACTTTTTAAGCTTCATTTCTTCATTCTATACTCTAGGTGAAAATCACCTAGAGCGGGGTGAATAGGTGATAATGCTAATCAATGCACAATTTAAAAATATGATGCAATAATCGCCCAAAACAAGACTAAGAGCCGAATGCCCCGCAAAGGGTTCTGAACTCCTTCCTCGTGATTTCTCTTGAAATGAGTTGGAGGTGCGCAATGCAATCTTGTTGTATGGGACTATGATTGACAAGATGAATGAAAACAAGTGAATATTGCAATGAAGAAGGAGAGCAAGTAATAAAAGCAATGAAAGTAAAGTAAGAAGCAAGAGCAAGTAAACCAAACGCAAACACCGAGAATTTTTCCGAGGTTCGAGCACCCAGCTCTATGTCCCCGCCTTCCCCAGAAGGATTTCTAACCACTATAACTTCACAAAGATGTTACAAATACACCGGAGTACCCAACTCCACAATCTCAAGTACAAGTTCTCTCTTGGTAGTCAAAAGACCATAAACTCTCTTTTGCAAAACTCTCTTCCCTTACAAAAATCCTTGTAGAACAATGAGTAGGAATGAAGCTCTTGTGTGTAAGGAGAAAAGAGAAAGAAATCAGAGAGATCTTGAAAACACTTCAGAAAATGAGAGAGAATTTCAGCACAAAAACAAGAAACCAAATTCTTTTGAATGCCTTAAACTTTTGAAACTTTTGCAAATTTTTCTAAGTCAAGAACCTCTCCATAAACACCCCTATTTATAGGAGAGGGCTAGGGATTAAAGATAAAATCCACTTAAGGCCAATTAGGAAGTATTAGGTTCAGTAAATATCAATTAAGCCCTTTTTAGAGAGAAAAAGACAAAAATAAGACTCTTTCAGAAAATAGCCGTTACTGTTCAAACGGCTCTTCCGGTCGACCGGTCGGTCGACCGAAGTTCAAAAATAAGAGCCGTTGCCGGCTTTCGGTCGACCGCCCGGTCGACCGAAAAATACAGAGAGCAAATGTCTTACAGTCAGGCAGGCTTCGGTCGACCGCCCGGTCGACCGTGAAACGTGCACACGGATACGCACTGCTGCCAGAATCTCGGTCGCCTGGGTCGGTCGACCAGATAGACCTGACACAGGGACGGTCGACCGGTCGGTCGACCGGCTCAGGTCAAAAGTAAAAAACAAAACAGATTTTTGAAGGGGTTTTGAAATCTAACAACATAGTCTTGATTTGAAACAAGGCTAATACCCAAAAAAGAGCTTATAAACTAAAGGCTTTAATTAAAAATAATTTTTACATGTTTATGGGAAATATATTTGGAAATAAGATGTGCGCAAAAACGTGTGTGATAGAGCTTCAATCCTATTCACTATTCTTTAACAAAACTATAAAAGTAAAAACAATTCTAATGAATTATCTTGAGCAATCTTGAAGTCTTGAGCCATGTAATGCCTTGCTAGAGCCTTCTCTTCTAAATTCCTTCCTTGATGTGCAAAAAGCCTTCTTTACTTCATGAACCTAGAATTTCTTGCAATAGCTAAGCAATGGCCTCCAAATAATGGTACAAACCTGAAACTTATCTTAACAAACTAATTAGTACCATATAACTCCTATTTGGTTTGTTATCATCAAAACTCTAAACCAATGGAGAGTGTAACCTTATGGGCCAACAATCTCCCCCTTTTTGATGATGACAAAACAAATAGGCTATAAGTAAAAATATAAGGGAGGAGTAAGCTCCCCCTCAAATTATGCTATCATAAAAACAATGTAAGGTGCAAGCAAAAACCATCAAACAAAAACTATATGATTAAAAATCATGAAATATGCTTGCAAAACACTTCAACTTAAAAAAAATTCATAAAACAAAACACATCAAAAACAAATATAAACTTCAACCAAAACCATATGAACTCATATTTCCATTATATGCATATATAAACTTATTCTCCCCCTTTTTGTCATACATCAAAAAGGGTTAAGAAAGCATTTTTATTCAATAACACAAACATTAAGTTCACCACAAATAAAAGAAAATCTAGCAAAATCAAGTGGTTTAGTGAAAATATCGGCAAGTTGCAAATCCGTAGAAACATAGTCAATATCTATATCTCCTTTCTCAAAATGATCTCTAAGAAAGTGATATCTAATCTCACTGTGCTTGGTCTTACTATGTTGATTTGCATTCTTTGTCATATGTATAGTAATAGTATTATCACAAAATATTTTTATATGGCTATAATGCAAATCATAATCAAGGAGAGTATGTTTCATCCAAAGGACTTGTGCACAACAAGCCCCCGCGGCAACATACTCCGCCTCGGCGGTTGAGAGAGCTACGGAATTTTGTTTCCTAGAGGACCATGAAACAAGACAATTACCAAGAAATTGACATGTCCTACTAGTACTCTTTCTATCTACTCTACAACTTACATAGTCGGCATCCGAATAACTCGTCATTAAGAAATCTCCGATTTTCGGATACCATAGACCCATTCCAATTGTGCCCTTAATATAACGAATGATGCGTTTTACCGCAATAAGATGAGACTCCTTAGGACACGATTGAAATCTAGCACAAAGACACACACTAAACATGATGTCCGGCCTACTTGCCGTCAAATACAAAAGACTACCTATCATGCTTCTAAACAATTTAATATCAACATTTTTACCTTGGTCATCCTTATCAAGCTTGGTTGTAGTTGCCATGGGAGTGTTGCAAACTTTAGAGTCTTCAAGTCCAAACTTCTTTACGAGTTCCTTTGCGTATTTGGCTTGGCATATGAAGTTCCCATCTTGCAATTGCTTGATTTGGAGTCCAAGAAAGAAATTAAGCTCACCCATTGAAGACATTTCAAACTCACATTGCATAACCTTTTCAAACTCCTTGCATAAAAACTCATTAGTAGAACCAAAAATTATATCATCAACATAAATTTGCACAATTAAAATGTCATTATCAACATGCTTAGTAAATAGAGTTGTGTCTACTTTGCCTTTAACAAAATCATTTGAAATGAGAAAACTAGAAAGCCTTTCATACCAAGCTCTTGGAGCTTGTTTCAATCCATACAAGGCTTTATCAAGTTTAAAAACAAATCGGGATGAACATGATCAACAAAACCGGGAGGTTGAGCAACATAAACTTCTTCATTTATAAAATCATTCAAAAATGCACTTTTCACATCCAGTTGAAAAAGTTTAAAATTTTTGAAGGATGCAAAAGCTAGTGTCATCCGTATGGCTTCAAGTCGTGCTACGGGTGCAAAGGTCTCCTCAAAGTCAATTCCCTCAACTTGAGTGTAACCTTGGGCCACTAATCTAGCTTTTTTCCTAATGACAGACTCATCCATCTTGTTTCTAAAGATCCACTTAGTACCAATTATTGGTCTATCATGGGGCCTAGGAACAAGGTGCCAAACTTGGTTGCGCTCAAATTGATTGAGTTCCTCTTGCATGGCTAGCAACCAATATGAGTCCGCCTTGGCTTCGAGGATGCTTTTGGGTTCAAAATGAGAAATGAAAGCAAAGTTACCACATAGGTCATGGAGCTTGGAGCGAGTTGTTACCCCTTTAAAGACATCACCTAAGATGAGTTCCTTGGGGTGATTTGTAGCGTATCTCCAATCTTTGGGAAGCGGTTGCGAGCTTTCCTCTTTATCCTCTTGAACATCACCAATGGGTTCTTACTTTTCTTCTTGAGCGGGTGAGTCCTTCAAGGATAGTCTCTCCATGTCTTCACCTAATGGGTCAATCTCTACAACATTCTCAACAACCACATTAGATTCTTCAAATTTAACATGCATGGATTCTTCAATGGTAAGTGAAGATCTATTGAATACTCTATAAGCTTTACTAGTTGTAGAATATCCAATAAAAATTGCTTCATAAGCCTTAGCATCAAATTTACCCAAGTTATCTTTAGTATTTAAAACAAAACACTTGCATCCAAAAACTTTAAAATATGCAACATTTGGTTTTCTAGAATGATACATTCCAAAAGATGTTTTGGAAGAATTCTTACACAAATAAATACGATTTGAAATATAGCATGCGGTGTTTACGGCCTCGGCCCATAAATATTGAGGGAGGTCATATTCACTTATCATTGTCCTATCCATCTCTTGAAGTGTTCTATTTTTTCTTTCTACAACTCCATTTTGTTGTGGAGTCCTAGGACAAGACATTTCATGCTTGATTCCCTTTTCATCACAATAAGTCATGAAGAGTTGGTTTACAAATTCACCACCTCTATCACTCCTTATTTTCAAAATCGAAAAACCCTTTTCTTTTCAACCCTTTTTCGAAAAACTTTGAAATGAGAAAAAGTTTGATCTTTGTGTTCCAAAAAGAAAACCCAAGTGAAACGGGAAAAATCATCAACTAAAACATATGCATATCTACTACCATTTAAACTCTTAGTTTTAGTAGGCCCAAAAAGATCCATATGAATTAATTCTAAAGGCTTAGTTGACATGATATCCTTGATTGGTTTGAAGGAAGACTTGGTTTGTTTCCCAAGTTGGCATGCATCACAAATGCGGTCTTTCTCAAACTTCAAGCAAGGAATACCCTTCACCAATTTCTTTGAATTAATCCTAGAAAGATGGTCAAAAGATGCATGTCCTAATCTTCTATGCCAAAGCCAAGAATTTTCATCAAAAGCATTCAAGCATTTAGTAGAACAATCCAAATTAAGCATGTCAATGATATAAACATTGCTATCACGAAAACCGGTAAGAATACAATCATTGGATTTAACATCAAAAATCTTGCAAGATAAATCATCAAAAACAACTTTAAGTCCACGGTCACAAAGTTGACTAATGCTAAGCAAATTATGTTTCAAACCTTCAACAAGAACGACATTTTCTATAATAAGAGATGCACCAATTTTAATGTTACCTATACCAATGATAGTGCCCTTGGAGTCATCCCTGAAGGTGACGGTGCCACCTTCCATATACCTTGATAGGGTTGTAAAGTTGTTGATGTCCCATGTCATGTGTCTTGAACAACCACTATCAAGGTACCACCGCTCTCTACATCTTGGAGCCTTGGTGTGTACCTACATCAAATAATTTAGGACTTGATTTTGGTACCCACATTTTCTTGGGTCCTAAAGAGTTAATTCCATGAACCCAAACAAGATTATTTGATCTATTTACTTGGTCATAACAAAACTTAGCCAAATGTCCATTCTTACCACAATATGTGCATCTATATACTCTACCATATTTAAAAGCATAGTGAGTGTGAGACTTGTGAGCATGTGTGGATTTAGCATGAGTGTGGTGTGTAGTGTGAGCATAAGGAATCTTAACATGAGAATGAGAGGTGTGCTTTTTGGAAAACTTTTCTTCAAGTTTCTTTGTGTTAAAAGCACAATCTTTCAAAACCTTTTCAAAATTAACCATTTTAGTTTTTAAAGAAGAAATTTCTTTTTCATCAATCTTAGGAAATTTTGCTTTACATACAACTTTGTAAGCATTAAATTCATTTTGAGTAGAAATGAGATTTGAAGAAATTTCATCTTTTTCTCTAGTAACAATAGCAAGTTGATTTTTAAGAAAAGCAACTTCCTTTTCCAATTTTGAGCATTCTACCTTTTTATTATCATATGTTTCCGAAAGCTCAACAAAAGCATGTACAATCACCTCTTTACTTAATTTATCTTCTTCATCATCAAGAGGTTGAGGGTTTACCTTTGGTGTGTTTGCCATGAAACACATGTTCGCTTGGTCCACCTCGTCTTCGGATTCACTTGCCGAATACCATGTGGCTTTATAGGCTTTCTTTTCCACCGGCTTCTTTGGCTTGAAGGAGGAAGTCATCTTCTTCATCGTCATCAAGAGTGGATGAAGACTTGAAGGCTATGGATTTCTTCTTTAGCGGAGCGGCTTCTTCTCTTGCCTTCTTTTCCATCTCATGGGTTTTTAAGTTCCCAATGAGACTAATGAGGTCCATTTCATCTTTGTCGTTCAATTCTTTCAAGGTGGTGGCCTTTATCTCCCATGATAAAGGAAGAGCCCGAATTACTTTTCGTACCTTTTGGTCATTGGAAATATCATCACCTAAAGAGGAAAGAGCATTGGTGATTTTAGTAAACCTTGTAATAATGCAATCAATAGATTCATCATCAATCATTTTAAAAGATTCATATTGGGACCTTAAGAGATCTATCTTAGCTCTCTTAACTTGTGAAGTCCCCTCGTGTGTGACCAATAAATGTTGCCAAATCTCATAGGCGGATTGGCAATGTATTACCCGTGTAAGGTCATCCTCATTCAAGGCGGTTAAGAGGAAATTTTGGGCCTTGGAGTTTGCCTCATATTCTCTAAAGGTAAAGTCGGTCCATGTGCTCTCATCACTATCGGGTGCAACATAGGGTTTGGTCAAAGATTTAGCTACTAAGCTACCTAAAGATTGCAAGAAAATAGTCATCCTAACCTTCCAAATAGGGAAATTGAGTCCATCAAATTTAGGAGGGGTTTTGATGTTATCGGCCATGTTTACTAGTGTATGAATGATGGAATACAAATGTTGATTAGCAAATTTTAAGGATCTCTCTAAGGATGTTAAGCCAAACCTAGAGTCCAAGCTCTATACCAATTGAAAATCACCTAGAGGGGGGTGAATAGGTGATAATGCTAATCAATGCACAATTTAAAAATATGATGCAACAATCGCCCAAAACAAGACTAAGAGCCGAATGCCCCGCAAAGGGTTCTGAACTCCTTCCTCGTGATTTTCTTGAAATGAGTTGGAGGTGCGCAATGCAATCTTGTTGTATGGGACTATGATTGACAAGATGAATGAAAACAAGTGAATATTACAATGAAGAAGGAGAGCAAGTAATAAAAGCAATGAAAGTAAAGTAAGAAGCAAGAGCAAGTAAACCAAACGCAAACACCGAGAATTTTTCCGAGGTTCGAGCACCCAGCTCTACGTCCCCGCCTTCCCCAGAAGGATTTCTAACCACTATAACTTCACAAAGATGTTACAAATACACCGGAGTACCCAACTCCACAATCTCAAGTACAAGTTCTCTCTTGGTAGTCAAAAGACCACAAACTCTCTTTTGCAAAACTCTCTTCCCTTACAAAAATCCTTGTAGAACAATGAGTAGGAATGAAGCTCTTGTGTGTAAGGAGAAAAGAGAAAGAAATCAGAGAGATCTTGAAAACACTTCAGAAAATGAGAGAGAATTTCAGCACAAAAACCAAGAAACCAAATTCTTTTGAATGCCTTAAACTTTTGAAACTTTTGCAAATTTTTCTAAGTCAAGAACCTCTCCCTAAACACCCCTATTTATAGGAGAGGGCTAGGGATTAAAGATAAAATCCACTTAAGGCCAATTAGGAAGTATTAGGTTCAGTAAATATCAATTAAGCCCTTTTTAGAGAGAAAAAGACAAAAATAAGACTCTTTCAGAAAATAGCCGTTACTGTTCAAACGGCTCTTCCGGTCGACCGGTCGGTCGACCGAAGTTCAAAAATAAGAGCCGTTGCCGGCTCTCGGTCGACCGCCCGGTCGACCGAAAAATACAGATAGCAAATGTCTTACAGTCAGGCAGGCTTCGGTCGACCGCCCGGTCGACCGTGAAACGTGCACACGGATACGCACTGCTGCCAGAATCTCAGTCGCCTGGGTCGGTCGACCGGATAGACCTGACACAGGGACGGTCGACCGGTCGGTCGACCGGCTCAGGTCAAAAGTCAAAAACAAAACAGATTTTTGAAGGGGTTTTGAAATCTAACAACATAGTCTTGATTTGAAACAAGTCTAATACCCAAAAAAGAGCTTATAAACTAAAGGCTTTAATTTAAAATAATTTTACATATTTATGGGAAATATTTTTGGAAATAAGATGTGCGTAAAAACGTGTGTGATAGAGCTTCAATCCTATTCACTATTCTTTAAAAAAACTATAAAACTAAAAACAATTCTAATGAATTATCTTGAGCAATCTTGAAGTCTTGAGCCATGTAATGCCTTGCTAGAGCCTTCTCTTCTAAATTCCTTCCTTGATGTGCAAAAAGCCTTCTTTACTTCATGAACCTAGAATTTCTTGCAATAGCTAAGCAATGGCCTCCAAATAATAGTACAAGCCTGAAACTTATCTTAACAAACTAATTAGTACCATATAACTCCTATTTGGTTTGTTATCATCAAAACTCTAAACCAATGGAGAGTGTAACCTTGTGGGCCAACACTAGGAAGTTGCAAAGAGAGAGTTTGTGATCTTCGTGGTCACCAAGAGCTTATAAATTTTATTGGCTTTGTGCTACCTCTTGTGCAGAGGATTGAAGGTTGGAGTTGTGTACTCCGAGTCTTGTGTAGACCATTGTAGTTCCTTTGTGGTGTTCCTTGGTGGATAGTGATAATCTTTCACGCGGTGAAGGCGAGAATGTAGAGCAAGATGCTCGAATCTCGAAATAAATTTCGTGTATTGCGATTGCCATTTCTCTCATTTTTACTCCTTTTATATTGCTTATACTTGTGTTATTGCTTTCACTGCACTTCACTCTACTTACTATATATTGCTTATATCATTCATACTTATCAGTTTTCCTCATTCAAGTAAGAAGGTAATTATGCATCCCAACTCTTAATCTAGAGGAATTTAAAGGAGAAGTTTTTGGGCCCTTAAATGAGAATTCAACTTCACTTCTTGTTTTTGAATTAACCATTTCATTACTCATTTTAGTTGTTGCATTTCCGCATTTGATTATCATATCACATATTAACCCCCTCTAGGTGAACTTTCAACATGTCTTCAATCAAGTCCGTGTAGTCTTCTTCTATTATGAATGTTCTGGTAGAAGTAAGTAGAAGCCTTGTATGCTGTATAAACATTGTTAGCACACACAATATATTGTTATCCTCAAAATAAGGAGTCATGTATCATGATTCAACATTCTCTCCTTTTTTGATGATGACAAATAAAAAATTGAATAAAAATGTTAGTATTCCTCACCCTGCATAAATGCTTAAATGCTTGTTTATCATAATATACACGATTCTCCCCTTTTGTCATCAACAAAATAAGATCATAGCCCATGGTACTTATCACAAAAGAGTATATCACAAAGAACTAATACTTAATCATATAGTGATTACAAAACACAGTACTAATAAATGACATAGAGTTTTAAACATAATGATTACAGAATCATAAAACAGAATTTAAACAAAGAAACAACTAAAGCAAACAAGAAATTGTGTTCATAAGTGTCTTCTTTAGTTAGATCCGGGTGGTGGTGAAAACTGATTTTGGAGAATTTGAAGGATCTTTTGCTGATCTTCATACATGTGGTCCATTCTAATTGACAAGGATTCAAAATGTTTCATGAGAAGACCTTGGTTGGAAAGCAGTGTAGCTTGAGATATCAGCATAGATGCTTGTTGTGCTTTTAGTTCCATAACTTTGTTGGCCCAAAGGCCTTCCACTCTAGTTTTGATGATGATTAACTCATGTAGTTATGTGTACTAATAATCTTGTGTTATTTAGTTTCAGATCATTAATCAAGTTATTAGTTGGTGAAAGCTTCCACACATCGTTCACAAGTTGATTCAAGAGCCCGAGCGTCAAAGATAACATATAGCACTTGCTCGATGGATCAAGGAGTTTTGGATCGAGTCGGTTTGGAGATTGCGCTCTACAAGAAGACTTCGGTACCATAGTTTAGTTTTGTATTTAGATCCAAATTTGTAAAGATTAGAATAGTATGATAATGCTCAAGTTCACAACACACATGTTTCATGTTTTGAATATTGGTTTTTGGTTTTTCGGTTTTAGGATTAACCGATCTTGATTTTCATGAATAGATAGATCAAAACAAGTTTACATGGTTTAATATATATATGATTTGTTCTATATACATGCATGCTTTAATTTCCTAGACAAACTTAGTTTTGACTCACTTATTCATGTGTTTTATGTTTTGGTATTTTTGACAAAACATATTTTGGAATTAATGACAAATACTATGATATATATATGTTTCATGTATATTGGATTTCTATCCATATGCATCATGCTTCAAAGTGTTTAAATATCATGTTTTTGTATTTGGAAGGGTTTTGGACAAAATGTATTTTCTATTCAAAATCCAAGTTTTAGAAAATACAGTTTTTGGTTTTTGGTAAAAATGATAAGACACAAAAATAGTTCATATTGATTGATATTTGAGCTAAACTTTTTACCACATGTTTATATATCAATGCAAATTGATAAAACTATTTTTGGTGATTTTTAGAAATGATAAAAGAATTTTTAAATATGTTTTAACCCAGTTTTTTGTTCTAGGCTTCAACCAAGTCGACTAGTAGCCTGACTAGTCGACTAGGGCTGAGGTCGGTCGACCGGGCCGGTCGACCGACGTGCACAATTCTGTGCACGATTGGAGCCTCTGGGACGGTCGACCGGACCGGTCGACCGGTTTGAGAGCAGAGCTCTCTGTTTATTTCGGTCGACCGGGGCGGTCGACCGGTAGCTGCCAACGGGCAAAAATTGACCGTTGGGCGGTCGACCGGACCAGTCGACTGGCCGGGTTATTTTGGCAAAAACTGCTGCCAACGGCTAGTTTCCAGATTTGCCTATAAATACCCCATTTGCAAGAGTTTTTCAAAAAGATTTTTTGTGCGAATTTTTTCTTACTCTCTGGTGTTTTCACAGCAATTAAAAGAGGTTTTTGAATTCAAATTGAACAATCTTTTTGGTGTTTTTATTAGGGTTTGAAAAACCAAAGAAAAGGGATTTTGGGAAAAGTTTTGTTTGAATTTCACTATCTTCATTTTCTATCATTTCCCAAAGATTTTCTTTGAGTTGCTGGTTTCAAATCCCTTGGTTTTCTCCACACTTGAGCAAAAATCTATTATCTTCTCTATAGAGTCTTTGTGTGTGGGAAAAGAGATTGTTTGTGGTTGTTGTTGAACCACCAAGTTGTAAACCCTCTATACTTTGCTTTGTGCTTTTCCCTCTTAGGTTGAGGAGGTTGTTTGTGCAAGTGGTTTGCATCCCTCAAGTTGTGAGGTGATCCTTGCTTGGCCTTGTGCTAATCCCTCGGGTTGTGAGGTGATTGTTTGTTGGATTGGAGTTGTGCCTCAAGGAGGAGGTTGTGTTTGTAAGGAGAGGAGTTGGGTACTCCTTGTATTGTGATTGCCCCAAATCCTCGGTGGAGGTTCCCTTAGTGGGAGTCCTTTGTGGACAAGCTAGTGGACTTAAAATCCTTCTGGGTGAAGGCGGGGATGTAGAGCTGGGTGCTCGAACCTCGAAACATATCTTGGTGTTTGCGCTTGTTCATTGACTCTTACTCTCTCTCTCTCTCTCTCTTTACTTTGTGCCTTGCATCTATTCATATTGCTCATACATACTTATATGCTTGGCTTGGTTGTGTGCATCTCTTGTTGAAATTGCAAATTAGTTTTTAATTCCGCATTGCGTTGACTAGATTAGCATAATCACCTATTCACCCCCCTCTAGGTGATCTTCCAATTGGTATCAGAGTTAGCGCTCCTGATATTTAGGTTTAACCACCTAGGAGTGAGATCTTGGTTTGCTAATCTTCATTTGCATTATTCATTTGCACTCATTTAGTTTGCTCTCATGGATAGCCCTCCTATGTTTGACCATATTAAACTTGATGTTTGGAAGGCCAATATGAGTAGCCATTTGAAAAGACTAGGACACCTAATTTATCAAGCCTCCACTATGGAATCATTCCCTAATAGTAGCAAGCATAAGAAGGCAAATGCATTAGCACTTAGAACACTTAGAGCATCTCTAGGTGAACATCTTTTACCGGTGTTTAATCATTATGACTCGGCTTTTGCAGTTTGGAGCTTATTGACGTCTCCCGAGCTTCCAAGGATTATCAACAAGATGAGGAGATCTAAGAGAGAAAAGTCCGAAGAGCATTGCTTCATGGTCCAAGGGAAAAACTCCCTTGAGGTACAGTCGGACACTCAATTAGATGATAGCTCTAGTTCCTATTGCCATGGTTGTTTTGAAGTTCAAACTTTAAATTTGGAACTTGCTCAAAAGCTTGAAAATTTATTTGAAAAACACAATCTTTTGAAAGATGACAACCTTGTTTTGAAAAATGAATTACAGGATTTATGTTCTAATTTTGAATTGGTTTTGCAAGAAAAGGAAGAGATCACTAGTGAACGTGACTCACTAAGATCTCAACTAGACCTTGCCCTTGATGAGATTGAGATTTTGAAAAACAAAAATGATTGCAATGATGTTGTGAAAAATAATAAGGTTTTATCTTCTAAATTGGATTTTGTTTTAAATGATAACCTTGTTTTGAAAAATAAAATTGATTCAATTACAAAAGAATTGAATTTGGTTTTGAAGAAAAATGAATCTTTGCAAAATGAGATTGATATTCATGTTTGTCATGCTAGTGTAGCTTCTTGTTCTAGCACTCCTATTGCATGCTCCACTTTGTCTTCCATTATTGAAAATGATATAAATATTTTGAAGAAAAGTGTTGAATGTTTGGGCTCCACTTTGAGCCAATGCACATTGAATCATACACGTTTGGAAACGTTGGTTCGCAAGAAACAAGGTCCATCTTTGCATGCTCACCCTTCACGGCATACACGTGCTTCCCACGGTCACCACCATCACACGTATGCTCATGTGTACACATGTACACATTGTGGCCGAAAAGGCCATCTTGCTAGATTTTGTTATGATCGTATCTATCATGAAAATTTAGCAACTAATCTTGTTTGGGTTAGAAAGGATACTAACCCTCGTGGACCCACAAAGAAATGGGTACCAAAGACCACCTCTATACTTTTTGATGTAGGTGGGAGCTCTCGCAAAACGTGAGAGTGTTGGTGCCTTGGAGTGGATGCGTTCCGTGCCTAAAAGAGAACCATTTGGACGCTTCACTCTCAAGGAAATTTGGTGGGAGGACCACCGTGGTTTGGAGAATTAGAGATGCACCTTCATCGGTTTTGGTATCACTCTCTAACTCCCATTTTTATTTGCATGCTTTCACGTTCATCTATTTATAGCATGCCATGGTTTATTGTTCATTATGCTTATGCCATACTCATTAGAATATTGTTATACATGTTTAGTTACTTGAGCACCCATGTTTAGTATAGACCCATATTTTGTGTTCTCCTTATGTTTTAGCTATCATGTTAATCATAAGATCTTATGCTCATGTCTTTGTCATGCTAAATCATATGGTTGACTATGACTTTTTATTTTAATGATTCATGTTTTAATAATTAACATGTATTGTAATAGCTAAACAATAGTGATGAGTTGTATGATTTCTAATTTTGCCACATGTTTTGATGTTTATAGGCTATTTTGTATTTCTTGATTCAAATAGCATGTGGATGTTCTTCATGATCATGTTTATGTCTTTCATGTTGATTTATATCCCGTTTTGTACTTAATGATTTGATTACTTGTTTAGATGTTAGTTTTCATTAAGACTAGAATTTATACTTGCGCATGTAGTGGGACACAAATAAATCTTTATATATGTTTGTGCTTGGATGCTTATTTGTACCCATTAAATGTGCTAGTATAGCCTAGTTTTGATGATTCATGCATTTTAAACTTGTATTCCTATTTTTGGATTTGTTTTATGTGTATGAGTTTTCATTTCATGTATATGTTTATTTTGCCAAACCTTAAGATATACATGTATACCCCTTGAGTCATTTGCCTTTCATGCAAATCTATATATATTGACTCAATTGTTTTTAGGGATATGTATGTATACTTATTGTGTTGACAATTCATACATATACCTTGAAATGAAATTAGTTTTGGTGAAAATTTGGTTTTTCTTGATTTTGGGTTTATTTGTTTAACTTCATGTATATGTCCATCTTGTCCAAACTATCATTTATACATGTACATCCTTGAGCCACGTGCCCTTATGCATATTTTTTTGTGGACTCATTATGTTTAGGATATCTATGTATACTTTAGTTTGTACATGACATACATATGCCTTGAAGTTTAAATCATTTGGATGAATTTCATGTTTTTAAGATGATTTCAATTGGTGATTTCACATCGTAGATGAATTTCATGTTTTCAAGAAATTTTATATGAGCCTAATTGAACATTTTCATGATTGATATGTGTCACATTATACTTGTACACTCACTTTGTTAGTTTACTCATGATTTGTTTTCATGAGAATTTGATATGAGATTTATGGACTTAGAGTGTTTAGTGATCATGTGATTTACATGTGTTTCATGAAAAACAAGTTTGTTTTATTCCTTGCTTGAAGGATTTCGTACTAGTTCTAAAAGTTTTTCCTATAACTAGTTCGTATTCTTCACTATGGTAGAGATTTTCAAACAAAGCTTATTTTCAAACCTATTTTTGAAAACCCCTACCTTCAATGGGAGGATGGATGGGAGATCATGTTCTTGTATGCTTTAACATGAAAATCATTTAAAACTTGAACCATGATTGGGAGGTAGTTATATGAGATATACACTTGATCTCATTGTTATTTCAATTGGTATCATTGAATTCTTTCAATTGGTATCGATCTTGACATTTCTTGTATACTCATATGTGTTTGTATGTATGTATGCTTCATTCCAAGAATATCAATTTCTATTGGTATCTATTTTTCATACATATATATGTTTTATTTGTGCTTATTATATCCCTATATCTTTAAGCACAAAATCTTGTTTATGCTAGTGCTTGAGTTTCAATTTTGTTTCAATTGATTACTTTTAAATTGGTATCAAGCCTATGCATCATTTTAGTTGGTATTTCATAAAGGGGGAGAAAATTTGATTTTGTCTTTCAATTGGTGATTTCTCAATTGGTATTTGATTCCCACTCCCTTACTTTATGATTGAAAATTTCAAATTGGTATGATATGTTTAAAATGAAAATGATTTACTATTGGTATTAAAATATGTGTGTTTAGACATTCAAGATTATTAAATTTATTTTCAATTGATATCAAGATGTTTCATATGTTTTTGCTTAAAATTGGTATCAATATTTTTTTTGTTTGTTTCCTTTCTATTGGTATCAAGATGCTATTCTTTGACATATTTTCAATTGGTACCTCAAATTGACTTTGTTTTGTTTTAGACAAAAAGAAAATTTTATTTTTTTGATTCATTGTTTCGAATAAAAAGGGGAGAAATATTTATTGATTTTTCTATTGATTTGGTTTTGCTTTTACCCTTTATTAAAGATTGACTCTTTGTA
Organism: Agave tequilana; assembly: GCA_038442645.1. Taxonomy (NCBI): domain Eukaryota; kingdom Viridiplantae; phylum Streptophyta; class Magnoliopsida; order Asparagales; family Asparagaceae; genus Agave; species Agave tequilana. Next base: position 105,138 of record JAVJIF010005671.1, read on the forward strand.
TTAAAAAGAAAGAAGTTTTTGTTTTGTTTTGGTTTTTACCCCTTTGTTGATGATTGACAAAAAGGGGGAGAAGAATTTGGGTTTATATATGCATATTTTTGTTTTGCATATATTAAGTTTAATTTAGTTTAATTTTAATTGGTATCTAATGCATGTTTTGTAATTGGATGTTTTGTAATTGGTATCTCTAGAGTGTAATTGGTATCTAGAGCATGTTTTGTTTTAAATATTTCATTGGAATTGGTATCTAGAGCATGTTTTGTTTTTGAACATTTCATTGGTATCTATAACCCTTTATTGTTTATGCATAGATATGCATGTTTCATGTTTCATGTTTCATGTTTAAGAGCCTTCATTGCACATTCATTATGTTTATTTGGTTATGCATGAGTTAAGGGGGAGCTTCTTTGAAGCTTAACTTTAATCCATGCATATATAACTCCATGAGTTTTGTCATCATCAAAAAGGGGGAGATTGTTGGCCCAAAGGCCTTCCACTCTAGTTTTGATGATGATTAACTCATGTAGTTATGTGTACTAATAATCTTGTGTTATTTAGTTTCAGATCATTAATCAAGTTATTAGTTAGTGAAAGCTTCCACACATCTTTCACAAGTTGATTCAAGAGCCCGAGCATCAAAGATCACATATAGCACTTGCTCGATGGATCAAGGAGTTTTGGATCGAGTCGGCTTGGAGATTGCGCTCTACAAGAAGACTTCGGTACCATAGTTTAGTTTTGTATTTAGATCCAAATTTGTAAAGATTAGAATAGTATGATAATGCTCAAGTTCACAACACACACGTTTCATGTTTTGAATATTGGTTTTTGGTTTTTCGGTTTGAGGTTTAACCGATCTTGGTTTTCATGAATAGATAGATCAAAACAAGTTTACATGGTTTAATGTATATATGATTTGTTCTATATACATGCATGCTTTAATTTCCTAGACAAACTTAGTTTTGACTCACTTATTCATGTGTTTTATGTTTTGGTATTTTTGACAAAACATATTTTGGAATTAATGACAAATACTATGATATATATATGTTTCATGTATATTGGATTTCTATCCATATGCATCATGCTTCAAAGTGTTTAAATATCATGTTTTTGTATTTGGAAGGGTTTTGGACAAAATGTATTTTCTATTCAAAATCCAAGTTTTAGAAAATACAGTTTTTGGTTTTTGGTAAAAATGATAAGACACAAAAATAGTTCATATTGATTGATATTTGAGCTAAACTTTTTACCACATGTTTATATATCAATGCAAATTGATAAAACTATTTTTGGTGATTTTTAGAAATGATAAAAGAATTTTTAAATATGTTTTAACCCAGTTTTCTGTTCCAGGCTTCAACCAAGTCGACTAGTAGCCTGACTAGTCGACTAGGGCTGAGGTTGGTCGACCGGGCCGGTCGACCGACGTGCACAATTCTGTGTACGTTTGGAGCCTCTGGGACGGTCGACTGGTCTGAGAGCAGAGCTCTCTGTTTGTTTCGGTCGACCGGGGCGGTCGACCGGTAGCTGCCAACGGGCAAAAATTGACCGTTGGGCGGTCGACCGGACCGGTCGACCGGCAGGGTTATTTTGGCAAAAACTGCTGCCAACGGCTAGTTTCCAGATTTGCCTATAAATACCCCCATTTGCAAGAGTTTTTCAAAAAGATTTTTTATGCGAATTTTTCCTTACTCTCTGGTGTTTTCACAGCAATTAAAAGAGGTTTTTGAATTCAAATTGAACAATCTTTTTGGTATTTTTATTAGGATTTGAAAAACCAAAGAAAAGGAATTTTGGGAAAAGTTTTGTTTGAATTTCACTATCTTCATTTTCTATCATTTCCAAAGATTTTCTTTGAGTTGCTGGTTTCAAATCCCTTGGTTTTCTCCACACTTGAGCAAAAATCTACTATCTTCTCTATAGGGTCTTTGTGTGTGGGAAAAGAGATTGTTTGTGGTTGTTGTTGAACCACCAAGTTGTAAACCCTCTATACTTTGCTTTGTGCTTTTCCCTCTTGGGTTGAGGAGGTTGTTTGTGCAAGTGGTTTGCATCCCTCAAGTTGTGAGGTGATCCTTGCTTGGCCTTGTGCTAATCCCTCGGGTTGTGAGGTGATTGTTTGTTGGATTGGAGTTGTGCCTCAAGGAGGAGGTTGTGTTTGTAAGGAGAGGAGTTGGGTACTCCTTGTATTGTGATTTCCCCAAATCCTCGGTGGAGGTTCCCTTAGTGGGAGTCCTTTGTGGACAAGCTAGTGGACTTAAAATTCTTCTGGGTGAAGGCGGGGATGTAGAGCTGGGTGCTCGAACCTCGAAACATATCTTGGTGTTTGCGCTTGTTCATTGACTCTTACTCTCTCTCTCTTTACTTTGTGCCTTGCATCTATTCATATTGCTCATACATACTTATATGCTTGGCTTGGTTGTGTGCATCTTTTGTTGAAATTGCAAATTAGTTTTTAATTCCGCATTGAGTTGACTAGATTAGCATAATCACCTATTCACCCCTCCTCTAGGTGATCTTCCAAACTTCAGCAGTGAGGGTGTTGTAGTAAGTATCATCAAAGTGGATTGATCAAGATGAACGAGAAGTGAAAGAAATAGGGGCTTGGGAAGATGGGGGTTCTTGAGAAGATGAAGATGGTGAAGACTGTTTGAAATTTATGAGTTTCATCCTTAGAAGGACGTAGTACTCAAATAGCTCAACGGATCTAATTACGTTGTTTCACTAGATAGATCAACGTGGAATTTCTTAAAGATGTGTGTCAAAAATTCATCATAGGGGATGATGAGGTTTGTTGTTTGGTGATGGTGTTGTAGATAATACGAGCCCAATTAACTTCAAGTTAACCAATAATGGCATATACACAAGCAGCAAGATCATGAGAGAAGTAGTTAAAACTATCAGTTTTTTTGACAAACATTGTATGCAAGGATTTTTCTTATGAGTCTAGTAGTAGGTTGAAGTTTGTTGTTAGTCATAGGAAGACTTGACCCAAGAGGAAGATTTTTGACAAAATTTCATTGTCTGATATGTTAATTTCTCTAAGATCAAGTCCCTTGTGTGGGATGTGAAGCATTTTTTTCAATACTCTTAACACTGAGTTCAATTTCATTTCTCTGATGAGAATATTTAGAGATTCTACATCAGTTATAGTGTTGTGATATAAAGACATGTTCGTGTAAAATAAATGGATTAAGGATGGATAAAAGACAATTTTTACATCCATGGAAAATAGATCAAATAATCCAGCTTGTTTGAAATAAAAGTCAAGATTATATGATATAAAATCTGGAAAATTTATAAATCTTCCTAGAATGATTTCTAACACAGATAAATGTAGATAATCATCTGCAAGAGTAGGATTTTTTAGAAATTGATGATAATCTTCAGATGAGGAATGCTTCAATTTAGATTTTTTTAGACCTAGACATGATTGAACAAGGAAATAGGAACTAAAGATGCTTACAAAAGTGAGGAGGAGAGGGAGGTGGAAGCTTCTAGTTGATTGGCTGCTGCTGAAGATGGAGATTGGTCGACTAGGCTTCTGCTTCTAGTCGACAGTGGCTGGTTCTGGTCGACTGTAGCTGGGGGAGAGGAGAGATTTAGGGTATTGTATTTAAGAGAGAGATGAAAGATATAAGATATAGTGGATGGTTGGATCCTTGATTAATGGATAGGATTAGATATCTTAGGGATCGGGTATGAGTTGTGTAAGTTAAATGGGCCTAGTTTGAAAACAGATCTAATAAGAAAAACTCATTAAGTGACAGTATTAGTCGATTGAAATGCTAGATTAGTTGACAATGAGTCAGACTAGTCAACTAATAAGTCAGACTAGTCGACTAATAAGTTACATAAGTCGACTACTATTACATTTACTGAGACTTATGAATTTTTACAATTTCTTTTGTCATCAATAGTCAAATATATAGTCGATAATGATGTTAGTTAACTAATATTTAAGGTAAGTCGACTAAAGTCTTGAAAGAATTAAAACCCATGTAAATGAAATTCAAAACACATCAAAAAAATCATTTAAATATTAGAAATAGAGAAAATACCCAATTCTCTTCTTAGATTCATAAAAATATCTTCTTTAAGAGGTTTATTTAAGATAAGCAATTTGTTTATCGGTAGATATAAAGTTCAAATAAATATCACCCTTAAGAACATGATCGCATAGAAAATAGTATCGGATATCAATATAATTGGTATGTGAATGTTGAATTGATTTTCAGGCAAAATAATTGTATTTGTGTTATCACATATTATAGGAGATGCAAAATATGAAATACTATAGTCAAGTAGAATTTGTTTCCTCCATAAAATCTGTGCACATGCAACACTCACAGCAATATATTATGTCTCGGTCGTTGATAATGACACAAAATTTTACTTTTTGCTGAATTAAGATACTAGTGAATGTTCCAAAAAGTGACAAGTACCACTAGTATTCTTTCTACCAAATTTGCATACAACAAAATCAGCATCACTATATGACATTAAAGAAGCATGTGTTGAAGAGTTTTGAATAATTGTAATACAAGAAAAATTGAACCAATTTGTTAGGAATGATATTTGGAAACTATAACACAGGATGTAGGATAGTGTTTAAAAATATTTAACAAGAAATATTGGTAACTTGAAAAGTAGAATATCAATCATAGAAAAAAATCAAAAAGACAATCACAAACACTTTTTTCTTACTTCGGTCCTCCTGACCTACATCCAGTCTCCAAGCATTAACCACTTGAGATTTTCCTTTTCTGTTGATTTTGAAATCTTACAAAATCAACACATGCATACCAATTAATAATTCTCTATATCAATTATGTACACTACTTCTTTACACCAAGAAGTTCTTCTTTTGAATGAGTACAAATTACAACTATAAGGCTTGATTGTGGAGTGCTGGTGATTTTTTGTAATGACTTATAGGATTTCTGTAGAACTTCTTGAAATCACCTAGAGGGGGGGTGAATAGGTGATAATGCTAATCTAGTGAACTAAACGCAAAATTTAAGAACTAATTGCAATTATGCTTAAATGCAACCAACAAGTGATGCACACACAAACAAGCCAAGCATATAAGTATGAATGATTAATATGAAAATGATGCAAGGCACAATATAAAGAGAGAGAGAGAGAGAGTAAGAGTCAATGGATCAAGCACAAACAACAAGATTTGTTTCGAGGTTCGAGCACCTAGCTATACGTCCCCGCTTTCACCCAGAAGGATTTCGAATCCACTAGCTTGTCCACAAAGGACTCCCACACAGGGAACCTCCATCGAGAATTTGGGGCAATACAATAACTAGGAGTACCCAACTCCTCTCTTTACAATCACAACCTCTCACTAGAGGCCAAGCACCAAGCCAACAAAACTATCACCTCACAACTTGAGGGATAAGCACAAAGCTAAATAAGGATCACCTCACAACTTGAGGGATACAACCCACTTGCACAACCTCCTCAACACTATGAGGGAAAGGCACAAAGCCAAGCAAAAATAGGGTTTACAACTTGGTGGTCTAACAACCACAAACAATCTCTTTTCCCACACAAGGATCCTATAGAATAAGATAGTAGATGTAGCTCAAGTGTGAAAAATAAAGTGTTTAAAACAAAGAAAAATCAATTGGGAAATCACCACAAAGATATAGAATGATAGAACCAAATCAAATTCCCAAAAGACTATTTTCTTTGAAATATTAAAACACTTTAAAACAATAAAGATTGATCTTTTTAGCACAATGAAACTCTTTTTAAAACTTGTTTAAACACCAGAGAAAGCTCAGAAATTTCGTCCAAAAATTCTTAGAGAATACTGGCCATTAATGGGGTATTTATAGCCCATTAAAAAATATAGCCGTTGGCAGCAAAATCTACCAAAAATGAACTACCGGTCGACCGGCCAACGGTCAATTTTTGACCGCTGGCAACTACCGGTCGACCGGCCCCAGAAACAGAGAGCAACGGCTCTCTGTCCGGCCGACCGCCCGCTCGACCGGGAGCAACCCGAGAGTGGGTTGCTCTCAGTCGGTCGACCGTGCGGTCGACCGGCTTATGGGGCTGCCCGCGTGCACTTTGTTGTGCACGTCGGTCGACCGCTACGATCGACCGGCTTCCGGCTTATGGGGCTGCCCGCGTGCACTTTGTTGTGCACGTCGGTCGACCGCTACGGTCGACCGGCTTCTGGTCCGGTCGACCGTCCGGTCGACCGACCTAGCCTGGCAGAGGCAATTCTGGGACATTAAAACTTGTTATTTTTAATTCTAAACATTCCCATAAATCTTCTAAAAATTTACAAAAATAGTTTTATCATTTTACATTGTAATATAGACTTGTGTGAAAAATTTCAACACAAATTTCAATTTTTTAAAACCATTTTTGTGACTTATAAATTTTACCAAAAACCAAAAACCGTATTTTTCCAAACTTAAATTTTCCAAATGAAAATCCGATTTTTCAAAACTCATCCAAATACAAAAACATGATATTTAAACACTTTGAAGCATGTTGCAAATGGATATAATCCAATATACAAGAAACATATATATATATATATATATATATATATATATATATATATATATATATATATATATAATATATATATTCATGTTTTTGACATTAATTTCCAAAAATATGTTTTGTTAAAAATACCAAAACATAAAACACATGAATAAGTGAGTCAAAACTAAGTTTGTCTAGAAAGTTAAACATGCATGTATATAGAATACATCTAATATACATTTAAACCATTTAAACTTGTTTTGATCTAACTATTCATGAAAGCAAGATCGGTTAAACCAAAACGGAAAAAACCAAAAACCAATATCCAAAACATGAAACGTGTGTGTTGTGAACTTGACATATCATACTATTCTAATCTTTACAAATGGATTTAAACAAACTCTAAACTATGGTACCGATGTCTTCTTGTAGAGCGCCGTCTCCAAGCCGACTCGATCCAAAACGTGATCCACCGAGCTAGACTCCAATGAGTGCTATATATGATCTTGTCGCTCGGGCTCTTGAATCACCATATGAATAGGTTTCAAATCATCTCGTTGAAGCTAATCACCAACTAATATCTTGGTTAATGATCTGAAACTAAAATCACAAGATTATTAGTACACATAACTACATGAGTTAATCATCTTCAAAACTAGAGTGGAAGGCCTCTGGGCCAACAATCTCCCCCTTTTTGATGATGACAAAACTCATGGAGTTATATATGCTTGGATTAAAGTTAAGCTTCAAAGAAGCTCCCCCTTAACTCATGCATCACAATAAACATATAAATATGCAATGAAAATTAAACATGAGAATGCATAGATATGCATAAAACAATAAACCAAACCATGATCTTGATACCAATTAAACGGTAAAACTCTATTAAAGTTCTTGATACCAAAATAAACACATGTTCTTTACATAAAGCTCTTGATATCAACAAATAAACGAAAAATGCTCTTGATACCAATTAAACAACAAACTAATAAATAAAACAAACTATAAAACAAACTATGTTTCCAGATAAACAAAACATGCATATGAAAACATGTATATGAACTTAAAATAATTCTCCCCCTTTTTGTCAATCATCAACAAGGGGTGGAATAAAACACGAATATGTTCTTCCCCTTTTTTTTTTGAAAAAATGTCAATAAGGGGTGCAATCAAATATGATACCAAATAAAATATGTCAATGTAGAACATTTTGATACCAATTGAAAGGAGACATAAAAACATTTAAGAATTGATACCAATTGAAAGTAAATAAAGGCATTGATACCAATTGTGAGAAAACAAATAAAATCTTGATATCAATTGAAAATATTCAAATAAACATCTTGATACCAATTGTAAGAATTTATCATTTTAGCACATATGATATCAAAATAAGATAAACATTCATTTTTTTTAATCATTTTCCATCATAAAGTAAGGCAGTGGAATACAAAATAAATGGTAAACAAAATACCAATTGAAAGATGAAATACGAGTTTTCTCCCCCTTTATGAAATACCAACTAAAACGATGATCAAAATTATTTTTATTTTTATTTTTCATAAGCTTATCATAATCAAAATTTGTGCTTAAAGATATAGGGATATAATAAGTACAAATAAAACATATATATGTATGAAAAGTTAGATACCAATCGAAATTGATACTATTTGAAATGTAAGCATACATACATAAAAAATATATGAGTATACAAGAAATGTCAATATAGATACCAATTGAAAAAAAAATTCAATGATACCAATTGAAACAACAATAATATCAAATGTATATCTCATATTACCTATCCTCCCAATCATGTTCAAGTTTAAAATGATTTTCACTATAAAGCATACATGAGCATGATCGCCCATCCAACCGCCCGTAAAAGGTAGGGGTTTTCAAAAATAAGTTTGAAAATATAATATATTTGACAACATCTACCATAACGAAGAATACGAACTAGTTAAATGAAAAAACTTGTAAACTAGTACGAAATCATTCAAGCAAGGAATAAAACAAAATTGTTTTTCATGAAACACATGTAAATCACATGATCACTAAACACTCAAAGTCCATAAAGTCCATATCATACTCATGAAAATAAAATCATGAGAAAACTAACAAAGTGAGTGAACAAGTGTTATGTGACACATATCAACATGAAAATATTCAATTAAGCTCATGTGGAATTCCTTTAAACATGAAAACATGAAACACGATTTCTTCAAGGCATATGTATGTCAAGTATAAACTAAAGTATACATACATATCCAAAACATAATGAGTCCACAAATATATATGCATTAAGGCACGTGACTCAAAGGATGTATATGTATAATCAATAGTTTAGACAAGATGGACATATACATGAAGTTAAAACACATAATCATAAAAACATATCCAAAATGGGAATATAAGTTAAAATGCATGAATCATGAAAACTAGACTATACTAGCACATCTAATGGGTACAAATAAGCATTCAAGCACAAACATATATAAAGATTTATTTGTGGCCCACTATATATACAAGTATAAATCCTAGTCTTAATGAAAACTAACATCTAAATGTATATCCAAATCATGAAGCATAAAACGGGACATAAGTCAATATGATAAATATAGAGGCAATCATTATATAAATCCACATGTTATTAGACCTATGATATACATAATAGCTTAATAATGGTGAGAACACAACATATGGGTCCATATAAACATAGGTGATCTCAAAAGCTATACATGCATGTCAATGATCTAAGAATCATGGCATTTAACATACTAATCAAAACATGAAGCATCAAAAATAAAAATCATAAACGTACATATGGTCATTATGTATATGCATGTGTAATAGATTTAGGACATACATATTAGTTTAAAAACAAGGTGAGAACACAAAGATAAGTCTATATTAAACATGGGTGTCTCAAATAACTAACATGTATAATACTAATCTAATTATCATGACATAAACATAATAATCAATAAACCAAGACATGTTATAAATTGATGAACATGAAAAACATGCAAATATAAACGGGAGTTAGAGATTGATACCAAAACCGATGAGGGCACCTCTCTAGTTCTCCAAACCAATGGTGGTCCTCTCCACCAAACTCCCCTTGAAAGTGATGCATCCAAATTGTTTTCTTTAAGCACAGAACACATCCACTTCAAGGCACCAATACTCTCACGTTATGCGAGAGCCCACACCTACATCAAAAATCATGGGGGTGGTCTTTGGTACCCATTTTCTTTTGGGTCCATAGGGGTTAGTACCTTTCCTAACCCAAAAAAATTATTTGCTAAATTTTCATCATGTATACGATCATAGCAAAATCTAGTAAGGTGGCCCTTTCGTCCACAATGTGTACATGTGTACACATGAGTATACATAGTGTGATGTTTGTGACTGTGATGAGCATGTGTATGCCGTGGAGGGTGTGCATGCAAAGATGGAACTTGTTTCTTGCGAAACATGGATTCCAAGCGTGAATGGTTCAAAGCAAATTGGCTCAAAGTGGAGCCCAAACAATCAACACTTTTCTTTAAAACATTTATATCATTTTCAATACTTAAAGATAATGTGGAGCATGCAATAGGTGTGCTAGAAGAAGAAGCTACACTAGCATGGCAAACATGAGTATCTATGTCATTTTTCAAAGATTTATTTTTATTTAAAACTAAATCTAATTCTTTTGAAATAAACTCAATTTCATTTTTCAAAGAATGGTTATCCTTTAAAATAAAATCTAATTTTGAAGATAAAACCTCATTGTTTTTCAAAACATCATCACAATCATTTTTTCTTTTCAAAAATTCATTTTCCTTTAGGGCAAGTTCTAGTTGAGATTTAAGTGAGTCACGCTCACTAGCAATCTCTTCCTTCTCTTGCAAAGTCAATTCAAAACTTGAACACAAATCCTTCATTTCTTCTTTTAGTTCAAGGTTCTTCTTTTTCAAAAATTCATGTTTTTCCAAAAACTTTTCAAGCTTTGTAGCAAGTTCTACGTTTAAGGTTTGAACTTCTAAACATCCATAGGAATAGGAAATAGAACTATCATCTAGTAGAGATTCTGATTGTACCTCAAGGGAGTCATTCCCTTGGACCATGAGGCAACGCTCGTCGTACTTGTCTTTCCTAGATCTCCTCATCCTATTGATAATCTTTGGAAGCTCGGGAGAAGTCATAATGCTCCAAACTGCAAAAGCCGAATCATAGTGAGCAAACACATGTAATAAATCTTTATCAAGGATGCTCTAAGTGTCTTAAGTGCAAGTGCATTGGCCGTTTTTTGCTTGCTATCAATAGGGTAGGATTCCTTGGTAATGACTTGGTAAACTCTAGAGCCTAGGGCTTTCAAATGACTACTCATCTTGGCCTTCCAAATATCAAGTCTACAAATATCAAACATAGGAGGGCTATCCATGAGTGCAACTATATGTGTGCAAATGCAAATGCAAATGAAGATTAGCAAATCAAGATCTCACTCCTACATGGTTAAACCTAAATATCAGGAGCGTAGGCTCTGATACCAATTGAAATCACCTAGAGGGGGGGTGAATAGGTGATAATGCTAATCTAATGAACTAAATGCGGAATTTAAGAACTAATTGCAATTATGCTTAAATGCAACCAACAAGTGATGCACACACAAACAAGCCAAGCATATAAGTATGAATGATTAATATGAGAATGATGCAAGGCACAATATAAAGAGAGAGAGAGTAAGAGTCAATGGATCAAGCGCAAATAACAAGATTTGTTTCGAAGTTCGAGCACCCAGCTCTACGTCCCCGCCTTCACCCAGAAGGATTTCGAATCCACTAGCTTGTCCACAAAGTACTCCCACACAGGGAACCTCCACCGAAGATTTGGGGCAATACAATAATTAGGAGTACCCAACTCCTCTCTTTACAACCACAACCTCTCACTAGAGGTTAAGCACCAAACCAACAAAACTATCACCTCACAACTTGAGGGATAAGCACAAAGCTAAACAAGGATCACCTCACAGCTTGAGGGATACAACCCACTTGCACAACCTCCTCAACACTATGAGGGAAAGGCACAAAGCCAAGCTAAAATAGGGTTTACAACTTGGTTGTCTAACAACCACAAACAATCTCTTTTTCCACACAAGGATCCTATAGAATAAGATAGTAGATGTAGCTCAAGTGTGAAAAATAAAGTGTTTAAAACAAAGAAAAATCACTTGGGAAATCACCACAAAGATATAGAATGATAGAACCAAATCAAATTCCCAAAAGACTATTTTTCTTTGAAATATTAAAACAATTTAAAACAATAAAGATTAATCTTTTTAGCACAATAAACTCTTTTTAAAACTTGTTTAAACACCAGAGAAAGCTCAGAAATTTCGTCCAAAAATTCTTAGAGAAAACTGGCCACTAATGGGGTATTTATAGCCCATTAAAAAATATAGTCATTGGCAGCAAAATCTGCCAAAAATGAACTACCGGTCGACCAGTCAGTCGACCGGCCAGCGGTCAATTTTTGACCGCTGGCAACTACCGGTCGACCGCCCGGTCGACCGGCCCCAGAAACAGAGAGCAACGGCTCTCTGTCTGGTCGACCGCTCGGTCGACCGGGAGCAACCCGAGAGTGGGTTGCTCTCAGTCGGTCGACCGTGCGGTCGACCGGCTTATGGGGCTGCCCGCGTGCACGTTGTTGTGCACGTTGGTCGACCGCTACGGTCGACCGGCTTCTGGTCCGGTCGACCGACCTAGCCTGGCAGAGGCAATTCTGGGACATTAAAACTTGTTATTTTTAATTCTAAAAATTCTCATAAATCCTTTAAAAATCCACAAAAATAGTTTTATCATTTTACATTGAAATATAGACTTGTGTGAAAAATTTCAACACAAATTTCAAAAATTTTAAACCATTTTTTTACTTATAAATTTTGCCGAAAACCAAAAACCGTATTTTTCCAAACTTGAATTTTCCAAATGAAAATCCGATTTTTCCAAAACTCATCCAAATACAAAAACATGATATTTAAACACTTTGAAGCATGTTGCAAATGGATATAATCCAATATACAAGAAACATATATATATATATATATATATATATATATATATATATATATATATATATATATATATATATATTCATGTTTTTGACATTAATTTCCAAAAATAAGTTTTGTTAAAAATACCAAAACATAAAACACATGAATAAGTGAGTCAAAACTAAGTTTGTCTAGAAAGTTAAACATGCATGTATATAGAATACATCTAATATATATTTAAACCATTTAAACTTGTTTTGATCTAACTATTCATGAAACCAAGATCGGTTAAACCAAAACGGAAAAACCGAAAACCAATATCCAAAACATGAAACGTGTGTGTTGTGAACTTGAGCATATCATACTATTCTAATCTTTACAAATGAATCTAAACAAACTCTAAACTATGGTACCGATGTCTTCTTGTAGAGCGCCGTCTCCAAGCCGACTCGATCCAAAACGTGATCCACCGAGCTAGACTCCAATGAGTGCTATATATGATCTTGTCGCTCGGGCTCTTGAATCACCATGTGAATAGCTTCCAAATCATCTCGTTGAAGCTAATCACCAACTAATATCTTGGTTAATAATCTGAAACTAAAATCACAAGATTATTAGTACACATAACTACATGAGTTAATCATCATCAAAACTAGAGTGGAAGGCCTCTGGGCCAACACTTCTGCCTAAAAAGTCATATGAATAAGGAACTAGGCAAAATGAGAGAGTATTAAGTGTTCTCGATAGAATTTCAGAATTTGGGTCAAAAATTAATGAATTGAATTATTGTTTTTAAAGTTAAAGGGGTGCCTCTACGTATATAGATGCTCTGGTAACTAATTTGTAGTTATTTGTAAATTCAAATTAAAATAATATAGTTGTTGGAAGAAGGAAAATTTTAATTTCAAAAGATCAGAATCCTGTAACAGCTATAAACCATCAGATTAGTCGACTAAAGAAAATATTAGTCTACTAATCAAGTGTCTGTTGGACACATAAGTCGACTATAAGAAAATATACTAGACTGAATCAATAGAAAAGAGTTGTTCTCTGAAAAGTCCTATTAGTCGACTAGACTGAGTCAAAGTTTTGAGACCAAGTTTTTGTTATGTCTATTAGTCGATTAGTAAAAGTTATATTTGACTAGATAGAGTTTACAGAAACATATATCAATGTCCTAACACATATTAGTTGACTAATAATAAGCTATAGTCGACTAGACTGAAAGATGGGTCAAAACTCAGTCTCTGTAAACACACATTAGTCGACTATACAAAGTATAGTAGTCAACTAATTAAAGGAAAAATTATATGACTCAACTAAACTTTACTTGTTTGTCAAAGTATATAGGTTCTATCATTTATTAATTAACTATACTAAGCGATAGGTCAACTAATAGTACATGTATGTGTGTGAATCAAGACTTTTACAAGATATCTACTTGAAGTAAGACAAATTACAACATCTTCAAATAATACATATCTTCAATCAAGTCCTTGTAGTCTCCTTCAATCTTGAATCTTCTGGTAGAAGTAAGTAGAAGCCTTGTATGCTGTATAAACATTATTAGCAGACATAATATATTATTTTCATCAAAACAAGAAGTGATGTATCATGACAAAAGAAGAATCGATTGATCATCTATTTCTATCATGCAGCTACAACACCTTTATTTGGGAGTAAATGGCTAGATGATTGAGCGTGAATCTGCCTTGGCTACCTTCTGACATGAGCTTACTTTGGTCATCGTTGAGATGAAATTCCTTCAGTAAACATTGGAAAGTTATTTGGGACGTAGTGGCAGCTACCTGTTTTTGGGAGATTTGGAGAGAGTGTAACAATAGAATAATGACTTGGCCAGATCATTGGAACAAACTTAACATATTTGCTTCTCTTTTATTTCTCCTTGGATCGATCTTCTTTTAGGCAGTTCTAGAGAGCTAGCGAGGAAGAGTGTAGACTTGTCACAGATGGGTGACGATGCTCACAATCGTTCAGAGGAGATGTGGGAGGGGATACTGACTCGGAGTAGTTGTGATTGGTAGCTTGGCGGACCTCTTGAGATCAATTTTCACAGACTTTTGTTACGGTTGCAGACTTTTTTTTAGCATCTAGGGGGATCTGTTTGTCTTTTCCTATTTTGTTGTTCACCTGTGCTGTTATTTCTTTCTCCTTCAACCCCTTTGCATACAACTAAGGTTGTAAGGATTATGTACTTCTGGGGTTGTTTTGATTAACCTCTTATTAACAAAATGCCGGGGGGGGGGGGGGGGGGCTTCAAAGTTCACTGTTTACTCTAAAAAAAGAGTGATGTATCATGATTCAACATGATTACTTTAAGATTTTTGTCCCTAGTAGCTCGTTTGCATTTTGTTTGGATTCTTTTATCTATTGCTTTAGTGAAATAGTAACCTTTATATCAGTTAAATACTAAAATTACTTTCTTACATAGTAATTATAAGCAGAATGTATACATGCTTCAACCTCCTGGCTATGAGATTCGAGGAGAGTTAATATAAGCATGCAAACTTAAAAACAACCATCGGCTTGAAGCAGTGTCTCGTAAGTATGGTTTGATAAGTTCTTTATTTTATCACAAGCTATGAATTGCGACGAAGATTCTCCAATTATGGGGAGGAAGTTGCCGCCCTCGAATTCATCAGCAAGTTGCAAGTTGCTCACCCTCTGTACAAGCATCTCCTGAAGCGCAATCCGTCAAGATGAACGAGATCCTTACCATTCTCAGCCCTATATCCAACTCGAAAAGGCGATGAAGGCTTCCTCCGACCACCTCACGAAGCCCAGTGATGGAAGAAAGTCAAAGTCTCCTCGCGAAGCTCTCGACTACCCTCCAGATCGGCACCGGGGCAACCTAATCACAAGAGGTAAGCGCTCTAGATCGCCTCTTCGAGTTCACTCCAAGATGAGAGATCGATGGAACACTTCACTCTGTTGAAGCTCCTGAGCGATGAAGTCTACAACATAATCAAAGATAAACCATGGGTCAGACGCCCAAGACCGCTCCAACACAATCCTTTGCTCCCCTGTCGGAGAAGTATTGCCCCTACCATGAAGGTAAGGGACACTAGACCATCCACTATTGGGCCCTTCAGAAGTACCTGAAGAACCTCATAAAATATGACTTCCTTAAATAGTACGTCTTCACTTCGAAAATCGCGTCAGGACATCTGAACATCCAACCTCTAAGGGAGCAACACATGATCACACAATACAAGGCGATCGATTAACTCCCCAAACCACTTACAC
Source organism: Agave tequilana (assembly GCA_038442645.1). Classification (NCBI taxonomy): domain Eukaryota; kingdom Viridiplantae; phylum Streptophyta; class Magnoliopsida; order Asparagales; family Asparagaceae; genus Agave; species Agave tequilana. The sequence continues at coordinate 120,961 of JAVJIF010005671.1, forward strand.
GTACTCACATCCGTAACATACAACCATCCTCTCACCCCGAAGATGGAGACAACCCACTCAGAGGTGGCAACGAGATTGTTATATAATATACAACGGTCATCTCACCTCAAAGATGGAGACAACCCACTCAAAGGCAGCAATGAGATTGTTCCACAACATACAATCATCCTCTCACTCTAAAGATGGAGATAACCCACTTAAAGGCAACAACAAGATTGTTCCACAACATATAATCGTCCACTCACCTCGAAGATGGTGACAACCCACTCGGAGATAGCAACAAGATTGCTCTGCAACATACATCCATACGCCCCGTGGATGGGATTTTCCCCACTTGAAGGCGGCATCCAAACTTCTTTGCTATTGGGATTTCCCCCACTCGTAGAATTATTTGTATGTTCTGCTGCTGAGATTTTTCCCACTTGGAGACAGCAACGCAGACATGCCCACGGGCTTTTCTTGATTGTCCTACAGAAGTCAAAACCCTCTGCTGTGGAGTTCCCCCACTCGGAGTTTCCCACTCTGTTGTAGAGATTTTTCCCTCTCTGAGCCCCTAATTGATGTTCCGTTATGGGATTTTCCCTACTCAGATACGAACATTACCCTACAGGCTCTCCTCGTCTGAACCTATGAGCAGATGAATGCATCCATGCATCCATTTTTTGCACTTGGATTTTCCCCACTCGAGAGACAGCTCGATGTGGGATGTCCCCTACATGGAGGATAACTCGCTATTGGGCTCGCTCCCACATTAGAGGTACCAGATTATTACTCTAGGTAGGGGCCCTTATCCAGACGTGTCCAATCTGTCAATGGGGTGTACCTTCAGTTCAGGCCACTTTTATGCAGGTACCAATGAGGATGTGATACATGTATTTAGGTATATCATGAACGTTTTCCTAATCAAATTATCTCTTCTCATACCAACCCAGTGTGGATGTACTCTAATTATTCCTCGGAGGAAAGCAGCGACAGGTATGATATTTTAAATTCTTTAATGCTTGAAGCCTATGTTGCGCCTATCATTTTTGTCTATGTATCATCGTATGCTTGAGTGCGCATTTTAACTGCTACACCTATTCTCCTATCTACATGCCCCGAGATGGATTTATCCCACTTGAAGGTGACTATAGATCATCTACAAAACACTCCAATCACTCAGGATCTGAGCTCTGCTGTAGGGATTTTCCATCTCAGAACCCCGACAACATAGCTCTATAGCTGGGATATCCCCTACTTGGAAGCAACATTGAGCCAGACTCCATTGCAGGGATTTCCCCCTCTCGGAGGCTCAACTCAGTAGCTGAGATTTTCCTCACTCGGAGGCAAAACTTGCAAGTGTTGTTGTGGGATAGACACCACTCAGGAACCACACGCCGAACCATTTCAAACAAAATAACATTCCAAACATCTCGAAGTCAAAGCAATTCTCCGAGCAGACATCCAATTCCAAACAAAACAGTCATGGGACAATCCAAGTAAGATTCAAACAATACTTCCATTACAATTTACTGCTTATTATGAGGTTTTTGATTATAACCATCCACATACAAGTTTGATTACATCTAACAAGAGTAATACAAGATCTATTACATGTTCGCGTCTTTCTTCGAAAGGAAAAATAGATATACTTTTTGTCACAATGTCCACGACAGCATCTAAGAGATGACTCCTAAACAAATAATCCACCACTTTCAAGAGGGCAATGATGTTGAGAACTCCCAGGAAAATGTCAGTACTAAAGATCACATCTTGGACTGCACACTATAGCCTGCAAGACAGTAATGATACAAACGCCAAGCCCCATAACTCCGAAGATGAACTCGATGCAGAGGCAGACAAAGAAACTCTTCAGCAGAAACCCCATGGAATACCCCATACCTCCCTCTTGTTGCCTGCTGGTAAAATAATGACATTCAATAGGAGTGCAGACGGCCAGATTAAGGGATCAGAACGATCATCAAGCATGTCTTGCGCTCCCCTCATACATGCTATAAGAAAAGAAAGGTGCCGAGTCCCAACTTCAGCCCCTAATCTGATCAAAGACCAGACAGACAGACCAGGCAAAAGTAAGAGTCCGACCTATCCTTCCTGACAGCCAGGCCTCATCGCGTAAACTGATCTTCCTCGACGAGCTCATCATGAAAACTGATATTCCTCGATAGCTAAACTAATGAACATCAGAAGCGCAGCAACCGTCTCCATCCTTTCCCTCTTCTTCTTCTATTGGATGAAAAAGAAGGAAGATATCACAGCCCACCAAAACAAGAATTTTAAAAGTAAGAAGTTTTCAGAAGATGAACAGATCTCCCCTCGCAGATTTGCCCTATTTATAAATAGGAAGAAAGCCCAAGTGTCTCCCATCCAAAACTTCAATCCCCAAGAAAGAAACTGATCCACGTTCTAAGATTTTTGGCATGACAAAATCTTCAAGATACCAAGCATCATAGCCACATGATCTCTGATCGCTAGAAAGCATGCACAAGAATAACTAAAGAGTGATGGTCGATGTTACTTCTTTAGCGATTCTATCGTAATAGCGAAGTGGCTATACGGGTCGTATCCACAAGAAAGGAGAGCGATAAAAACTTGAATGCAGCTTCTTTGTTCATGGTAAAGATGTTCCTTGTCTCAAATAAAAAATTGAAAAGAAAATAAGTATTGTTTCAAAAATTGCTTGGATTGTTTTGATGGGTGTTGTTTTCCATTAATTTGCAAAAGGGGAAAACTTACAAATAAAAGTTTGAGGAGCTAAATTACAAGTATTCTCAAAAGATTACAAGTAGATCTCCTCAGAGATTCTGGAGAAGTGTGCCGATAGGAGTCTGGTCAGCGCGCGACCACTTTGTCCCTTTGACGATGCGAGCGATGAGATTCCCTTCTCGCCTGGTTCTGGGAATCAGAGAATAGAGGGTTGGTAGAACCCTCTTGCTGCTTCTCAAAACCGCCTTCAATTAGGAATTCCTTCTCGCCTGGTTCCGGAGATTCCTTGAGAAGAAGAACGATGATAGGGCATCAACACCCTAGATAGAGAAAGCAATTCTCTAAAAGGTCTCTGAATTCGAGAACGCACGGTGCGTTATGAAGAAGCCTCGGTTGAAGAAGTTGATTGATCGATTCTCGTGATCAGAAGGCGATTGATGGCTCCTTCCTCTGCGATCCCCTCTTTTTCCTCCTTGTACCCATGGCGGGTTATTTATAGGGAGAGCAAGGGTATAATCGTCCCTTTTGAAGATATGAAAACAGATTGAACCGAATCTGTTTGAATCTGGAAAGTAGCCTTGCTGCGAGGCTAGGATAGCTTCCGCGGAGCTAGAAAATGGCAAGTCGGTTGATCTTTCCGATTTGTTATGATCCTTTCCATATCGTTGAAGGATTTTCCCTGATCCTCTTACTCGTTTCAAGAGAGTCAAGAGATTGCGGCAATCACCTGCCATATTTGAATCCCGATTGGATTTGATTAGCTTAGATCTGATCTCATCAGGAGATTTGATTGGTCAAAGGCTGACCATAGCAGGCTGATGGCGGAGCTGCCCGCTTTGAAGCTCATAGCGGAGCTAGAGGCAATTCCTGGCGAAGTCCGAAAAGAGGCTTTTCGGCGAAGCTGTCAGTTAGCTTCCTGGCGATGCTCTGGATGATGTTAGCCTCTCACACGAGGCTATCTCCTTGGGCTAATGTAATGCTAAATGCTAGCATTTTAGACCTGCTGAGGTCTGTTTAGAAACAATCCGGGTTCACTGTTCTGCTTGCTGGATCAGTGGAGTCCAAACTGCTTCCTTGTCCCTTGGAGGTGGGTGAAAACTGGTCTTCAGCTTGTCTGTCCCTTGTCTTTTGTAAATGTCAACAAGTTTAGACATCGTTCGGACCAATGAGAATCTTGTCTTTTTTAAGTGTCAACAGGTGTAAAAGTGTTTTTTTATCTTAAAGGTAAGAACACATTGCTAACTTTCTACTAAGTGCTCCGACTAATCTCTAGCTTCTTGAAGATTTAACCTCACGATGGATCATAGACAAGCATAAACTGTGTGCATTAGAATTATTCACGTTGGAGATCGAATGAAAGTTATTTCCTTCACTTAGCTTTACACGGCAAAACTTGAACATTCTCCTATCAAGATCCAATTGAAGGCCATAATTGGGGAAGAAATAAGTGCACTATTGGTATCGACAAAGATTAATAAGAATTTTTCTAATTTACAAGAACAAGCAATGCTACACAAACGATAAATCATCAAAAATGACTAAGAATGAAATATGACAGTGATAATACTTGTAATTAAGTTAGAATTAGAACCCTTGTCTTAAGATATCATATCTCTTATTTACACAAGGCTTGTTTGACACTATTGACTCATTTGGGTTATCAATCAAGTTGTTAGAAATTAGTGGGTAGTAGTTAGTTAACCATGTAATGAAAGAGTTTGGTAGACATGAGTAAGAAAAATAAGAGAGTAGAAGTAAAGAAACAAAGTTCTACACTAGTGCAAGAAAGTAAAAGAAAGTAAAAATACCAAGTGATGGAAAGTAGAAGGAGAAGTATTACTTGTATAAGATTGTCACCTTAAATACAACTTGTACACACACTCTCTCTCTCACTCTAATGGCTAATCTATTACAAGAAATAAAGATAAAACACAAGAAAATAAGAGAAAATGACTAGCATAACCCTTCTATTCTGGATATCTCTCTCTCTGAAAATCCAGAGGGGTATTTATAGGCACAGGAGAATAAGGGGAGAGGGGACAAGATGTTACCCAAAACTCTGGCGCATCTGCGCCAGAGAGGCCACGGAAACGCGGATGCGCCATAATTTTGTCCTGCAGCTAGATGTTGTACTTGCCTAATATAGGTATCTTTAGGATATGCTTCCAAGTGTTGGATATATTCTTTGACTTTAAAATCCTCAAATAAATGGGATATTTGGCTTCTTCTTCATTCCACACCGTGGACCTAAGAACACACAAGAAAACCAGCATCAGCAACATTTTATATAAAATAAATGCAATGATGTGGTATGAAATATACATATCTAGAGACTAAATGCACCTCCACACTTATCTTTTGCTCGTCCCTAAATAAAATAGAGAATCAAAATGCTAGCTAATTTATTATACCACTTTTGCAGGTAATGCGATTGCACTGAGTATGCGTAACAAACCTTTAAACCTCTAGGTTTTTCCTAGAGGATGGGTTTGACTCCTGAGGGTTTTCAGTGGATTACGCCCACAAAATTCAAGAAAAAAATAAAAATGTTAGTTGTTTTGAAAAATCTTCTTAATATAGAAAAAGGTTTTTTAATCTCTTGAGTAAAAAATAGCAAATAATTAAAATCATTAGGTCTAACTCTTATTAGTCCTTCCTATACATTGGTCTTAATGCAAGAATATGATCTTTATTAAGTTTAAGAGAAATTATGTACTTCAAACTCATTTTTTTATTTTGCCTTAAATAATATGCATTGTGTGAGGTGATGATTTACTTGGAATATTTCGACTCAAACTCTAATGCCACAAAATTCTGTGAGTGTTTATTTATATACAATTTTTTCCTTTAATTTCTCTAGGCTTTCAATTTACTTGTGTAGCGAAATTTTAACCGATGACTTTCAAATCAGACGGTCTTAGGGCACCAGGTGAGAAAACACCCATAAGGTTAAATACTCAAGTAAACTAGGCTACAAAACTAAGGTTTATTTTCTTTAGACATGAGTAATCATACTTCTTGAGACACAATTATTCAGCTTAATCGAATTTAAAACTATATATACATTTTTTTTTGTGTGATACTTAGAGTCTTTGTCTATAATTTCATGAGTGTGTGTGTAACCAATGCATATTTACTAAGAAAAAAAAGTAAAGAGATGAGTTATTTTCCTAACTTCTCCTAAACTATCAATCCAACCAATATTCTTTTATTTGGTCTAACATAAAGAATTTTTAACTTGAGTTTCCTTAATTCTTATATCTATTTTATATTTTTAAAAAAGACTATAAAAAATTCTCTACTACTTAAAATTTTTTTTAAAGAAGAAGATTTTTTTTAAGGAAGAAGAAGAAAAGAACAAAGAAATCCTTTTTTTAATATATTTTTTATTTATTTTTTCATTTTTTATAGAAAAAGAAAGAAAAAGAAATACTAAAAATCCTATGTTAGTACCCCTCCCCCACACTTATCTAATGCATTATCCTCAATGGATGATATGTGAATGCAAATGCAATAGAAATGTGTAAAGAAAGATACACAAAGAATTATGATAATGTACAAAGAATTTCTAAAATTTTATTTATTTGCACAATTTTTTTTTTTTGGGTTTGTGGTGTGTATAGTCACTTGTAAGATGGGTCTAACAGGCCCATAATATATTTAGCTTGTCACACTAGTTCAGTGGTTAGAAATGACTTCAGTCTTTACCCATTCACCTTGAATTTCTCACCACTCTTTGGATCGAAAATTACCACAGCACCGTATGGAAAGACGGTGTGCACAATGAAGGGCTCGGACCAATGAGTTTTGAGCTTCCTCGCGAAAATGTGAAGCCATGAATTGTAGAGTAGAACTTTTTGTTTAGGGACAAAATTCTTTTTGTGTATGCGTTGGTCATGAAAGAACTTGGTCCTACTATTTGTTATTTTTGCATTCTCATATGCTTCATTTCGTATCTCCTCCAACTCTGAAATTTGCAGCTTTCTTCAGTTCGCCAGCTTTGTTTAAATCAAAATTCAATTGTTTGATGACCCGCAAAGTACGGTGTTATAATTCTATTGGCAAGTGGCAGGCCTTCCCAAATACCACTCAGTATGGAGACATAACAAGGACAGTTTTGAAAGCAGTCTGATAAGCCCATAATGCATTGGTTAAGGGTCAAGCAATTTTGCTAAAATCCTTAATAAACCGTCGGTAGAACCCATCATGCCCGAAAAAAGATCGGATATCCTTAATGGATTTGGGTGGTGGAAGCTTAACGATTACTTCTATCTTAACCTTATCAACTTTGATCCCTATCCTCGAGATCTCATGGCCTAAGATAATCCTCCGTCTTACCATGAAGTGGCATTTTCCCCAATTAAGAGTTAAGTTCTTTTTCTTGCATCTTTGTAGAAGTAACTCTAAGTGATGAAGACACTGATCAAATGAATCTCCGAAGATGGAGAAATCATCCATGAAAATTTCTAGAAAATATTCAACCATATCTGAGAACAGACTGAGCGTGCACCATTGGAATATCGTGGGAGCGTTGCATAATCCATGGGGCATGCGTCGGTAGGCAAAGGTTTTGAATGGGTAAGTGAACATGATCTTCTCCTAATCCTCTGCAGCAATGAGGATCTGATTATAACCTGAGTACCCGTCTAGAAAATAGTAGTGCTCGTGTCCAACCAAGCGTTCAAGTATTTGATCAATGAAGGGTAGTGGGAAGTGGTCTTTACGGGTAGCAACATTCAATTTTTGATAGTTAATACAAACATAAATCTTAATAGGTAGTCTTGTTTGTACCAACTCCCTGTGTTCATTTTCTACCACTGTGAAAGAAGCTTTCTTAAGGACAGCGTGGACCGGATTAATCCATTGGCTATCAGAAATGTGATAAATGATCCCATTGTCTAATAGTTTCAAAATTTATGTTTTCATAGCATCTTACATGAATGGGTTAAGCCTACACTGTGGGTCCCTCCTAGGGGTTGCTTCATCGTTCAAATGAATTCTGTGTTGTACTATCGCTCGACTTATCCCATTTATGTTATTCATTGTACATCCAATGGCTTCTCTATATTTTCTTAAAATTGACATCAAGCTTTTCTCTTGTTTTCCAGTCGATGGGATGCTATGATGACTGGCAGGGTTTCTCTTCTGCCCAGACAGGCGTACTTGAGGTGTTCGGGCAAAGCTTTTAATTCTAAGGAAGAAGTGGATTCATTGAAAGGGAGAATTGGAATTTTGGTCTTGGGATTAGGTATACTTGGGCTTGATGCTCAATCCACTGCTGATTCGATGATCTGGTCTAAATTGAATTCCTCAGACTCCAAATCAAACTCGCTTTCCATTTCTATCTCTATGCTCTCCTCATGCTCACTTGTCAAATTTTCAATGGAGTTGACCTCAAATGTCTGATCATCCATATCCCTTGGTTGTTTTTCTAGGTTTAAAATATTGGCCTCCTTGGTTATGTCTTCAAAGGTCAATCCCATGGACCCGTTTCTACAGTTGATTATGGCATTGGTTGTAGCAAGAAACGGATGCCCTAAGATAATAGGAGTTTGAGCTTGGATTTGACATAGGTTAGGTCTCAAGCGCGATGAAGTCAACAAAGTAAATGAAATCCTCGACCTGAATAAGGGCATCTGTGATTTTCCCTTTGGGGACTTTTACAGATCGATCGGCTAACTGAATGTTACTCGAGTTGGATGTTGCTCGCCCAACTCAAGTTGCTAGCATACTGAGAGAGGTAGCAAGTTGATACTTGCTCCCAGGTCAAGAAGTGCTCAATTAATTTCTATTTGTCCTATGGTGCAAGAAATTGTAGGACATTTGGGATATTTGTATTTGACCGGAATAGAACCAGACAGAAATTCGCTTATGTTGGTTGCTAAGAACACTTTCTTTGGCACATTCATTTTTCTCTTCTTTGTACACATATCCTTAAGAAATTTAGCATATGCTGGGACTTGCTGGATTGCGTCAAGAAGAGGCACATTTAATTTGACCCGATTGAACATTTCGAGTATATTTTCCATGTGCATATTCTTATTGTTATTCCTAAGTTTTTAATGGTGCTACAGGCTTGTGAACTTGATCAGTAACTATCTCCTTGTCAGATATTTGAGGAATAGATTGAGATGAGCTAGCAGATGTGAAGGCATGAGTAGGATCAATTTGGATTGGACTTTTTGGCTTAGAGATATAATTTTCTACCTTCTTTCCTGACATAAGTATATGAACATCATTACACTAGTTGATTTGAGAATCCTGAACTTCATAAGCTTGACTGAAATTTTTAGGGTTGACTAGCGGTTGACTAGGTAAATTACCCTTAGGTCTTTCACTCAGAGAAATTGCTAATTGACTCATCTGAACTTCCAATCTAGATATGGCTTGTGTATGGTTGTTCAACATCTGTCCTTGGTTTTGCATGAAGGCGATTTGAGACTTCAGAAATGCCTCCATACTCTTCTCCAAATCACTGAGTGTTTTCTCTGTTGGTGAGTTTTGGAAAAAAGAAGATGATGGTTGGCTGGGAAGGTTTTCTTGATGATTGGGATGGTAAATATTGTTGAGAAAATTGGGCCTGAGAGAATTGTTCGGGCCCCAAGAGAAGTTCGTGTGATTTCTCCAACTGGGGTTGTAAGTCTGCAAGTAGGGATTATTTTGTGGCCTTGAGTAGGCCACATTCATGTGTTCCAGCAGTACTTGATGAGTTTGAAAAACTGGACATTCGTCAAAAACATGATTTGGTGCCTGACAATATGAACAACCCAGATTTTGAATAGGTGGTGGGTTGATTTGGTTGACCTTAGCTGGCTCTTTTATTTCTAGAGCTTTTATTCTTCTCATTAGAGTGGCAATCTTAGCTTCAGCAGGTATGGATGATTCTAATGATAGGAGCCATCCTTTAGAAGCTATAAATTATGAATTCCTTGACTTCTCAGAGGCTGGTTCCTATTGGAGGTTTTTCTCAGCTAAATCTTCAAATTGGTACCAACCCTGGTCTCCATTCTTTGCGAGAATCTGCCCTGACACATAGTTTCTAACAAGGTTTTCGTTTGATAATCCAAACCATCATAAAGAATATGACACTTACGCCATTTCTCTACACTGTGATGAGGGCATTGGGTTAGGAGATCTTTGAATTGTTCAAAATATCTCTAGAATAGTTCACTCTGCTCTTGTCTAAACTGCATGATGTTCTTTCTGATGAGGGCAATCTTGTGTATTAGATAAAATTTCTTCAAGAAAGTCTTGACGAAATCGTCCCACGTTGTAACTGAGTCTACAGCTAAGCTATACAACCATTTTTTGCTAGATCCTTTAGAAAAAAGGGAATGAAATGTAACCTAATGGCATCGTCTCCTAACTGTGGAATACACATCATGAGGTATACTTCTTCAAATTCCCTAGCAAAAAATTATGCGTCCTCTGATTCTAAGCCGTGAAATTTCAGGAGAGTGTTGATGAATTGCGGTTTCACTCAAAATTATTATCGTTCGCTTCAGGAAGTTTTATACAAGATGGGAGTGAAGTTCTGATTGGATAAAATCTATCATGTAGCGATAGCATCACTGGTTCTGGATGCAGTGGAAGAGAAGTATTTTAGGTTAATCTGGAAATAACTGGATCTCTCAACCACTCTTACATGCAACACACCACAAACGACGTACAAACAATAGAACAATCGAAAAGAATAAAAAACAAACAAAAGAATGAGAAACAACCACAAAGCCTAGTCTAATATACCTAGATCTAGATGACTCCTAACTGGTCGACTACCCGGGGGAGGTTGTTGCAGGAATCCGACCACAAGCTAATCGGTCAGGAAAGGGCAAAACTCGGTGGGAGGTATCCGAGCGTGAGCCTCGGGCCTTAATGACGCCAAACCACGGAGTCTTCGAGGATTAACCTCTTAATCCTCTTTCCTTAGATACCAATTTCGTAGGAGTATGATTCTTACAATTTTCACCCTCGGTTAATCTCTTAATGAGTCTGAGATGTCCCTAGGGCCAACGTCTATCAGATTTTAATTAGGCTTGGGATTGTGCGTGAGATGGAGAATTGTTTTTGAATCAAGGAAGGGTAATGTCATCCCCACCTTATATTTTTTATTGGGATTTGCCCTGAAAATCAATTTTGTGCTTGTGTATAATATACAACAAGATAACACTCAAAGCGATAAATCAACCAAAGTTGTTATTCCTATTCTAAATGATATGCGCACATACCTTTCTCCTGCACTCTTCAACATAAATTTAAATAAATTGAAATAGACACGTGCACTAAATGCAAGAGTCTAATCCAATTTTCAATTTAACATCCATTGAATATCTGTTGAATTATTACAAGTGCAAAGGTGAAGCATATAAGTGAACTAAAAATTTTTAGAAAGCAATTTTACGCGATTTTCAGCAACCTTGCAGAAGAGCTTTTGTTAGCACTTCAATTGGAAAATTTCACTTTTACATGATTTTTTCGAGGGCAAATGAATTCTTCGCGCAACATCTTTGTCCGCCGATCTTGCTTCCCGTTATAGTTATTTCCTCAGCAACTTCTCCTACACACAAAAACAAAGAAGAATTTTTAGTGTTTGAACAATAAAGTCGTTCTCTCCCCGATAACGGCGCCAAAATTTGATCGCTAAAAAGAATGCACAAGAATAAGTAAAAGAATGATGATCGATATTTCTGCTTTAGCGATTCTACCATAATAGTGAAGTGTCTATACGGGTCATATCTATAAGGAGAGAGAGCGATGAAAACTTGAATGCAACTTCTTTGTTCGTGGTAAAGATGTTCCTTATCTCAAATAAAGAATTGAAAAGAAAATAAGTATTATTTCAAAAATTGCTTGGATTGTTTTGATAGTTTTTAAAGTGATTTTTGTTTTCTTAAAGGTAAAAATGTATGACTAACTTTCTACTAAGTGCTATCATTAATCTCTAACTTCTTGAAGATTTAACCTTATGATGGATCATAGGCAAGCATAAACCGTGTGCATAAGAACTATTTGCATTGGAGATCGAATGAAAGTTTTTCCCTTCACTTAGCTTCACACGACAAAACTTGAACATTTTCCTATCAAGATCCAATTGAAGGCGAGAATAGGAAAAGAAACAAGTGCGCTATTAACATCGGCAAAGATGAATAGTGATTTTTCTAACTTACAAGAACAAGCAATGCTGCACAAATGATAAATCATCAAAAATGATTAAGAATGAAATATGAGAGTGATAATACTTGTAAGTAAATTAGAGTTAGAACCCTCGTCTTAGGGTATCATAACTCTTATTTGCACAAGGCTTGTTTGACACTATTGACTCATTTGAGTTATCAATCAAGTTGTTAGAAATTAGTAGGTTAGTAGTTAGTTAGCCATGCAATGAAAGAGTTAGGTAGACATGACTAAGAAAAATAAGAGAGAAGAAATAAATGAACAAAGTTCTGCACTAGCGCAAGAAAGTAAAAGTAAGTAAAAACACCAAGTGATGGAAAGATGAAAGAGAAGTATTACTTGTATAAGATTATCACCTTCAAATACAACTAGTACACTCTCTCTCTCACTCACTCTAATGGCTAATCTAATACAAGAAACAAAAAAAACACATGAAAACAAGAGAAAACCATTAGCATAACCCTTTTATTCAGGATATCTCCCTTTCCGTAAAATTCAGAGGGGTATTTATAGGCACAGGAGAACAAGGGGAGTGGGGACAAGATGTGACCCAAACTATGGAGCGGAAACTCTGGAACATCCGTGCTAGAAAGGCTGCATTTCCGCAGCATCTTTGGCGCGAATGCGCCAGAGTCTTGTTCTACAGCTGGATGTTGTACTTGCCTATGTGTAGGCATCTTTAGGGTTGACCTTTCCCTCTCCTAGCAACAGCAGAATATGCTTCCAAGTGTGGGGTATATTCTTTTGCTTTAAAATTCTCAAATAAATGGGATATTTGGCTTCTTCTTCATTCCACACTATGGACGTAGGAACACACAAGAAAACCAGTATTAGCAACATTTTGTATAAAATAAATGCGATGATGTGGTATAAAATATGTCATTCTAGAGACTAATCAATCTCACCCTTTAAATGACTAGGAGATTCGAAAAGATGTCAGCCTGCAAGCCAGCTGTGGACGCGTAGTAATGAGCCTGATACAAACTTAAAGCTTTCAGAAGAGTTTAGTGCACTTAAATACTTCTACCGACTTCACTCTTCTGATTCCCTTCTCATAACTCTGGCAATCATAAGGGCGGGAGGCATCTATAGTGGTTAAGATCTGATGAACCCCAAGGACTGTGATACATGTCCCACGCACCAGAGATACCTCAAGCAAACAACACACTCAAGATACCAAGCAGCTTACATGCAACCCTGTGGAAATTGTCTGGCCCAACCCAAAGACACATCCCAACTCCGAGAGAGGACCCCGAGTCCTTTCTCACTCCGACATCTATGACTACCATGTAGGTCACCTAGAGGGAGGTGAATAGGTGACAAGCTAATCTAATGTAAAATTAATGCAAAAATAAAAACTAATTATGCAACCTAAAAACTATTAGGTTAACACACAAAGTATAACCAAAAGTGTAGTTGAATTCTCGGTGAAGGGCTCTGAACTATCTCCTAAAGATTCTTCTAGATTAAGAGTTGAGGTGCCACTATGGCTCTCTTAGTTGAATACAAATGTGAACAAACAATCCCAAGCAAACATATATATATATATATAAAGCACAAGAAAAAATCAAGCATGTGAAAGATATAAACAATAATAGCATGCAAGATATAAAAACGCAAGTGAGAGAGAGAGAGAAATAAGCAATCACAAACACGGGAGATTTGTTTCGAGATTCAAGCACACTTGCCTACTTTTCCGCCTTCAACACTATGAAGAATTTCCACTATAACGATCCCGCAAGATCACACGGTGCCACAACACCTACAACGAGTTCACACTAGAACTCTAGGACCTTCAAGTCCCTCACTTGTTACCGCAAGAATAACACACGCAAGCACACTAGCTTGAAGAGGCCCCACCTCTACATCGAGCTCCCATAAGAGCTCATCACAACACGAACCCACAAGTTCGCCTCCTCAAATACAAAGATGAACTCTTGGTGATCTCTACACTTTGATCATCAAAAATAACTCTCATAAGTATCCTATAGGATGAATATAGCAATCAAAAGCTCAAACTTGTGTGAGAAAATAAGATAGATATGGAGGTGAAAAACTCAAGAAAAAGCTTTTAAAAACTCAAGAGAATCAATCTTAATAAACTGTCTTTTGATATGGCAATGAAGCTCTAAAAACTTGTTGAGAAAACTTTATTGAAGATGAAAAAATAAGCTCTTGAAAAACTTGTTTAAAACTTACCCAAAGATCCCATATTTATAGGCCAAGAAAAATTAGCCGTTATAGTTTAAAAACTGGTCAGAATGGGGTCAAATTTCTGACCGTTGGAGTCTAACGGTTGACCGGGCGGTCGACCGACCACTGTAAAATAGGTCAACTTTGAGCACAGTTGGAAGGCTTAAAACATCCGAATTTGGAAATAGGTATATAGGGAGAATGTGTAGATATTGAAGTCTTCTTTCTAATGCAACTTAAATCAAATTAATATCATTTTGGAGTAGAAACTTATCAATAACATATTGAAAGATGTCAAATCAGAAACTGTAAACTGTTTTCAGAACAAGAATAGACTTCAACCTAATATATGACATCTTTAACATTTGAATCAAAAAAAATTATTGAATAAGAAATGTAGCCTTGAAAGGTATCTTTGAAATGCAATTTAAATCATATTATTTGAATATTAAAATAAAAAGTTATGGTTAGAAAACTATAAGGGTGTCGAGCACATCAGCAGAACGGTCGACCAAAAAACCCGAGAGCTCAACAAACTCAGTCGGTCAACCGGTCAGTCGGCCGATCTCTACTGTGGTCGACCGGTCGGTCGATCGAGATCAAGTCATATGGGCTTGTGCATGTCTTGTGTACATCGGTCGACCGCTCGGTCGACTGGCTCAGCCTTCGGTCGACCGGTTGGTCGACCGCAAGCAGCCCAAAATAGTTTTAACAACTTTTTAAAATACATCTTAAATTCCATTAAATCTCCATGAAATCCACAAAAATAAGTTCATTGAAATACTTTGAAGTACAAATATGTGTGATAAAAAACCAACACATATTACAAACATGTGAACTATTTTTGAAGTATAGAATTTAAAGCTTAAAATAAAATCGTATTTCGATAACTAAACTTGTGTGTGTGTGTGTAAGCTTGAGCATTCCACAACTAATTTATCCTTTACATTTTATCTAAAAATAAAATCTTAACACTTACTAATATGACACAAGTCTAGAAAATCTTCTCTTGAAAAACTTCATCTCCATCTTAACTTGGTCCAAACTTGATCAATGAGCTAGATTCCTCTTTGAGTACTTGAAGCGCGAGCTCTTGAATCAACACATGCTAGCTTCAAAACTTGACTTCGAATCTTTCGTTGAAACTAAACGCCGACTAAAATCTTGATCAAATATCTGAAACTAAATAAGCACAAGATCATTAGTACTATAACTACATGAGTTAATCATCACCAAAACTAGGGTGAAGGACCTTTGGGCCGACATACCAGACTTCACCTCGACTCCTACTAGACACAGCTCAACAACAAGATTTTTGGATTCGAAGAATAGTTACACCTGCCATGAAATCCCCATGTTCTAAATATCCCTTATTCCAGCAGGGATGGTTATGAACAGTGGAGGATATCTTGGCATGTGAATCCCAATAATAAAGCACGCCAATCTAAATGGATATAAAAAGATATTAACCGTGGATCATAAATCACAGAAAAAGATTCACACACAGCTTACTTATAGGCCAAGGACCAAAGAAAAGAAGGGAGAAGAAAAGAAATGTACTAAGAAAAATCCTTTTGTAACACACAACAAAAAGATAGTGAATCGTTCCTCTCTCCTCCCCATGATTTTTCTCATTCTCGGTTTTCATGTAAAAGCTGCTATTATGATCAAACGAAACTCTTATAGAGATTTGAATAAAAATTGTGACAGAGTGAGTTTTAAGAGGTATAAGCTAGCCAAGAAGAAGGCTAAGAAAGCTGTTCAGAATGCAAGAGCTAAAGTGTACAAAGAAGTGTCTGAGAAGTTAGATACCAAAGATATTAAAAAGGATATATATAGAATTGCTTGAATAAGGGAGAAAAAGACTAGAGACTTATGTACTATGAGGTGTGTCAAAGATGAGGATCAGAAGGTTTTAGTTCGAGATGAAGAAATCAAAGAAAGATGGAGATAGTATTTTGGTAAATTGTTCAATGGAAGTTCTACTCAAGATTTGGATGACCTTACTATTCAGTGTTAGAATATGAACTGTAATTATATGCACAGAATTAGCGAATTTGAAGTTAAAGAGGTCCTGAAGAGGATGAACTTAAGGAAGTTGTTGGCCCAGATGGAATTCCTATTAAGGTATGGAGATGCTTAGGAGAGGTGGACAAGAGATGGCTGACAAACCTCTTTAACATGATCTGGCTAACTAAAAAGATGCCAAATGAGTGGAGGAAGAGTACCCTAATACCTCTCAATAAGAACAAGGGTGACATCCAGAGTTGTTCAAATTATCATGTAATAAAACTCATGTGTCACACCATAAAGCTTTGAGAAAGAGTAATTGAACACAGATTAAGGCAGAATGTTAAAATATCAGAGAACCAGTTTGGGTTCATTCCGGAGCGATCGATGACAGAGGCTATTCATTTGCTTCGTCAATTATAGAGCGATATCGAGAGAGGAAGAGAAATTTGCATATGGTCTTTATTGATTTAGAAAAAAATTATGATAAGGTGCCAAAAGGAGTATTATGGTTGTTATTGATGAAAAAGTGAGTCCCCATCAAATATATTGACATAATCAGGAACTTGTACGATGGAGTTATGGCAAATGTCAGAACTTATGGAGGCATAACAAGTGATTTTTTTATCACAATTGGATTGCATCAAGGATCTGCATTAAGTCCATTCTTATTTACTATAGTGATGGACGAGCTTACTAGAGCTATTCAGGATGAGATATCGTGGTGTATGCTATTTGCGAATGATATTGTCCTAGTCGATGAAACGAGAGCTGGGGTAAATGCAAAATTGGAGTTATGAAAGCAAACTCTAGAATCTCGAGGTTTTAAATTAAGTAAGACCAAAACAGAGTATGTAGAGTGTAAATTCAATAAACAAAAAATCCGAGATTATAGTACTGTACACTAGATGGTCAAAAATACCGATGTGCAGTCATTTTAAGTACTTGGTTCTATTATCCAAAAGGATGGGGAGGTCAACAGTGATGTCAACCATAAGATCCAAGCCGGCTGGTTGAAATAGAGGAGTATAACAGGAGTTTTATATGATCATAATATTCCGTTATGACTGAAGGGAAAGTTTTATCGGACTGCTATTAGGCCAACTTTGCATATGACATAAAATGTTGGGCTATAAAGAGATATCATGCCCAGAAGATGAGTATAGTGATCATACACATATTTTGCATTCTTTTTATTATCTCCTACATTTATCATGTAATAAATCTGCTAATTTTCTTATCTTAAATATCTATTTTGCAGAAGATAATCATGAAGAGAAAGAGAATTAAACCAAATAAATACCAGTTAAAATCAGATTTAATTGCATCTATTTGGTTAGCTGGGGATGATCCCAGATCCATTCAGTTAAAATCAGATTTTGGTGAATCAAATCGGTTAACTTAAAGATCGATGAGGATATCACCACATCCAGAACAAATCAAGGATTGGGACAAATGTTCAGCTGAAGATCAGAGCAAATCAGAAAGATAACATCAAATGGAAACTGATAAAATTTGGATTTCTATAAATCCATTTTGGTTAGTAAAGATCAACCGAGGATAATGTCAAATACAGAGTCCAAATTCAAAATCGAAAGGGATAAATGGATGAGATGATGCAATTTTGACTCAGATTCAAACTGGATATATTTTAGTATTCGAATCATAACTTTCGCCACCGAAACTCAAATCTGAATAATCCAAAAAGAAGACTTAAAGAGTTACAACTCTTACGTTGATCATTATTTCTAATTCTATCATTTGATAAGTTATATTTAGCAATCAAAACGCTAACAAGTTGCATATCAGAATTGAATATCCACATCAAATCAAGTTTGGAGATAAGGGGAGGATTCAAATTCAGAAATAACCAGCTCCCCCTATCTTTCGACTCATTTTCTTATCCGTTTCTGTGCTATAAATACCCCAAACATCAGTGGCAGAGGGATGATTAAGCAGATAATAGAAGATATTTCTGTATAGGTTTAACTTAGGCTTTTCTTTCTCTTTTAAATGTAATTTTTTATTTTTTTAATATAAATGAGATTGCAGAAGAGTTTCATGGGAGAACAAGAGTGATGCTTGTACTGAGAGTAACACCGGCGTAAGTATTTTTTCTTTCTTTCATTGTTATTAAATTCCATCGAAGTTTCTTTTCTACTCTTGGTTTTATTACTTCTCTCTTCTGTATTTGTGAATCCAAACGACTTCAAAAGCTTCGAAGTTGATGGCCTATGGTGATGAACAACCATTTCTATGGTAATATAACTTGCACCTTCATTAGTTGTATAGATCGGGAATGGAGAAGATATCATCTGTCATGCTTCGCTTGCCTTCAAGCAAAGGTACACCGTTGACAAGGATTTCAGGTAAGTCACCAATCACAAAAGGTAGGTAAGTTCTTTAGTTTTCATTTTCTTTCTTTTAATCTTTAGTTTAGATCACCATCATCTCCCAATTCTTTTAATAACTCTTTTTAATTTTTTTGTATAAATCTATTTTTATTTTCTCTACTTTCTCAATCTACTACTTTCTTCTTAACTTAACTATAACTTATTTTCTTTTTTTTTCAAGAACTAAAAGAGCTTTAACTATTTTTTTTAACTTAAAGGAAACTTGCAAAAAGCTTCCATCGCTAGTCCCTCCTTGAGGATCACGACCCACATAGCCATTCGCTATAGCGGTAGTATTGAACACCTTGCACTACTGTTATAAGGTTCTGAAATTTTATATTTTTGTGTGCAGGTTCCAACTCAATCAAATTTTGGCGCCGTTGCCGGGGAGAGACGGTAAGTAATTCTCTTTTTAAATTTATATTTTTGGTTAACTATTTTCTTTATTCTTGGTGCACAATGATAGATATTAAGGAAATTTTTCTGCATTGGATATATAAGTGGCCCTGCACTCTGCTAAAGAAAGTAGAGCTCAAAAGCCCTCAGATTTGCTACATTCATGCGGCAATCTGAGTGAACTACTAACTTGTATTTTTTGCAGGTTGGTTGAATTGCAAAGCTAAATTTGTACATCCATTTATTTCTTCTTTAACTCATTGTATATACTTTCTAACCTCAACAGTAAATTGATATTTGTTAAATGCTAAAAATGGTTTAAGAGGTGGAGCGTGATGGGATTGGTTTGTTGTCTTCGGATCGAAACGATGTAGAAGGTGGAGGTGTGACATATCCCAACCCCCTGCGTGTTTTATCATAGTAATTTGCTGGTTTCCCTTTCAGCACGAAATTATGTAGAAAATCACGTCGTCCTTTTCTGAAATTCAGGCCACTCTCACGCTTCAGGCTGTATCCCATTTTTCTCATCATATGCTGTGCTGATCGTGCATAATGAAAAAATTGTTTGGATTCTGAGTCTGAACTCGAATCTGTGATCGTAGAACTTCGTAGTCGGGCTGTACCGAATACTATCCGTGACTAACGCCTTTTGGATGGAGGGACCACGAAGGTGGACCATTCCGCACATTCCACAGATGTACCTGGTATATTTGGTTTATGCAAGGGCATGTGTATAGAGGTATTGGCGATAGATTCAAGCAATTTGACACTCACAGGATTATCAAAGGTAACATTATCATTAATCACCCATTCATCATCATACTCAGAGGGATTATTACATTGAGGATTATTGAAACATGCTACAATTGGTTCACTGACCAAAGTAGCTAGCGTGTCTCCTTCTGACTCTGAATCTACCTCATTGCCACTGTCGTCGTTGTCAGGCAACGATTCTTTTAAAGCTTTACCGATTTCCTGATATAGCAGAGTATCAGTAAAGTAATTTTTCACCCCTTGAACGGTTGTTTCTCAGTGGACACCGTTCGTACCATTGCATCATCTTCCACGTACTTGAAGCATTAGTGCAGAGTAGAAGGCATGATCCAGTTAGTAAGGATCCAAGATCATCCTAGTAACAAGTTGTATGACGTGTCAGCGTCAACGACGTTACACGTCACTTCTGATTTCAGGTTTCCAATTCGGCAACGGAGCTGAATCTTTTCAAGTGGGTGACTGCTCCCTGCGTTAAAATCGTATATCGTAGTAGTGATTGCAGACAATTGATACAACGGTATGCCAAGGAAGTAGAGGAGCCTTTTGAAAATAATGCTGAGTGCGGACTCTGGATCAACCTTACTCTTTCAATGCACGTCGAGCCGATGTATCCAGTATAATACAAAGGTCAATCGTGTTTGTTATCCTTGAGGAGCATGTCCTCAGCTGTGAAAGTAATAGCAGGTACTTTCGACTGTACATGATGACATTCAGAACACGAGGGTTGAGTGTCATCTCCAGGGATTTTTGGTATATGTATCAGAAATGATTCTGAATTAGCCAGTGCACCCCTGAGTGCCTCTCTTGTCTCTTTCGAGAAGTGAAGTAGCTCGTGTATGGTGATATGAGCTAGGATATTAGCCAGCTGGGCCAGTATGTCAAAGCAAAAAGAGGCGTTAAGTCCCAGGCCTGAAGGTTACTTCAGGACATGGTCAAATCGGACTTCTTTCTGCTTCTCTTTTCCTAAGGCCAAGACAGGAGCTGGAATGGGTACTTGTACTGACGTCGTTTGTTGTTGTGTCTCGTCAGTAATTTTTTCATACTGTTTCAAGTACGATTTTCCTGATCGAGTGCCTGTTGGCTGAGGTACATCAGCCTGCGCTGTGTAAGCATGCCTTTCACTTTCAGAATCGCTAAGAGAAGCCATTGTCACATTGCCATCATCTGGCAAGACTGAGATAACATTGCAGGATTTGCCCTTTGACTTGGATTTCTTCGAATTCGACTGTTTATCTTAGGCGATGTCTGGGTGTATCCACATGATTTCCCCCATTTTCAATGTCAAGGGAACGAGACCCTTAATCTTTTGATATTTAGCTGAATGATCGTTTATCTCCTGCCGTGCTTCATGGATTGAAAAAAACCTATCAGGAACTGTGACTTTTGGGGTCTTGCCGAACTCAAAGGTCACCATGTTTGCAGTGATTTTGTTTTGTTATAAATTTAGGGTTAGAACGCCGGCATCGACCAAAGCCTGAATTTTGTCCTTGAGGACAAAGCACTCGTTAGTAGAATGATGTATCATCCTATAAAAAAGACAATAATTGAGATCGTTTATGCGTCCCACTTCGTTAGGGCGTCGAGCCTCTGGAGCTTCAATTTATTGTCTTTTTGGAGTAGGTGGAATATTGTAACCATCTGCTCGTCTTTGAAGGAGTACTGTTTCGGAGAAAATTTAGACTCCTGATTATTGATGCCGCTCTTCCTAGCCTTTCGGAGGAACATCTCCTGACAACTCGACGGACATAATCTCTTTTCCTTTGGCTTGGTAAGATTGTGCCATGTCGCCGTGCCCTTTATTTTCCCAATTGCTTTTAGGGGTAGATGGCTTAAACTTTTTCGCCGACTTTTCAGCTATTTCAGCTTATTCAACTAGTTCTTTCCATGTATGAGTTTTGACAGCTCCCATACGAATCTCCACTTGGTCCAGGAAGTTATGCCTACATGTCTGCAAGAGCATGAGCAATAGCATCCCTGCTGGGCACATCAGAGATAAGTTTCTGAACCGCTCAATGTAGTCACAGACAGATTCTCCTTTCCTCTGCACGGTGGAGAGGAGTTTATCCATGTTTACCTCGGTGTCGTCCTCATAAAAATGAGAAAGGAATCGAGTCTCTAAGTCGATCTAGGAATTGACAGAGCCTGGAGGAAGGCTTCAGAACCAGTCAAATGCTACCCCTTCAAGGTGCCAATGAACAGTCTTGCCATGATAGCATCATTATCTATAACGTTACCAGTATAAGACCGGAAGTAATAGATATGCTGGTTTGGCGAGCTTTTACTATCATACGTATGTAAGGTAGGTGGCTTAAATTTTGGCGGGTATGGCACTGAATCTCATTCAAGTGGGTAAGGACGAGTTATACCTGCCTTTTTTCAATTCACCCCTCTGAGGTAGGGATGCGATCTGAGCTTGGATACTTTTAAGAACTTCAGTATCGATGGAAGAACTGTTCTTTGATTTCTCAGTCTTAGGTTGCTCATCATCATTATACTCCTCCTCATAATGATTACTCCCAGTATCATTGTTATTTCGGTTGGTGAGGAGTTGAGCGAGCATCTGTTGAATGTTGTCCAAGGCTTCTTACTGGGTCTTGGAGGTTTGCTCTTGAGCTTCCAATCGTTGACAGAGGTCATCATTACCGTTATCGGTCATATGCACTGACACTCTGTACGTTCGCACCAAGCTGACCGTTACTGAAGAGGTATATCCACTATCTTCCCCCTCATCATCAAACCATTGGAATAAACTTTTCAGTGGTTCTGGAGATAAGGGGAGGATTCAAATTCAGAAATAGCCAGCTCCTCCTATCTTTCAACTTGTTTCTTTATCCATTTCTGTGTTATAAATACCCCCAAACATCTGAGGCAGAGGGACGATTAAGCAGAGAATAGAAGCTATTTCTGTATAGATTTAACTTAGACTTTTCTTTCTTTTTTAAATGTAATTTTTTTATTTTTTATGTAACTGAGATCGAAGAAGAGTTTCATGGGAGAACAAGAGTGATGCTTGTACTGAGAGTGATACCAGTGTAAGTATTCTTTCTTTCTTTCATTGTTATTAAATTCAATCAAAGTTTCTTTTCTACTCTTATTTTTGTTACTTCTCTCTCCTGTATTTGAGAATCCAAACGACTCTAAAAGCTTCAAAGTTGTCTTGCCCTTATAAGTGTCATTGATGGCCTTTTGTGATGAACAACCATTTCTAGCTTGCACCTTCATTTAGTAGTATAGATCAGAAATGAGGAAGATCTCATTTGTCATGCTTCGCTCGCCTTCAAGCAAAGGTATACCGTTGACAAGGATTTCAGGTAAGTCATCAACCAGAAGAGGTAGGCAAGTTCTTTAGTTTTTTTTTCTTTTAATCTTTAGTTTAGATCACCACCATCTTCCAACTCTTTTATTCACTCTTTTTAATTTCTTTTTATAAACTAATTTTTCATTTTCTCTACCTTCTCAATCTACCACTTTCTTCTTAACTTAACTATAACTTATTTTCTTTTTCTTTTCAAGAACTAAAGGAAGAACTTTAACCATTTTTGTAACTTAAAAGGAAACTTGCAAAAAATTTCCATCGTTAGTCCCTCCTTGAGGATCACAATCCACATAGCCATTTGTTATAGCGGTAGTATTGAGTACCTTGCACTATTGTTATAAAGTTCTGAAATTCTATATTTTTATGTGCAGGTTTCAACTCAATCATGTAGCAGGGATGCGCATGCTTCATTGGTTATGTGGTAACACGAGGAGAGATAAGGTGAGAAATGAGGATATTCGTACTAAGATAGGCGTAGCCTCTATTGAAGAGAAGATGAGTGAAAAATGCCTACGATAGTTTGGTCATGTGCGACGTAGACCTACAGATGCACCAGCCCGGCGAGTAGAGCGTATAAAATTAGAGCAAGTTAAAAGAGCACAGGGGAGACCAAAGAAAACATAGTGGAGGTAATATGTGATAGAAATGAGTGAAAAAAGCTGATCCATGTGCCCGATCTGGCGTAATTCTCTTTTGTTTCATGTAGCCTGCCCCAAATACTTGGGGACAAATGGCTTAGTTGTTGTTGTTTGTTGTTATTCGGTTTTCACATAAAAATTCATGTCTACATCTGTTTGCTGATTAAATCTTTACATTCTATATTATTTTCGTCTTTTGTTTGTAGTGTGAGATCGACCGTTCGATCAATTGCATAGAAAAATTTCTATCTCAATCATCGTCATCAAAATTCTTGGAATTATAATTATTATATGGCAACAAAAATAGCATGGTAGAAAAGAAGAACAAAATATTGCTAGACATGGTTAAATCAATGATATTTTAAGCTAGTGTTCTGATCTCCTATTGAGAGATGCACTGGTCGTGCTGCGTATGTACTTAACTACGTACCTTCAAAGTTAGTTCCAAGCACCCTTTATGAGTCATGGACTGGTTGAAAACTAGAATTAGGATATTTTTGACTATAGGTTCAGTTACTTATGTTTTTAGTTTCTCTCATAAACACGAAAAATTTGTTTGGAGAGAAATATAAGCATAATTTTATAAGATACTCTCTGCACTCAAAGGCATATGTTTTTTTTATTGGAGAAATTTTAGTGGAACTATAATAAAAATTGAGTTTGGAGATGAAAAATCCTAAAAGAGGAATATCCACGAAAAATGACAGAGAGCAAGAAAAAAGGGATCTATCTCCTCTAAAGAAAAAGGAATATAGGTCAAGAACTACTTACAATACCCGCTCTAAAGGAAAATATATTGCTAGGAGGATACTGAACGTACATAACAACCTCCAATATGTCATCATTAGTCCTGAAGTTATCAAGAATTACACAAGACCTTTGGTGCCAAGGAGCTGCCAGTGAGAACTATTCTCATTATTGATGTCGTGATTGTTTTCCATTGAAAATTGATTCAGGGGAAAACTTACAAAAGAGATTGAGGAGCGAAATTACAAATAATTAAAAGGAAATTACAGGTAGATCTCCTCTGAGATTTCTGGGGAAGTATGCCGGTAGGAATCTGATCAGCGCGCGATCCCTTTATCCCTTTGACGATGCAGTTGATCAGACGGTCAAGCTGCCTCCCACTAGGATTCTCTTCTCGCTTGGTTCTGAAAATTGAATAGTTGAAAGCAAGACAATAAGAGACTATTCTCTAAAAGAATCTCTGATTGAATTTTTTTTAGACAATCTTCTCTCTTAGCCCGATAACCTTTTTGCTCTTCTCTCTCCGTGTGTGCGCCTCTCTCTCCCTTCTCTCCGTTCCTGTGTCTTGGCTCAACAAGGGACTATTTATAGCAAATGTGGAGTGTAACCGCGCCCTTGAATTCAGTAAAGCTGAATAAGTCTTTAGTTTCGCGCGAGTCTCGCAAATGACCTTGTCGCGAAGCTCCTTACGAGCTTCTGGCGAAGCTAGAGGGTTCGTGCGAACGCCTTCTTACCGTTATGGCTTAATTGTCTCCACTTAATGTGGGACTAAGTGGGCTGATGTAACTGCCCACTTAAAGTGGCATTAATCCCACTAAATTAGTGGGGTTCACCCATTAATCCCTCGTGAGATTTTGAAACGGTCAATTTGATGACCTGACAAAGCTCACTATGAAGCTAGGTCATGCGAAGTTAAGACTTGGCTCATAGCTTCAGGCGAAGTTACCTTCAGAGCCTCGTGCGAAGTTAAGACTCAGCCCATGGCGGAGCTAAACTAGTTAGGGATAAGGCTTCTGACGCGAAGCTCCTGGATCAGCCTCTGGCGGGGCTAAATGGGAAGCTTCAAACGAAGCTATAGTTAGCCTCAAAGCGAGGCTACCAAGGAAGCCTTAGGCGAAGCTGTTAGCTCAATGCGGAGCTATGAAACTTACCTTGGGCTCATGCCAAGCTAAGTATTGAGCTAACTTAGCGTCTTAGGCCTGCTTAGGTCTCTCCAAAGGCAACTTTTGGCTTACTATTTGCTTTATGTTGGCCGAGAGGCCCATCACTCTAGTTTTGATGATGATTAACTAATGTAGTTATAGTTTACTAATAATTTTGTGATATTTATCTTCAAATATTTAATCAAGTTATTAGTAGGTGATTAGCTTCAACAAAGGAGTTTTGGAGCTTTCACATGTTGATTCAAGAGCTCGAGCGTCAAGATCGCATCTAGTACTCGGTTGGAGTCAAGCTCGTTGGATCGTGTTTGGATCGAGTCGACTTGAAGAAGGAGCTCTACAAGAAGACCTCGGTTTGTTTAGTTTAGTATGTTTAGATCATTGTAAAGATTAGATAGTATAGATATGCTCAAGTTCACACACACACAAGTTTTCAGTTTGTTGGTTTTGGTTTTCGGTTTAACCGATATTGGATTTCATGTCAAAAACTTAGATAGATATCTTTACATGTATATTGGATCCTATCCATATACAACATGCTTCAAAGCTGTTTCAATATCTTGTTTTGGTATCCATATGAGTTTTGAAGAAAACGATTTTCCATTTCAAAAATCTAAGTTTTGAAAAAAAACGATTTTGGTTTAAGGTAAAATTTTCAAATCACAAAAATAGTACAAATAGTTTATAATATATGTTGAATTTTAGTCACACATGTTTGTATTTCAAAGATATTACAAGAACTAATTTTTGTGGAATTTATGTGATTTTATGGGATTTAATCGATATTAAAAAGAGAAGTTTTTAAATCCTAAAACCCAGTCAGACGGTCGACCGGCACGGTCGACCGATGTGCACGGGACGTGCACAAAGGCCAGCCATTCGGCCGGTCGACCGTGCCGTCGAGCGACTGAAAGCACCCCACTCTCGGGTGGGGGCTGGTCGATCGGGCGATCGACCGTTGGCTTTGACCTGGTCGACCGGAGGCACAACGGTCATAAAAATGACCGTTGGCCGGTCGAACGGGCGGTCATTTCTGACCTTTCCTGGCTGCCAATGGCAGATTTTTGAGGGGTTATAAATAGACCCCCTCTTGAGCTGATTTCACCAAGATTTGAGAAGAGAAAATTTTCTATCTTTCAAGTATTTTTCAGCAATTATTTTTGGGTTAAAAAAAGATTCATCTTTATTTGTTTTTAAGGGGTTGGAAAAATCAAGAAAAGGAGAAGTTGAAAATCACCTAGAGGGGGGGTGAATAGGTGATAATGCTAATCAATGGACAAATTAAAAAATTAAGATGTAACAATCACCACACAAGATTCACAAGATGAATGAAAGCAAGTAAATATAGCAATGATGATGATAAGCAAGTAATAAGTGCAAGAATGTAAACCAATCGCAAACACAAGGATATGTTATCGAGGTTCGAGCACCCAGCTCTACTCCCCGCCTTCCCCAGAAGGATTCTAGCTACTTCCACTATCTCAAAGAAATCACAATTACACTGGAGTACCCAACTCCACAATCTCAATTACAAGCAATTTCTGAGTAGTCAAAAGACCACAAACTCTCTCTTTCAAATGTCTCTTCCCTTACAAAAGGTCCTTAGAGAACAATGAGTAGGAATGAAGCTCTTGTTGTAAGTGAAGAAAGAAAATTAAATCAGAGAGTATTTCAAAAACCACTTCAGAAAATGAGAGAGAATTTCAGCACAAAAATCAAGAAACAAATCTCTTTTGAAAGCCTTAAACTTTTGAATTTTTCTTGCAAAAATTGTTGTTGTAACCAATCTCTCCCCAAACACCCCTATTTATAGGAGAGGGCTAGGGTTTAGGGATAATACAAACTTAAGGTTAATTAAGTCATATTAGATTTGAAATATATCCCTAAATCAAATTTTAAACACAAGAAGACAAAATAAAACAGCTTATTAAAAACTGCCCATTACTGTTCAACGGATAGTTCGGTCGACTGGCCGGTCGACCGCACGTTCAAAATTATGACCGTTGCAGGCCAGCGGTCGACCGCCCGGTCGACCCAATCTATCCGAGAGCAGACTGAGTTACAGTCGGTCAACCGTGCGGTCGACCGCAAAAACGTGCACACTGATACATGTACACCCAGAACTACAGTCGACTGGGCCGGTCGACCGGCCAAACCTGTCATAGGTCAGGTCGACTGTCCGGTCGACTGGTTCAGGTCAAAAACCAGGTTTTTGGACAGAAAATTAAAGGGATTTTGATTTTGACAAAAATACTTTTGAACAGGGATTAGCATAAAACATAAATATATATCTGTAGGCAAAATCTTGTATGCAAAATATTTTTGTATAAATTATAAGAAATTATTTTGGATTAAGTGTGTGCGCAAAAACGTGTGTGATAGAGCTTCAAACCTATCCACTATTCTTTAACAAACTATAAATCTAAAAACAAAATAATTAAAGACTTCTTGAGCAATCTTCAAGTCTTTGAGCCATGCTATCCTTGCTAGAGCCTTCTTCTTCTATGATCCTTCCTTGATGTGCAATATGCCTTCATAGCTTTATGAACCTGAAGTTGTTGCAATAGCAAGCAATGCCCTCCAAATATGGTACTTATCCTGAAACTTATCTTAAGCAAATTCATTAGTACCAAATAGTCTTATTTGGTTTGTCATCATCAAAACACCAAACAATTGGAGAATGTAACCTCTTGGGCCAACAATCTCCCCCTTTTTGATGATGACAAAACAAATAGGCTATAAACAAAAATATAGGGGAGGAGAAAACTCCCCCTCAAATTATGCTATATGAAAAACACAAGAATTTATTGAAAACAAAAAAAAATTCTCTTGATACTAATTGAAACCAATTAACAAGAATTCTAAAAAACGCATAAAAACAAAACAAGACAACAAAAACATATATAAACTCATATAAACTCATATGGAACCAAGACCATATAAATTTATTTTTGTCCATGTAAACTTATTCTCCCCCTTTTTGTCATACATCAAAAAGGGTTATGAAAAACATGTCTATTCAATAACACAAACATTAAGTTCTCCACAAATAAACGAGAATCTAGCAAAATCAAGTGATTTAGTGAAAATATCGGCTAGTTGTAAATCCGTAGAAACATAATCAATATCTATATCTCCTTTCTCAAAATGATCTCTAAGAAAGTGATATCTAATCTCAATGTGCTTGGTCTTACTATGTTGATTTGCATTCTTAGTCAAGTGTATAGTACTAGTATTATCACAAAATATTTTTATATGATCAAAATGCAAATCAAAATCAAGGAGAGTATGTTTCATCCAAAGGACTTGTGCACAACAAGCCCCCGCGGCAACATACTCCGCCTCGGCGGTTGAGAGTGCTACGGAATTTTGTTTCCTAGAGGACCATGAAACAAGACAATTACCAAGAAATTGACATGTCCCACTAGTACTCTTTCTATCTACTCTACAACCCGCATAGTCGGCATCTGAATAACTTGTCATTGAGAAATCTCCGGTTTTCGAATACCATAGACCCATCCCAATAGTGCCCTTAATATAACGAATAATGCGTTTTACCGCAATAAGATGGGACTCTTTAGGACACGATTGAAATCTAGCACAAAGACACACACTAAACATGATATCCGGCCTACTTGTCGTTAAATATAAAAGACTTCCTATCATGCTTCTATATAATTTAATATCAACATTTTTACCTTGGTCATCTTTATCAAGCTTGGTTGTAGTTGCCATGGGAGTGTTGCAAGTCTTTGAGCCTTCAAGTCCAAACTTCTTTACAAGTTCCTTTGCGTACTTGGCTTGACTTATGAACGTCCCGTTTTGCAATTGCTTGATTTGGAGTCCAAGGAAGAAATTGAGCTCACCCATTGAAGACATTTCAAATTCAAGTTGCATGACCTTTTCAAAATCCTTGCATAAATGCTCATTAGTAGAACCAAAAATTATATCATCTACATAAATTTGCACAATTAATATATCATTATCAACATGCTTAGTAAATAGAGTTGTGTCTACTTTGCCTTTAACAAAATCATTTGAAATTAGAAAACTAGAAAGCCTTTCATACCAAGCTCTAGGAGCTTGTTTCAATCCATATAAAGCTTTATCAAGTTTAAAAATAAAATCGGGATGAACATGATCAACAAAATCGGGAGGTTGAGAAACATAAACTTCTTCATTAATAAAATCATTCAAAAATGCACTTTTCACATCCATTTGAAAAAGTTTAAAATTTTTGAAAGATGCAAAAGCTAGTGTCATCCGTATGGCTTCAAGCCGTGCTACGGGTGCAAAGGTCTCCTCAAAGTCAATTCCTTCAACTTGAGTGTAACCTTGGGCCACTAACCTAGCTTTATTCCTAATGACATTTCTGGACTCATCCATCTTGTTTCTAAAGATCCACTTAGTACCAATTATTGGTCTATCGTGGGGCTTAGGAACAAGGTGCCAAACTTGGTTGCGCTCAAATTGATTGAGTTCCTCTTGCATGGCAAGCAACCAATATGGGTCCGTCTCGGCTTCGAGAATGCCTTTGGGTTCAAAATGAGAAATGAAAGCAAAGTTACCACATAGGTCATGGAGTTTGGAGCGTGTTGTGACTCCTTTAGATGCATCACCCAAGATGAGCTCCTTAGGATGATTTGTAGCGTATCTCCAAGCTTTAGGAAGCGGTTGAGAGCTTTCCTCTTTATCCTCTTGAACATCACCAATTGATTCTTGCTTTTCTTCTTGAGCGGGTGAGTCCTTCAAGGATAGTCTCTCCATGTCTTCACCTAATGGTTCAATCTCTACAACATTCTCAACAACCACATTAGATTCTTCAAACTTAACATGCATGGTTTCTTCAATAGTAAGTGAAGATCTATTAAAAACTCTATATGCTTTGCTAGTAGAAGAATATCCAACAAAGATAGCTTCATAAGCCTTAGCATCAAATTTACCCAAATTCTCTTTAGTATTTAAAACAAAACACTTCCATCCAAAAACTTTAAAATATGCAACATTAGGTTTTCTAGAATGATACATTTCAAAAGATGTTTTGGAAGAATTCTTACACACATAAATACGATTTGAAATATAGCATGCGGTGTTTACGGCCTCGGCCCATAAATATTGAGGGAGGTCATATTCACTTATCATTGTCCTAGCCATCTCTTGAAGTGTTCTATTTTTCCTTTCTACAACTCCATTTTGTTGTGGAGTCCTAGGACAAGACATTTCATGCTTGATTCCCTTTTCATCACAATAAGTCATGAAGAGTTGGTTAACAAACTCACCACCTCTATCACTCCTTATTCTCAAAATCGAAAAACCTTTTTCTTTTTCAACCCTTTTTCGAAAGATTTTGAAATATGAAAATGTTTGATCTTTACTTTGCAAGAAGAAAACCCAAGTGAAACGGGAAAAATCATCAACTAAAACAAATGCAAATCTACTACCATTTAAACTTTTAGTTTGTGTTGGTCCAAAAAGATCCATATGAATTAGTTCTAAGGGCCTAGTAGTCATGATATCCTTAATTGGTTTGAAGGAAGACTTGGTTTGTTTCCCAAGTTGGCACGCACCACAAATGCGGTCTTTCTCAAACTTCAGGCAAGGTATACCCTTTACTAAATCTTTAGAATTAATTCTAGCAAGATGGTCAAAAGATGCATGTCCTAATCTTCTATGCCAAAGCCAAGAATTTTCATCAAAAGCATTCAAGCATTTAGTAGAACAATCTAAATTAAGCATGTCAATGATATAAACATTATTGTCACGAAAACCGGTAAGAATACAAACATCGGATTTAACATCAAAAATCTTGCAAGAAGAATCATCAAAAACAACTTTAAGTCCACGGTCACAAAGTTGACTAATGCTAAGCAAATTATGTTTTAAACCATCTACTAAAACAACATTCTCTATAATAGGAGATGCACCAATTTGAATGTTACCTATACCGATGATAGTTCCTTTGGAGTCATCCCCTAAGGTGACGGAGCCACCTTCCATGTACCTTGATAAGGTTGTAAAGTTGTTGATATCCCACGTCATATGTCTTGAACAACCACTATCAAGGTACCACCGCTCCCTACGTCTTGGAGCCTTGGTGTGTACCTACATCAAATAATTTAGGACTTGATTTTGGTACCCACATTTTCTTGGGTCCTAGGGGGTTAGTTTCATTAACCCAAACAAGATTATTTGATCTATTAACTTGGTCATAGCAAAATTTAGCTAAATGTCCATTCTTACCACAATATTTGCATCTATATACTCTACCATATTTGAAAGCATAATGAGTGTGTGATTTGTGAGCATGAGAGTTGTGAGCATGAAAAGATTTAGCATGTGTAGTGTGAGCATGAGTAGACTTAACATGTGAGGTGTGCTTTTTAGAAATCATGTTCTCAAGTTTCTTTGTATTAAAAGCACAATCATTTAAAACTTTTTCAAAATTATTTATTTTAGATTTAAAAGAAGAAATTTCTTTTTCATCAATAATAGGAGATTTTCCCTTACAAGAACCCTTGTAGGCATTAAACTCATTTTGAAGAGAAATAAGATTAGAAGAAATATCATCTTTTTCTTTAGAAACCATAGCAAGTTGATTTTTGAGAAAAGCAACTTCTTTTTGCAATTTTAAGCATTCAAGTTTCTTGTTATCATAAGTTTCGGAAAGTTCAACAAAAGCATGTACAAGAACTTCCTTACTTAATTCATCATCTTCATCATCATGAGATTGAGGGGTTACCTTAGGTGTGTTTGCCATGAAACACATGTTCGCCGTATCCACCTCTTCTTCGGACTCGCTCTCCGAATCCCACGTTGTCTTGTATGCTTTCTTTTCCTCCGGCTTCTTTGGCTTGAAGGAGGAAGTCATCTTCTTCTTAAACTCCGGGCAATCCGCCATGATATGTCTGGGTTTGCGGCAATTGTAGCAAATGATCCTTCTCTCCTCTTTGCCTTCAAATTTCTTCCGGAAGTTGAGCTTGTTCTTCCGGTACAACCTCTTGACATTCCACACAAGTAGAGTTAGCTCCTCATCATCTTCTTCGTCTTCTTCATCGTCATCATTGGTGGATGAAGTCTTGAAGGCTATGGATTTCTTCTTTGAAGTAGTGGCCTCTTCTCTTGCCTTCTTCTCCATCTCATAGGTCTTTAGGTTCCCAATGAGACTAATGAGGTCCATCTCGTCCTTGTCGTTCAATTCTTTTAAGGTGGTGGCCTTTATCTCCCATGAAGACGGAAGAGCCCGAATCACTTTCTGCACCTTTTGATCGTTGGAGATGTCATCACCTAAGGAAGAAAGACCATTAATGATTTTAGTAAATCTTGTAATCATACTATCAATAGACTCATCATCAATCATTTTAAATGACTCATATTGGGACCTCAAGAGATCTATCTTAGCTCTCTTGACTTGTGAAGTCCCTTCGTGAGTGACCAATAAGTGTTGCCAAATCTCATAGGCGGATTGGCAATGAATTACCCGTGTAAGGTCATCCTCATTCAAGGCGGTTAATAGGGAGTTTTGGGCCTTGGAGTTAGCCTCGTATTCTCTAAAGTTGAAGTCGGTCCAAGTGCTCTCATCACCATCGGGTGCTACATAGGGTTTGGTCAAGGACTTGGCCACTAAGCTACCCAAAGATTGCAAAAATATAGTCATCCTAACCTTCCAAATAGGGAAATTAAGTCCATCAAATTTAGGAGGGGTTTTAATGTTATCGGTCATGTTTACTAGTGTATGAATGTATGAATGAAAATGTTGATTAGCAAATTTTAAGGATCTCTCTATGGATGTTAAGCCAAAACCTAGAGTCCAAGCTCTGATACCAATTGAAAATCACCTAGAGGGGGGGGTGAATAGGTGATAATGCTAATCAATGGACAAATTAAAAAATTAAGATGTAACAATCACCACACAAGATTCACAAGATGAATGAAAGCAAGTAAATATAGTAATGATGATGATAAGCAAGTAATAAGTGTAAGAATGTAAACCAATCGCAAACACAAGGATATGTTATCGAGGTTCGAGCACCCAGCTCTACTCCCCGCCTTCCCCAGAAGGATTCTAGCTACTTCCACTATCTCAAAGAAATCACAATTACACCGGAGTACCCAACTCCACAATCTCAATTACAAGCAATTTCTGAGTAGTCAAAAGACCACAAACTCTCTCTTTCAAATGTCTCTTCCCTTACAAAAGGTCCTTAGAGAACAATGAGTAGGAATGAAGCTCTTGTTGTAAGTGAAGAAAGAAAATTAAATCAGAGAGTATTTCAAAAACCACTTCAGAAAATGAGAGAGAATTTCAGCACAAAAATCAAGAAACAAATCTCTTTTGAAAGCCTTAAACTTTTGAATTTTTCTTGCAAAAATTGTTGTTGTAACCAATCTCTCCCAAACACCCCTATTTATAGGAGAGGGCTAGGGTTTAGGGAAAATACAAACTTAAGGTTAATTAAGTCATATTAGATTTGAAATATATCCCTAAATCAAATTTTAAACACAAGAAGACAAAATAAAACAGCTTATTAAAACTGCCCGTTACTGTTCAACGGATAGTTCGGTCGACTGGCCGGTCGACCGAACGTTCAAAATTATGACCGTTGCAGGCCAGCGGTCGACCGCCCGGTCGACCCAATCTATCCGAGAGCAGACTGAGTTACAGTCGGTCGACCGTGCGGTCGACCGCAAAAACGTGCACACTGATACATGTACACCCAGAACTACAGTCGACTGGGCCGGTCGACCGGCCAAACCTGTCATAGGTCCGGTCGACTGTCCGGTCGACTAGTTCAGGTCAAAAACCAGGTTTTTGGACAGAAAATTAAAGGGATTTTGATTTTGACAAAAATACTTTTGAACAGGGATTAGCATAAAACATAAATATATATCTGTAGGCAAAATCTTGTATGCAAAATATTTTTGTATAAATTATAAGAAATTATTTTGGATTAAGTGTGTGCGCAAAAACGTGTGTGATAGAGCTTCAAACCTATCCACTATTCTTTAACAAACTATAAATCTAAAAACAAAATAATTAAAGACTTCTTGAGCAATCTTCAAGTCTTTGAGCCATGCTATCCTTGCTAGAGCCTTCTTCTTCTATGATCCTTCCTTGATGTGCAATATGCCTTCATAGCTTTATGAACCTAGAAGTTGTTGCAATAGCAAGCAATGCCCTCCAAATATGGTACTTATCCTGAAACTTATCTTAAGCAAATTCATTAGTACCAAATAGCTCTTATTTGGTTTGTCATCATCAAAACACCAAACAATTGGAGAGTGTAACCTCTTGGGCCAACAGAAGTCTTTTAGAAGTTGTTTTGATCTTCATTTATATTTCAATTTAGAGTTTTTCCCAAGAGTTTTTTCTTTGTGATTTGATTTTCAAACTCTTTATTTTCTCACACTTGAGCTATCATATCTATTCTATCTATAGGATCTTGTTTTGTGAGGAAAATTTGTTTGTAGCTTAGTGAGACCACCAAGAGTTGTAAACCCTCTTGTATTTGAGTTCCCTCTTGTGTAGAGGTGAGTATGGAGGTTGTGTTGGTATCCCTCTAAGTGTAAAGGTGATTGTGGTTGGAGTGTTGGCTTTGAGCCTTATCCCTCCAGTGAGAGATGATTGTGGAGGAGTGTTTGAGTTTGTTGGCATCCCTCTAAGTGTAGAGGTGATTGTGGTTGGTGTTTGGCTTTGTGCCTTATCCCTTTAGTGTGAGGTGATTTTTGTTTTGGCTAAGTGCCCATCCCTCTAAGTGTAGAGGTGATTGTTGTTGTGCCTTGCCTCTAGTAGAGAGGTTGTGTTGGTTGAGAGAGGAGTTGCGTACTCTAAAGTTATATTACTCAAATCCTCATTGGAGGTTCCCTGTGTGGGAAGTCCTGTTTGGACGATATAGTGGAAATCCTTCTGTGTGAAGACGTGGATGTAGAGCGGTGGCTTGAACCTCGAAACATATCTTGGTGTTTGCGTTTGATCCATTATCTCTAAACTCTCTCTTATATTGTGCCTTGCATTATTTCATATTATTCATATCATACTTATATGCTTGGCATTGCTTGTGTGTGCCCATGCTTGTGTTCAACCAAGAGAGCTTCAAATAGCACCTCAACTCTTATTTAGAGAAATTTAGAGGAGATAGTCCAGAGCCCTTCACTGAGAATTCGGCTACACTCTTGGTTACACTAAGTGTGTTACATTTAGTTTTTAATTCCGCATCATTTGTTATTAGATTAGCCTTACACCTATTCACCCCCCTCTAGGTGTACTTTTAATTGGTATTAGAGCCTACACTCTTGATATTAGGTTTAACCACCTAGGAGTGAGATCTTGGTTAGCTAATCTAAAATTGCATTTGCACACATATAGTTTACACTCATGGACTTCATGACCCCTCCCATGTTTGATGCTTTTAACATCAATGTATGGAAGATTAAGATGAGTATGTACCTAAAAACCCTAGGAATGCATGTTTACCTTTCCACTATAAAGAAATCTTATCTTGGTAATGATAAGCATATAGAGGCCAATGCACAAGCCCTTGAGGCACTTAGGAGCACTCTAAACAAAGAATATCTTACTATGGTTTCTCATTGTGATTCCGCCTTTGCAGTGTGGAACACCTTGACCTCTCCAAAGTTTCAAACGCCAAATATTGTGGAGAAGGAATCTTGTGAGGATGAATCCGAACAAGCTTGCTTCATGGTCCAAGGGAATGACTCCCTTGAGATAAATCCAGAAACTCAACTAGATGATAGTGCTAGTTCTTTCGGTGATGATTATGTAGACGCCGATGCATTAAATGAAGAGCTTTCTATTATTTGTGAAAACCTTTTAGAAAAATACCAACTCTTGAAAAAGAAAAGTTTTAAGCTAAAAGAAGAGAATAAGGATTTGTTTTCTAAACTTAACATGACTTTGCAAGAAAGGGATGAGATTTCAAATGAAAGGGACTCATTGAAATCCCAACTTGATCTTGCCTTAAATGAAAACAAAATCTTAAAAGATAAAAATACTTGTGATGAAGTTTTGAAGAATAATGAGGTACTATCTTCAAAACTTGATTTTATTGTAAAAGAAAACCAATCTTTGAAAAAAAAATTGCCTCTATTTCAAAAGAACTAGATTTGGATTTTAAGAAAAATATTTATTTGAAAAATGTTATTGACTCACATGTTTGCTATGCTCCATCATCTAGCACACCTATTGCATGCTCCACCTCTTCTTTCATTATTGAAAATGATATAAATATATTAAAGAAGAGTGTTGATTGTTTGGGCTCCACTTTGAGCCAATGTGTCATGAACCACACACGGTTGGAATCCATGTTTCGCAAGAAACATGCTCCTCCTATGCATGCACACAAACCACTGCATACACATGCTCCTCACATTCATACACATAACACCATGTATGCTCATATGTATACTTGTACACGTTGTGGACGTAAGGGCCACCTTGCAAAGTTTTGTTATGATAAAGTACATAATGTAAAATTTGCAAATAAATTTGTTTGGGTTAGGAAAGGTACTAACCCTCATGGACCCAATAAGGTATGGGTATCAAAAGTCACTCCTTTTTATTTGATGTAGGTGTGGGCTCTCACATGACGTGAGAGGTGTTGGTGCCTTGAGGTGAATGCATTCCAAGCTAAACGGTGACAATTTTGGATGCATCACTTTCAAGGGGAGTTTGGTGGGAGGATCACCATGGTTTGGAGATATAGAGATGCGCCCTAATAGTTTTGGTAACTATCTCTAACTCCTCATTTAGTGTACATGCTTTCATATTATTGATTTTTAGCATGTTTTGATTTTTTTCATGATTATTATGTTAAATGTCATGATAATTAGACTTGTGACATACATATGTAGTATTTGAGATACATTCATGTTTATATGGATCATTACTTTTGTGTTCTCATTTTAGTTTAGCTGTTGTGTATATCATAACTCTAAAATATGTGAATTTAGCCTAATGATCATATTAGCTTATGTCGTTCATTTTATGCTCCATGTTTTGATTACATGTTTAGATGTAGTTTTCCTTAAAACTTGTATATATATTTGTACAACTAATGAGCCACATTTAATTCTTATATATTTGTGCTTAATTGCTCACTTGTACCCATTAGATGTACTAGTATAGCCTAGTTTTGATAATTCGTGTATTTTGACTTGTATTCCCCATTTTGTACATGTTTTTCATAATAATATGTTTAGCTTCATGTATATGTCAATTTTGTCAAAATTTTTGATATACATACATGTATACCCTTGAGTCACTTGCTTTTCATGCAAATTCTATTAATGGACTCATTTGTGTTTGGGATATGTATGTATACTTTTAGTTTTAACTAAACATACATATACCTTGAAGTATATTTAGTTTTGTTGATTTTCATGTTTTTGAGAATGAATTTCATATGAGCTTCATTACCTATTTTCAGATAATGCCTTTCACATGATTCTTGTACACTCACTTTATTTGTGTTTACTCATTACTATGTTTTATGAGTACCTTATTGAGCTTTATATATCTAGAGTGTCAATTTTGTGGAAATTGCATGCTTCATGAATATATGATTTGATTTCATATTTTTGAAGAATCTGTAACTAGTTATTTCAAATTATCTTAAACTAGTTTGTATTCTTCACTTGGTAGAGTTTTCAATTACGCTAAAATTATTTTCAAACTTATTTTTGAAAAACCCTACCATTCAAGGGCGGATGGATGGGCGGCCATACCTTGTATACTCAAATTGAAAATCTATTTAAACATGTGGCATGAATAGGGTGGTAGGTATGAGTTATACACTTGATCCTCATATTTTTTCAATTGGTATTACAATTAATTTTTTTGTTGTATACTCATATTTGTGTTTTCTCTATATATATGCCTCAAACTTCAAACAGTATCAATTTCGATTGATATTTAATTTTTTTCATACATATATATATGTGATTTGATTATACTTACTATATCTTTACATCATAAAACACAAGTTATGTTTATGCTTAGCTTGATTTACTCCTTAATGTTAATTATTTTTCAATAGGTATCTTATACAAGCTGATGCATTGTTTTCTTTTGTATTTCTTAAAGGGGGAGAAAAATTCATGTTTACCTTTCAATTGGTTTTATTTTCAATTGATATTTTACTCCCATTCTTTATGATAAAAAAAATGATATTATTGAGTTGGTATCTTACTTTTCAATTGGTTTCCTACGCTCCTAATGAAAAATATTTTCAATTGGTATATGCTAACATTTTCAATATTGGTATCAAGAATCTTAAATTGATATTATTCTCTATTTGGTATCTCTATTGCAAAATTTTAGTGTTTAATCAAAAAGGTTGGTTCGTGTTTTTCAATTGGTATCATGCATCATTTTAAATAGTATCTATATTGGAATGAGTTGTGTTTAACTAAAAAATTGGTTTTTACTTTCTATTAGTATCAAAACTTACAATATATATATATATATATATATATATATATATATATATATATATATATATATATATTCTTTCAATTAGTATCAAGATCTACAATACATAGATATTTCAATTGGTATCAAAAACATACAATGTCTCAGTTTATATTGATATCAAGATTTACAAGATATTTTCAATTGGTATCTTTTAGTATCTTAAAAATTTTGTTTACTTTCAATTGGGATCTTAAAAATGTTTTGTTTATTTTCAATTGGTATCATAAATTGGTATCATGATGTTTCGATGTATACCTTTATCATAAATTGATATATTTTCAATTGGTATCACATTGTTTTAATTTGTATTGCTTATATGCAAGGGAAGCTTAACATCTTCTCTTTATATAGATTCATGTTGAGTGTATTTTATATTGAAGTGATTGACCTTTTTTTGGTATGTAGTACACGTGTGTAGAAGGAGCTTCACATCTCCTTTTATATATTGTATACTATGCGTTATGTGATTAGGGTTTAGTCATCTCTTTTTCATATGATGCATGTATGTAGGGAGAGTTAACTTTACATCTCACCTCTTCATGAATGTATATTGCATATACACCATTCTTGTTTGATTTGACCAAGAGGAAGAAAATGGTTTTTGAGTTTATTTATGCCCATTTGTTGATGATTTGACAAAAAGAGGGAGAGAAATTTGGAGTTTTATATATGCATAAGAAATTTGAAGTTTTATATATGCATATGATAATTTGACAAAAAGGGGAGAGAAATTTGGAGTTATATATATGCATACTTATGTCATCTATATGCATGATTATTTTTTTTCCCAATTGGTATCAGAGCATATATGTTTTTGTTTTCAATTAGTATCAAGTATATATGTTAATATGTGTTATTTGTTTTAACGCATACATTGAATATCTTTATTGTTTATTGCTATGCATGAGTTAAGGGGAGCTTCTATGAAAATTAACTTTAATCCACGCATATATAACTCTATGAGTTTTGTCATCATCAAAAAGGGGGAGATTGTTGGCCCCAGAGGCCCATCACTCTAGTTTTGATGATGATTAACTCATGTAGTTATAGTTTACTAATAATCTTGTGATATTTAGTTTTAGATATTTGATCAAGTTATTAGTAGGTGATTAGATTCAATAATGGAGTTTTGAAGCTTTCACATGTTGATTTAAGAGCTCGAGCGTCAAAATCGCATCTAGTACTCGGTTGGAGTCAAGCTCGTTGGATCGTGTTTGGATCGAGTCGACTTGGAGAAGGAGTTCTACAAGAAGACCTCAGTTTATTTAGTTTAGTATGTTTAGATCATTGTAAAGATTAGATAGTATTGATATGCTCAAGTTCACACGCACACACAAGTTTTCAGTTTGTTGGTTTTGATTTTCAGTTTAACCGATATTGGATTTCATGTCAAAAACTTAGATAGATATTTTTACATGTATATTGGATCCTATCCATATACAACATGCTTCAAAATTGTTTCAATATCTTGTTTTTGTATCTATATGAGTTTTGGAGAAAACGATTTTTCCATTTCAAAAATTCATGTTTTGGAAAATACCGATTTTGGTTTAAGACAAAATTTTCATATCACAAAAATGTTTCAAATAGTTTATAATATGTGTTGAATTTTAGTCACACATGTTTGTATTTCAAAAATATTATAAGAACTTATTTTTGTGGAATTTATGTGATTTTATGGGATTTAATCGATATTAAAAAGACAAGTTTTAAATCCTAAAACCCAGCCAGACTGCTCTGGCGGTCGATCGGACCAAAAGTCGGTCGACCGGCACGGTCGACCGATGTGCACAAGACGTGCACAAGGCCAGCCATTCGACCGGTTGACCGCGCGGTTGACGGACTGAAAGCACCCCACTCTCGGGTGGGGGCCGGTCGACCGGGCGGTCAA
Source organism: Agave tequilana (assembly GCA_038442645.1). Taxonomy (NCBI): domain Eukaryota; kingdom Viridiplantae; phylum Streptophyta; class Magnoliopsida; order Asparagales; family Asparagaceae; genus Agave; species Agave tequilana. Next base: position 161,845 of record JAVJIF010005671.1, read on the forward strand.
CCGTTGGCTTTGGTCCGGTCGACTGGGCGGTCAACCGGTGGCACGACGGTCATAAAAAATGACTGTTGGTCGGTCGACCGGGCGGTCGACCGGAAGGTTAATTCTGACCTTTCCTGGCTGCCAACGAGCAGATTTTTGAGGGGTTATAAATAGACCCCCTCTTGAACTGATTTCACCAAGATTTGAGAAGAGAAAAATTTCTATCTTTAAAGTGTTTTTCAGCAATTATTTTTGGGTTAAAAAGATTATCTTTATTTGTTTTTAAGTGGTTGGAAAAAACAAGAAAAGGAGAAGTCTTTGGGAGTTGTTTTGATCTTCATTTATATTTCAATCTAGAGTTTTTCCCAAGAGTTTTTTCTATGTGATTTGATTTCTAAACTCTTTATTTTCTCACACTTGAGCTATTATATCTATCCTATATATAGGATTTTGTTTTATGAGAAAAATTTGTTTGTGACTTAGTGAGACCACCAAGAGTTGTAAACCCTCTTGTATTTGAGTTCCCTCTTGTGTAGAGGTGAGTGTGGAGGTTGTGTTGGTATCCCTCTAAGTGTAGAGGTGATTGTGCTTGGAGTATTGGCTTTGAGCCTTATTCCTCTATTGAGAGGTGATTGTGGAGGAGTGTTTGAGTTTGTTGGCATCCCTCTAAGTGTAGAGGTGATTGTGATTGGTGTTTGGTTTTATACCTTATCCCTCTAGTGTGAGGTGATTGTTATTTTAGCTAAGTGTCCATCCCTCTAAGTGTAGATGTGATTGTTGTTGTGCCTTGCCTCTAGTGTAGAGGTTGTGTTGGTTGAGAGAGGAGTTGTGTACTCCAAAGTTATATTACCCAAATCCTCAGTGGAGGTTCCCTGTGTGGGAAGTCCTGTGTGGACGATATAGTAGAAATCCTTCTGTGTGAAGACGGGGACGTAGAGCAGTGGCTCGAACCTCGAAACATATCTTGGTGTTTGCGTTTGATCCACTATCTCTAAACTCTCTCTCTCTTATATTGTATCTTACATTATTTTATATGTTTCATATCATACTTATATGCTTGGTATTGCTTGTGTGTGCCCATACTTGTGTTCAACCAAGAGAGCTTCAAATAGCACCTCAACTCTTATTTAGAGGAATTTAGGGGAGATAGTCCAGAGCCCTTCACTGGGAATTCGGCTACACTTTGGTTACACTAAGTGTGTTGCATTTATGTTTTAATTTCGCATCATTTGTCATTAGATTAGTCTTACACCTATTCACCCCCATCTAGGTGTACTTTCACTTTACTGGATCAGTAATGTCCATGTTGTTGCCTTGTCTCTGGTCATCAGCTTGTCTTCGACTTATCTTTTGTAGATGTCGATAAGTTAGACGTCGTTCAGACCGGTTGAAGATAAATGCTGAAGTTCTGTCTTTTTAGAGTGTCAACAGTGCTACCATCCTTCCCAAGACTTCTCAGTTTGATCAGCACCAAACTTTGTTGGAGGTAGTAGTGAATGTTTCCTCAACCTCGAAATGGGATTATAGTCACTGAGCATTGAGCCACTGACTTGAGATCTTGGAAATGGAATTCATTCTGATCAACTGGGAACTCCTAACCTAATAAGGTGTTGGCCCAAAGGCCTTCCATCCTAGTTTTGATGATGGTTAACTCATGTAGTTATGTGTACTAATAATCTTGTGATTTTAGTTTCAGATCATTGATCAAGTTATTAGTTGGTGATTAGCTTCAACAAGATGATTTGGAAGCTTTCACATGTTGATTCAAGAGCCCGAGCGTCAAAGATCATATATAGCACTTGCTCGGTGGATCAAGGAGTTGTGGATTGAGTCGGCTTGGAGTTTGCGCTCTACAAGAAGACATCGGTACCATAGTTTAGTTTTGTGTTTAGATCCAATTTGTAAAGATTAGAATAGTATGATATGCTCAAGTTCACAACACACACGTTTCATGTTTTGAATATTGGATTTTGGTTTTCCGTTTTAGGTTTAACCGATCTTGATTTTCATGAATAGATAGATCAAAACAAGTTTACATGGTTTAATGTATATATGATTTGTTCTATATACATGCGTGCTTCAACTACTTAGACAAACTTACTTTGATATACCTATTTCATGTGTTTTAGGTTTTGTGTGTTTTAACAAAACTTATTTTTGGAATTAAAGACAAAAACTATGATATGTATATGTTTCATGTATATTGGATTTCTATCCATATGCATCATGCTTCAAAGTGTTTAAATATCATGTTTTGTATTTGGAAGAGTTTTGGACAAAACGTATTTTCTATTCAAAATCTAAGTTTTAGAAAATACAGTTTTCGGTTTTTGGTAAAAATGATAAGACACAAAAATAGTTCATATTGATTGATATTTGAGCTAAACTTTTTACCACATGTTTATATATCAATGCAAAATGATAAAACTATTTTTGGTGATTTTTAGAAAAGATAAAAGAATTTTTAAACATGTTTCTAACCCAGTTTTCTGTTCCAGGCTTCACCAGTCGACTAGTCTTCTGACCAAGTCGACTTGACTGAAGTCGGTCGACCGGATCGGTCGACCGACGTGCACAGATTTGTGCACGTTTGGCAGACATTGGACGGTCGACCGTCCGGGTCGACCGGGTCAGAGAGCAGAGCTCTCTGTTGTTTTGGGTCGACCGGGGCGGTCGACCGGTAGCTGCCAACGGGCAGAATTTGACCGTTGGACGGTTGACCGGCCGGTCGACCGGCAGTGCAATTCTGGCTTTTTCTGCTGCCAACGGCTATATTTTTCTGGGGTCTATAAATACCCCATTGGAAAGAGTTTTTCTCCAAGATTTTTTGTGCGAATTTTTCCTTACTCTCTGGAGTTTTCACAGCAATCAAAAGAAGTTTTTGGATTCAAATTGAACAATCTATTTGGTGTTTTTGCTAGGGTTTGGAAATTCAAAGAAAAGGGATTTGGGAAAAAGAATTTTGATTCATCTTCTATATCTTGGTTTCAGTTTTTTCCAAGGATTTTCTTTGTGATTTTGATTTCCATTCCATTGGTTTTCTTCACACTTGAGCAACATCTACTTTCTTATTCTAAAGGATCTTTGTGTGGGAGAAAGAAATTGTTTGTGGTTGTTGTTTAGACCACAAAGTTAAAAACCCAATCTTTGCTTTGTGCCTTGCCCTCATTGTGTTGAGAAAGTTGTGCATTTGGGTTGTATCCCTCAAGTTGTGAGGTGATCCTTGTTTGCTTTGTGCTAACCCCTCGGGTTGTGAGGTGATTGTTTTGTTGGATTGGAGCTTGCCTCAAGGAGGAGGTTGTAGTTGTAAAGAGAGGAGTTGGGTACTCCTTGTGAGAGTTCTTTGTGGACTTGCTAGTGGATTAGAAATCCTTCGTGTGTCGAAGGCGGGGATGTAGAGCTGGGTGCTCGAACCTCGAAACATTTCTTATTGTTTGCGCTTGATCCATTGACTCTCTCTATCTCTCTCTTTACTTTGTGCCTTGCAACTATTCATATTGTGCATTCATAATTGCTTGGCTTGGTTGTGTGTGCATCATTTGTTGATTGCACTTGAGTGTATTGCATTAAGTTTTTAAATTCCGCATTGAGTTCATTAGATTAGCATAATCACCTATTCACCCCCCCTCTAGGTGATCTTTCAATTGGTATCAGAGATAGTGCTCCTGATATTTAGGTTTAACCACCTAGGAATGAGATCTTGGTTTGCTAATCTTCATTTGCATTGTTCATTTGCACTCATTTAGTTTGCACTCATGGATAGCCCTCCTATGTTTGACCATATTAGACTTGATGTTTGGAAGGCCAATATGAGTAGCCATTTGAAAAGACTAGGACATCTAGTTTATCAAGCCTCCACTATGAAATCATTCCCTAATAGTAGCAAGCATAAAAAGGCAAATGTATTAGCACTTAGAGCACTTAGAGCATCTCTTAGTGAACATCTTTTACCGGTGTTTGATCGTTATGACTCGGCTTTTGCAGTTTGGAGCTTATTGACGTCTCCCGAGCTTCCAAGGATTATCAAAAAGATGAGGAGATCTATGAGAGAAAAGTCCGAAGAGCGTTGCCTCATGGTCCAAGGGAATAACTCCCTTGAGGTACAATCGGATTCTCAATTAGATAATAGCTCTAGTTCCTATTGCCATGGTTGTTTTGAAGTTCAAACTTTAAATTTGGAACTTGCTCAAAAGCTTGAAAATTTATTGGAAAAACACAATCTTTTGAAAGAGGACAACCTTGTTTTGAAAAATAAATTAAAGGATTTGTGTTCTAATTTTGAATTGGTTTTGCAAGAGAAGGAAGAGATTACTAGTGAACGTGACTCACTAAGATCTCAACAAGACCTTGCCCTTAATGAGATTGATATTTTGAAAAATAAAAATGATTGTAATGATGTTGTGAAAAACAATGAGGTTTTATCTTCTAAATTAGATTTTGTTTTAAAAGATAACCTTGTTTTGAAAAATAAAATTGATTCAATTACAAAAGAATTGGATTTAGTTTTAAAGAAAAATGAATCTTTGCAAAATGAGATTGATATTTATGTGTGTCATGCTAGTATAACTCCTTCTTCTTCTTGCACACCTATTGCATGCTCCACTTTATCTTCCACCATTGAAAATGATATAAATGTTTTGAAGATGAGTGTTGAATGTTTGGGCTCCACTTTGAGCCAATGCACAATGAATCATTAACGTTTGGAAACCTTGGTTCGCAAGAAATAAGGTCCATCTCTGCATGCACACCCTACACGGCATACACATGCTTTCCACGGGTCACCACCATCACACGTATGCTCATGTGTACACATGTACACATTGTGGTCGAAAAGGCCATCTTGCTAGATTTTGTTATGATCGTGTTTATCATGAAAATTTAGCAACTAATCTTGTTTGGATTAGAAAAGAAACTAACCCCTATGGACCCAAAAGAAAATGGGTACCAAAGACCACCTCTATGCTTTTGATGTAGGTGGGAGCTCTCGTATCACGTGAGAGTATTAGTGCCTTGAGGTGGATGCGTTCTAAGCTTAAAAGAGAACCATTTGGATGCTTCACTCTCAAGGAGATTTGGTGGGAGGACCACCGTGGTTTGAAGAACTAGAGATGCACCTTCATCGGTTTTGGTATCATTCTCTAACTCCCATTTTTATTTGCATGCTTTTCATGTTCATCTATTCATAACATGTCTTGTTTGTTGATCATTATGCTTATGTCATGTTGATTAGATTAGTGTTATACATGTTTAGTTACTTGAGCACCCATGTTTTATATGAATCTATATTTAGTGTTTTCACCTTGTTTAAACTAACATGTATGCACTAGATCTAATGCACATGCATATACATAATGATCATGTGGATGTTTATGATTTTTGTTTTGTTGAAACATGTTTTCTTGTTTCATGATTAGTTTGATATTTTCCATGTTTATTAGACTTATGCTTTACATGATTAGTTGTTGAGACACCCATGTTTAGTATGGACCCATATTTTGTATTCTCTTTATGTTTTAGCTATCATGTTTATCATAGATCTAATGCACATGTCTTTGTCATGCTAATCATATCGTTGACTATGACTCTTTGTCTTAATAATTCATGTTTTGATTATTATGTTTATCATGATTGGGTTATGATTCCCGTTTATGCTTAATGATTTGATTACTTGTTTAGATGTTAGTTTTCATTAAGACTAGAATTTATACTTGCACATGTAGTGGGACACAAATAAATCTTTATATATGTTTGTGCTTGGATGCTTATTTATACCCATTAAATGTGCTAGTATAGCCTAGTTTTGATGATTCATGCATTTTAAACTTGTATTCCTATTTTTGGATTTGTTTTATGTGTATGAGTTTTTATTTCATGTATATGCCAAACCTTAAAATATACATGTATACCCTTTGAGTCATTTGCCTTTCATGCAAATCTATATATATGGACTCAATTGTGTTTAGGGATATATATGTATACTTATTGTGTTGACAATTCATACATATACCTTGAAATGAAATTAGTTTTGGTGAAAATTTAGTTTTTCTTGTTTTCGTGTTTATTTGTTTAACTTCATGTATATGTCCATCTTGTCCAAACTATCATTTATACATATACATCCTTGAGCCACGTGCCTTCATGCATATACTTTTGTGGTCTCATTGTGTTTAGGATATGTATGTATACTTTAGTTTGTACATGACATACATATGCCTTGAAGTTTAAATCGTTTAGATGAATTTCATGTTTGCTAAGTGATTTCACATTTATAATGAATTTCTTGTTTTTAAGATGATTTCAATTGGTGATTTCACATCTTAGATGAATTTCATGTTTTTCAAGGAATTTCATATGAGCCTAATTGAATATTTTCAAGTTGATATGTGTCACATTATACTTGTACACTCACTTTATTAGTTTACTCATGATTTGTTTTCATGAGAATTTGAATGAGCTTTATGGACTTTGAGTGTTTAGTGATCATGTGATTTACATGTGTTTCATGGAAAACAATTTTATTTTATTCCTTACTTGAAGGATTTCGTACTAGTTTTTCCTATAACTAGTTCGTATTCTTCACTATGGTAGAGATTTTCAAACATACTACATTTTCAAATCTATTTTTGAAAACCTCTACCTTCAATGGGAGGATGGATGGGAGATCATGTTCATGTATGCTTTAACATGAAAATCATTTATAACTTGAACCATGATTGAGAGGTATAGTAATATGATGTATACATTTGATCTTATTGTTATTTCTATTGGTATCATTGAATTCTTTCAATTGGTATCAATCTTGACATTTCTTATATACTCATATATGTTTGTATGTATGTATGCTTTCTATTCCAAGAATATCAATTTCTATTGGTATCTATTTTTCATACATATATATGTTTTATTTGTGCTTATTATATCCCTATATCTTTAAGCACAAAATCTTGTTTATGCTAGTGCTTGAGCTTTAACTTTGTTTCAATTGATTACTTTTAAATTGGTATCAAGCCTATGCATCATTCTAGTTGGTATTTCATAAAGGGGGAGAAAATTTGATTTAGTCTTTCAATTGGTGATTTTTCAATTGGTATTTGATTCCCACTCCCTTACTTTATGATTGAAAATTTCAAATTTGTATTATATAGGATTACAAAATGAAAAATATTTACTATTGGCATCAAAATTTTGGTTTAGACATTTAAAATTTATTATGTTTAATTTCAATTGGTATCAAGATTTGTCATGTGTTTTGTTTAAAATTGGTATCAATATTTTTGTTTGTTTCCTTTCAATTGGTATCAAGATGCTATTCTTTGACATATTTTCAATTGGTACCTTAATTGATTGTCACCCCTAATTGACTTTGTTTTTGTTTTAGACAAAAAGGGGAGAAAAATTAATTGATTTGGTTTTGCTTTTACCCCTTATTGAAGATTGATTCTTTGCTTTAAAAAAAAAAAAGAAGATTTTGTTTTGTTTTGGTTTGTACCCCTTTATTGATGATTGACAAAAAGGGGGAGAAAGATCTTGAGTTTATATATGCATGTTTATGTTTTGCATATATTAAGTTTAATTTAGTTTACTTTTAATTGATATCTAGAGCATGTTTTGCATGTTTTGTAATTGGATGTCTTGTAATTGGTATCTAGAGCATGTTTTGTTTTAAAACATTTCATTGGTATCTAGAACCTTTATTGTTTATACATAGATATGCATGTTTCATGTTTCATGTTTGATATTCATTGCATATTATTTATTGTTTATTTGTTTATGCATGAGTTAAGGGGGAGCTTCTTTGAAGCTTAAATTTAATCCATGCATATATAACTCCATGAGTTTTGTCATCATCAAAAAGGGAGAGATTGTTGGCCCAAAGGCCTTCCACCCTAGTTTTGATGATGATTAACTCTTGTAGTTATGTGTACTAATAATCTTGTGATTTTAGTTTCAGATCATTGATCAAGTTATTAGTTGGTGATTAGCTTCAACAAAATGATTTGGAAGCTTTCATATGTTGTTTCAAGAGCCCGAGCGTCAAAGGTCATATATAGCACTTACTCGGTGGATCAAGGAGTTTTGGATCGAGTCGGCTTGGAGTTTGCGCTCTACAAGAAGACATCGGTACCATAGTTTAGTTTTGTATTTAGATCCAATTTGTAAAGATTAGAATAGTATGATATGCTCAAGTTCACAACACACACGTTTCATGTTTTGAATATTGAATTTCGGTTTTTCCGTTTTAGGTTTAACCGATCTTGATTTTCATGAATAGATAGATCAAAACAAGTTTACATGGTTTAATGTATATATGATTTGTTCTATATACATGCATGCTTCAACTACTTAGACAAACTTATTTTGATATACCTATTCATGTGTTTTAGGTTTTGTGTGTTTTAACGAAACTTATTTTTGGAATTAAAGACAAAAACTATGATATGTATATGTTTCATGTATATTGGATTTCTATCCATATGCATCATGCTTCAAAGTGTTTAAATATCATGTTTTTTGTATTTGGAAGAGTTTTGGACAAAACGTATTTTCTATTCAAAATCCAAGTTTTAGAAAATACAGTTTTCGATTTTTGGTAAAAATGATAAGACACAAAAATAGTTCATATTGATTGATATTTGAGCTAAACTTTTTACCACATGTTTATATATCAATGCAAAATGATAAAACTATTTTTGGTGATTTTTAGAAAAGATAAAAGAATTTTTAAACATGTTTCTAACCCAGTTTTCTGTTCCAGGCTTCACCAGTCGACTAGTCTTCTGACCAAGTCGACTTGACTGAAGTCGGTCGACCGAGTCGGTCGACCGACGTGCACAGATTTGTGCACGTTTGGCAGACATTGGACGGTCGACCGTCCGGGTCGACCGGGTCAGAGAGCAGAGCTCTCTGTTTGTTTGGGTCGACCGGGGCGGTCGACGGGTGCCAACGGGCAGAATTTGACCGTTGGACGGTCGACCGGCAGTGCATTTCTGGCTTTTTCTGCTGCCAACGACTATATTTTTCTGGGGTCTATAAATACCCCATTGGAAAGAGTTTTTCTCCAAGATTTTTTGTGCGAATTTTTCCTTACTCTCTGGAGTTTTCACAGCAATCAAAAGAAGTTTTTGGATTCAAATTGAACAATCTATTTGGTGTTTTTGCTAGGGTTTGGAAATTCAAAGAAAAGGTTTTATGGGAAAAAGAGTTTTGATTCATCTTCTATATCTTGGTTTCAGTTTTTCCCAAGGATTTTCTTTGTGATTTTGATTTCCATTCCATTGGTTTTCTCCACACTTGAGCAACATCTACTTTCTTATTCTATAGGATCTTTGTGTGGGAGAAAGAAATTGTTTGTGGTTGTTGTTTAGACCACTAAGTTAAAAACCAAATTTTTGCTTTGTGCCTTGCCCTCATTGTGTTGAGGAAGTTGTGCATTTGGGTTGTATCCCTCAAGTTGTGAGGTGATCCTTGTTTGCTTTGTGCTAATCCCTCGGGTTGTGAGGTGATTGTTTTGTTGGATTGGAGCTTGCCTCAAGGAGGAGGTTGTGGTTGTAAAGAGAGGAGTTGGGTACTCCTTATGAGAGTTCTTTGTGGACTTGCTAGTGGATTAGAAATCCTTCGTGTGTCGAAGGCGGGGATGTAGAGCTGGGTGCTCGAACCTCGAAACATATCTTGTTGTTTGTGCTTGATCCATTGACTCTCTCTATCTCTCTTTTTACTTTGTGCCTTGCAACTATTCATATTGTGCATTCATAATTGCTTGGCTTGGTTGTGTGTGCATCATTTGTTGATTGCACTTGAGTGTATTGCATTAAGTTTTTAAATTTCGCATTGAGTTCATTAGATTAGCATAATCACCTATTCACTCCCCCTCTAGGTGATCTTTCATAAGGCTTGTTCTCACTGAGATTCATAGAGGTGAAGCAGTCTAAGCTATATGAAAGAAATTTTAACAAAGGGCTCGAGGTTAGAGTCTTTAACGTGAAACTGAGCTTCATACATCAGATTCTAAATGAGTCAGATGCATTTAAATCATGTCCCTTAGTTAACACATCTTTATTGCATCAGAGAGTAGTAGATGACAATGGTTTTGAAACTAGAAAAGATCTTAAGTTACTTAGAGATAGGGATGGTAGTGTTGGCCTAAAGGCCCTTCACCTTAGTTTTGATGATGACTAACTTATGAAATTAAGTTTACTAATGATCTTGTGTTTAGTAAGTTTCAGTTATTGATTAAGATCTTAGTAAGTGTTTAACTTCAACAAAGGATTCAAAGTCAAGTTTTGGAGTTAACACGTGTTGATTAAAGAGCTCGCGCGTCAAGATTGCATCTAGTACTCGGATGGAGTCAAGCTCTGTGAATCGAGTTTAGATCGAGTCATCTTGGAGATGAAGATCGACGAGAAGACTTCAGTTTGTTTTGTTTTTGTTTAGATATTGTGTACGGATTGATTAGTTTTAATATACTCAAGTTCACACACACACACACAAAAGTTCAAAAGTTTATTGGCTTCGGTTTAACCGTTTTAGATTTTGAAGAACATATCTCTCGTTTTCCTGTATAGGTAGAATCAAAAGAATTTTACATGGTTTTATATATGTTGAATTTCTTTCATATACATTGATGATTCATAATGCTTAAAAACTTATTTTGATGATTCTAGTTCATGGTTTCAAAGTTTTATTTTTATCAAAACTTATTTTTGAATTTAATGTCAAAAATATAAATATATTTTTTATATGTGTATTGGATTCTATCTATACACATTATACTTCAAAAGTATTTAAATATCATATTTGTATCTATACAAGTTTTGGAGAAAATTATTTTTCATTTCAAAATGCTAAGTTTGAAAAATACGGTTTTTGGTTTAAAACTTAATTTTTCATGTCTCAAAAATAGTTCAAATAGTTTATAATATGTGTTGATTTTTGGTCACAGATATTTGTACTTCAAATATTTATAAAAACTTATTTTTGTGAAATTTATGAAATTTTATGAGATTTTATAAGTATTTAAAAGCCAATTTTTTCAAACCTATAACCCTGCTTCTGGGCTGTCTGCGGTCGATCGACCGGTCGACCAAATTTGGGCTCTGTTGAGCGAGCGGTTGACTGATGTGCACAGGACGTGCACAAGTCCTTTGTCCTAGGGTTGGTCGATCGTACAGTCGATGATCCAAAGAGCTTGCTCTCTGGATCTGGCCTCGATCGACCGGACGCTCGACCGACCATGAGAGTGAGCTCTCTGGTTCTGGCCACGGTCGACCAGACGGTCAACTGACAGTGAGAAAAATCTCACCGTGCCTTAGGGCGGTCGACCTACAACCCAACGGTCAAAAATCCGACCATTGGCGATCGACCGGGCGGTTGACGGACAAGTCAATTTTGACCTGTTCTGGACCCCAACGGCTATATTTCCAGACCCCTATATAAATGGGTCTTTGAGGCCAGTTTTCACCAAGATTTTCAAGAGCAAAATTTCTCATCTTTTCAAGTATTTTCAGCAAGTTTTAGAAAGATGTTTTTGTGCCAGAAATTCTTATCTTTATTTTGTTTTCAAATTTTTGGAATATCAAAGAAAAAGGAGTAATTAGGAAATTAGTTTTGATCTTTATTTTTCATATCTATCTAGAGTTTTTCTCAAGTATTTTTCTTTGAGATTTATTTTCCAAAGATATTAATTTCTCACACTTGAGCTATCAATTCTATTCCTATCTTTAGGACCTTTGTTTTGTGAGAAAATTGTTTGTGGTATTTTGAGATCACCAAGAGTTGTTTGTGATCATTGGATCAAGAAGATTGTAATCTTTTTTTGCTTTAGCTTTGTGTCTTTCATCTTGTGTAAAGATGATTGTGTTAAGAGAGAGGGGTTGTGTACTCCCAGTGTTGAGTTGTAATTCTTCAGTGAAGGTCCCTTTGTAGAAGGTCCTGTGTGGACATAATGAAAATCTTTCTGTGTGAAGCGGAGACGTAGAGCGGTGACTCGAACCTCGAACATATCCCAATGTTTGCATTTAATTCACTATCTCTCAACTCTATCTCTCTTATATCTTGCATTGCTTTACATGATTCATATCATATACATGCTTGGTTTGTTTGTATGCCCACACTTGTGTTGAACCATGATAGCTTTTAATAACACCTCAACTCTTAGTTTAGACGAATCTCGAGGAGTAGTTCTAGAGCCCTTCACGAGGAATTCGGGCTCACTCTTGATTATGCATGGTGTGTTAGCAATTAAGTTTTAAATTACGCATCATTTGTCCAAGATTACCTTGTACACCTATTCACCCCCCTCTAGGTGTACTTTCAATTGGTATCAGAATTAGAGCTCCTGATATTCGGCTTAACCACGTAGGAGCGAGATCCTTATTTGCTAATCTAGCTAGTTGCTTTGCACACATTTAGTATACACTCATGTATTATCTTGCTCCATCAACATATAATGCATCTAATATTGATTTGTAGAAGTTTAAGATGAGTGCACATCTAAAAATACTAGGTTTGCATGTTTATCTTGCCACTACCAAAAAAATCCTATTTGGTAATGACAAGCATATAGAGGCCAATGCACAAGCTTTGATTGCACTTAGGCAACCTCTAAGCAAAGATTGTTTATTTATGATTTCTCATTGTGATTCTGCTTTTACAGTGTGAAACACATTGATCTCTCCCGAGCTACAAACGACAAATAATGTGGAGAAGGAATCTAGTGGAGATGAGTCCGACCAAGCTTTCTTCATGGTTCAAGAGATTAACTCCCTTGAGGTAAACTCAGACACTTAACTATAAGATAGTGCTAGCTCTTCCATTGATCTTGATAGTAGTATGGATACACATGCTTTAAATGAAGAGCTCTTTATATTTTATGAAAACTTGCTTTCAAAGTACAAAGCTTTGAAAAGTAAGAGTTTTGATTTAAAAAGGGAAATGAAATTTATTTTCGAAACTTGATTTAGTTTTGCAAGAAAGGATTGAGATTTCAAATGAGAGGGACTCATTGAAAGTTCAACTTGGCCTTGCTTTAAATGAAATAAAATTTTGAAAAATAAAAATGAGTTTGATCTTATTTTGAAGAAAAATAAGGTTTTATCTTCAAAACTTAATTTTGTTTTAAAAGAAGACGATTCTTTGAAAAATAAAAAATTGTTTTAGTTTCAAAAGAATTGAATTTTTTTTTTAAAGGAAAACACTTCTTTGAAAAATAATTTTTCTTCTCATTCTTGTCATGATTCTATTCTTATACCTCCTATTGATAAAAATACTTGCTCCACTTCTTCTTCATTTATTGAAAATGATATTTGTGTTTTAAAGAAGAGTGTAGATTATTTATGCTCGACTTGAGCCAATGTGCCATGAACTATACATAGTTGGAGTCCATGTTTCGGAAGAAACATGCTCCACGTATGCATGTACACAAATCACGGCATACACATGCTGATCATACTCACACATATGATTATATGTATGCTAATGTGTACACTTGTACACATTGTGGTCGTACGGACTACCTTGCAAAATTTTATTATGATAAATTAAATGCTTTCAATTTTGCAAAATTAAATGCTTTCAATTTTGCAAGTAAGTTTTTCTGGATTAGAAAAAATGCTAACCCCCATGGATCCAAGAAAGTGTAGGTACCAAAATCACACCTATTGGATTTGATATAGGTGTGGGCTCTCACTTGACGTGAGAGTATTGGTGCCTTACTGGTGGCTGCGTTTCAAACACAAAGATCATATTTATGGAGGCATCACTTTCAAAGGATGTTTGGTGGAAGAACCAAAATGGTTTGGAGATATAGAGAATAGTTCATAGGCTTGGTAACTATCTCTAATTTCTTATTTTTGTTTACAGCTTTCATTGATAATTTTTAGTATGTCATGATTTTCATGTTCATTATATTAAATGCAATGCTTATTAAACTTGTGATATACATGTATAGTCTCTGAGATACACTCATATTTATATGGATTCATATTTTTGTGTTCTCACTATAGTTTAGCTATTGTATATATCCTAATTCTAAAGCACTTGCATTTACCCTAATGATCATGTTAGTTTATATTTTGTGCTTCATATTTTAATTACTTGTTTAGATATAGTTTTCGTTGAAACTTGTATTTATACTTGTACAATTAGTGAGTCACACTTAATTATTATGTGTTTGTGCTTTATTACTCACGTGTACTCATTAGATGTACTTGTATAACCTCGTTTTGATGATTTTTGCATTTACACTTGTATTTCCTATTTTGTACATGTTTTTATATTTGCTTCATGTATGTGTTAATTTTGTCCAAAACTATAGATATACATGTTTATCCTAGAGCCACTTGCTTTCATGCAATATTCTTTGTGGACTCATTTATATTTGGATATATATGTGTACTTTAGTTTTCATAAAACATACATATACCTTGAAATTTGTTTAGTTTTGATGGAAATTAAAGTTTTGATGATTACATGTTTTTGAGTAAGAAATATTTATTAAGCTCCATGATTTTATTGATTACATGACTTTTGTGCACACAATTTCATTTATTTACTCATAATTTGGATTCATAAGCTTATTAGTGCTTTATTGATCTTTGAGTGTCAGTTATTATGTACTTTTCATATTTCATGGTTATATATTTGTTTTATTCCTTACTTGAAAGATTTCATACTAGTTTCAAATTTTTTCTTAAAACTAGTTTCGTATTCTTCAATTGGTAGAGTTTTCAAGCTATATTAAAATATTCTCAAATCATATTTTTAAAAACTCCTACCTTCAAAGGGCGGTTGGATGGGCGGCCATGCTTTGTATGCTCAAATTAAAAATATATTTTAACATGTGCATGAAAGGGAGGCAGTTATGAGATATACATGATTTTAATGAAAATTCATTTGTATACTCATGTTTCTATATATATATGCACCATATTTCAATTGATATTATATTACTCTGATTATATATACATATAAATATTTTTCTTGTGCTTATTTTACAATATCCATACATTTTTAGCACAAATTGATTTCAGCTAAGCTTGATTTAGTTCTTAATAATAATTGATCTTTACAAGCTTATACATTATTTTTATTGGTATTTCATAAAGGGGGAGAAAAATTCTTATTTTATCTTTCATTTTTTTTTATTTTCAATTGATATCTTACTCCCACTTTTATGATGAAAAATATTTTGTTTTGATATATGCTAATATTTTCAATATTAGTATCAATAATCTTAAATTGGTATTATTCTCAATTTGGTATCTATATTGCAAAATGGTTTTAGTATTTACTGTAGAAAAATTAGCTTTTACTTTCAATTGGTATCATGCATTTTTATTGGTATCAATTGGTCTTTTTATTTCAATTTAATAAAAAGATGGTTTCACTTTCAATTAGTTTCTTTCAATTGATAGTTTTTATTGATATCAAAATTTTATTTTAAAATATGTTTTATTGGTATTGTTTGTTTTTTCTTCACCTCTTTATTGATGAGTGACAAAAGGAGAGAGAACGATTTGGGTTTATATATGCATGCCTATTTATGTTTTTGCATATATACATATATTTTTATGCTTCTCATTTCATATGTTATTGATTTTGTTTATTAATTTTTGAGCTACATTGAATATCTTTATGTATTTATTGGAATGCATAAGGGGAGCTTCTATGAAGCCTATCCTTAATTTATGCATATATAACCTCATAAGTTTTGTCATCATCAAAAAGGAGAGATTGTTGGCCCAAAGGCCCTTCACCTTAGTTTTGATGATGACTAACTTATGAAGTAAAGATTACTAATGATCTTTTATTTATTAAGTTTTAGTTAATGATCAAGATTTTAGTAGGTGTTAGATTCAACAAAGGATTCAAAGTCAAATTTTAGATCTAACACGTGTTGATTCAAGAGCTCGCGCGTCAAGATCGCATCTAGTACTTGGATGGAGTCAAGCTTTATGGATCGAGTTTGAATCGACGGAGATGAAGATCAACGAGAAGACTTCGGTTTGTTTAGCTTTATTTTTATTTAGACCTTGTGTACGAATTGATTAGTTTGATATGCTCAAGTTCATACACACACAAAAGTTCAAAAGTTTATTGGTTTCGGTAACGGTTTGGATTTTCAAGAACATGTCTCTCATTTTCATGAATAGATAGAATCAAAAGAATTTTATATGATTTTATATATGTTGGATTTCTTCCATATACATTGATGATTCATAATGCTTAAAAACTTATTTTGATGATTCTAATTCATGGTTTCAAAGATTCATTTTTATCAAAACTTATTTTTATTAAATATCAAAAACATAGATATATCTTTTATATGTGTATTGGATTCTATCCATACACACTATACTTCAAAAGTGTTTAAATATCATATTTTTGTATCTATACAAATTTGGAGAAAACGATTTTTCATTTCAAAATTCTAAGTTAGGAAAATGCGGTTTTTGGTTTAAACCTTAATTTTCATGCCTAAAAAATAGTTCAAATAGTTTGTGTAACACTTGTCTTAATTAAGTATCCTTTTCCTAACATATTGATATTTTAAGAGGTGATGGAAATAGTATTCATGCTAGATACTTTACTTGTTACCATATTTATTAGTGTGTATGTACATGTGTGGGTATGTATGAGAATGAATATATAAGTATGTATATACTCATGTATGTAGGTATAGGAATGTATACACCACATGTTGTTGACTTTGCCACTACCTCTCTCACCATACTTGGGGTACATGTACCTCATGGAGAGGGGGGAGGCATGGAGCTTTGTTATAGGGCATGGTATAGGGTAGAGTGATGGGTTAGAGAGGGACACTTGTCACATTTGTGTGGTAGGAAAGGGGCTATAAATAGGGGGGATGAAGAGAGTTATCTCATTTGATAAAAACCCCTCTCTCTTCATCCAAATCCCCAAAACTTTCTCCCTCCCTTCCCTTTTTGCTGCAGCCAAAGCAGCAGCAGCAGCCAAAGTAACAGCAGCAGCAGCAGCAACATAACACAGCAGCAGCAGCAACATAAAATCAGCAACAACAGCAGTATAAAAACAACAGCCAAACAGCCTCTATTTCCCCATTTCTTCTCCACAAAAACACTCCTTCTCCCTCTCAATTCCCCACCAACTTTCCTTCAGTCCACATACAAGAAAAAAGTTTCGTTTTCATGTCTTAATTCCTCCAAGAAACCAATAGAACGAGTCAAAGGGTGATCTAGAACTAGAAGTTGGGGGGGGGGAGTGTCGTTGGTTGAACGGTAAGAAAAACACTTTTAGAACTTTACCTTCTTGTATTATTTTCGTTAACTATGAACTAATATTGGTGTTGTTATGACTTGTAGACTCCGTTGTAGCGGGATATCAAGCTTGAGAAAGAACTTACCACTTCAAAGGGTGAGTAGAACATATGGATCCTATTGACATGATAAGTAAAATAAAGTTTGGAAAATGGAAGAAATCGTAAGGGATAAATAGACATAAAAGTGAAGGATAACTTCATGAGTATAAATTATAGATGTCTTTGTGTATTCATAGTCTTATGACAATCTCGTAAGAGTTAAGCTCATGAGTGTTTAATACGGTAGTCTACTACATGTTTCTAGAAAAAGAGTTCTATAAATAAACATGACACTTGATACCATGCATATACTTTTGGTCATGCATATTTTATGATGATGAGATGTTGGCTACCTCTTAAAGACTCGCATATTTATGATTTCACTAGTAGCTACTCATTCATGTTAATGAATCCCATGATATTGACATGTGTTAAAGTAAAGACTACGAAGCTTGCATGTTATCGTTATTTTATGTATCTTTGCATATTGATAGTATATGATGACTGTGATTGTTGTATTTCGGAGGAAGGAACCGGGTTGAACCAGAGGCGTAAGTAGAGAAGATTATACGGTAATGTATAGGATGAAGGGACCGGGTTGAACCGGTGGCGGTGGAAGGAGGAAATTATTGCGTTGAATGACGTATAGGAGGAAGGGACCGGGTTGAACCGGAGGAGACCGAAGGGGAAGCCCAGTGTTAGGGTTAATAAGTATGTTGATATGGCTAAGATAGAAATTCTATGTTGGAATCATATATAAATCCTTAAATATTGAATCTAGAATAATTCCTTACTAGGCAAATTTAAGTAGTATTAGTCGACTAAGTCCCTGGGATAAGTCGACTATAAATGTGATATATGGGCAGACAAGCTGCTGGAAACATTGTTAGTCGACTACAGACAGACTGTAGTCGACTATCCCCATTTACAGAGAACAAACAGAGAGTTAACAATTTGTTTTAGACATAGATTAGTCGACTACAGTTGGCTTAAAGTCGACTAATACCTAGTGTAGTCGACTACACCAGAAAGGGTAGTCGACTATAATTGATTATAGGTGACAAACAGAGAGCAACATACCCTTTTAACCTACACCTAGTCGACTATAGGGGACCTGCAAGTCGACTAGTATATAGAGTAGTCGACTACACCAGAAAGGGTAGTCGACTACATAAGTCCCTGGCAGCCAACAGAGAAGCAGATACTTTTAGATTGAATTCAGTCGACTATAGCCATAATATTAGTCGACTTATAAGTAGTATTAGTCGACTATAGGATGACCTAGTCGACTAATAAGCCTTGTTACTATGTTTTGGTTAGGTTCTCGGCTAATAAAAAATTTTATAAAAAAAAGGTATAAAGACACACTTGTCAACCTGATAATTTAGCCATGTAGACCTACTTAATAGGCATGCTTGAATATTGTTTTACTCACTGAGCTGTCAAGCTCACTCTATTTCTAATTCCACCTCCAGGTTTGAACAAGGGCAAAGGACCCGCTTAAAGGCAATGCGCGGGATAGGCGCCATCAGAGTCATCTCATTAAATATTGCTTTTGATATGTATATGGCTGTATAAAACTATGCGTAGCTTTTAGTTGGATGTTGCCATTAACTTGTAAACATTATAGTGTCTGGTGTTAGACTCTAATTTTGTAATATACACTTTGGTACAGTAATATAATTAGATTGCGTTTTCTGATGGGTTATCGGACCATATGTGTTGGCATGGTAAGTCATGTTTAGATCATACATGTTATCCTAGTGGAGCTTGATGTATAGTATAGAACATTCTGATGTTGGAAATGGAAGTATTATATCTTGATGAGTCCCACACTTAGATTATATAAGATAATTGTGATCAAACGGAAAAAAAATTTTAAAACTGGGACCGTTACAGTTTGTATCAGAGCAAAGGTTTATAAGTAGAAGGAGTAAGAGACGATGAAATTGTTAGAATATGTGATTATGGTTAAGTAGTGAGTTTTATGTGACGAATTAACTATGAGTCAAGCGGTAATTAAGTATTTTCTCGCATCAGAATCAGGGTGCCCGCACATCCTGATTCGGGTGAGTTAACTAAGGGTGCGGGCTCGCAGTAACAACTTCTAGTGGGATGGGACACTGGGACGAGGAAATGCATTTAATTACCTATTGAATCTAAGTTATTCTAAAAACATGAGACTTACGGGTAGACTAAGGATAAGTATAATTACAAGTGTGTCTATATATGCTGCTTCTTTTCGATTATAGCCGTATGTTGAGACTATTTCATGGGCTTGAGATTGATACGACTTTTTGTTTACATGTAGATGGGGGACTCCGACATATATTGGCCAGTCTCTAGCTCAGATAGCTCGAGTGAGAGCTGGATGGCAGATTCCATAGATTGGGGATATGAGTCGGACGAGACTGATCCAGAGGATATATTTACAACCCCAGACCACGTAGATTATGAGGAGGTTGAGTCTCAGGCATCTAATGAGCCTGAACCAACCATTGATGATACTGAGAGCTTGGTTGGGATTCGCTTGAGGTAGCAGAGATAAAACCCTCTAGTACAATAAAAGAGGATGCCCGAAGGGGATTCACATATGGAGGTGTCTTTTGGGATGAAACGTGGGAAGATGACATGGACCTCTATGATGATCTGGACGACTGGTGCTGCGCAGGAGACGAATTACCGGGAGAAGACCCCGAAGAAGATATGGATAGTAGCGAAGATAGTAGCAGCACCAGCAGAGATCCGAGTGGGGATACTCTACTCTATGAAGGGTGAACCTTTGAGCCGACACTTTTGATGTATATATATGTATAGGCCTAATATGTTAGATGATGGATATCCTTAGAGCTTGTTGTTTATGCCCTGGCACATCTCAAATGTATGCACATGGGTTAGTCCGGATATCCAAAAGGTAGGCATGTCAGTATAACATCTTTGTATCCATGATGGGATGTACCTATATATATATATATAGCAAGTTGCTTGTTTGCAAAAGTAATGTTGAATATGGTATTAACATGATTGCATGAGACTAAAATTTTATCCCAATTTATTTTTAATTGTGAAGTATGTTGATTAGACGCCCTTATCTTATAGGAAGGACGCATGGATCTAAACAAGCTACCACCTAATGAGTCCCTGTCACTCGCACACTACAGTGTGATGGGGAGCGCACACCCCGTGGACAATAATGAAGACTGAAGTTCGGATAGGAGGAAATGAGGGAACTCCAGGGGTGATGCCGGAGTGGCTCGCACAATTAATGACCAGAGCGAGTAATAACAATTCCCAACAAGCTCTGGAGCAGTTTCAGAAGATGAAACTGCCCGTATTTGAAGGGGAAGCGGACCCCTTACAAGCCGAAGCATGGCTTCTTCAGATAGAGAAGATCCTAGACGTTATGAACTGCACCGATGAACAAAGGGTATCTTTCTCTTCCTTTATGTTCCAAAAGGAAGCAGAACATTGGTGGAGGGCGGTGAAGCATAGTATGAGAAATACAAGGGAATCAATCACGTGAGAATTCTTAGTGAACAAATTCACTGAAAAATACATCCCGGAGACGGCCAGAGATAAGATGGCGTCAGAATTCTTGGAATTACGTCAAGGCTCGATGAATGTGTCTCAGTATGATCAGAAGTTCACTCAATTATCCAGGTATGCTGATGCCTTGATAAATAGTGAAGCAGAAAGTACGAAGAGGTTCGTGAAGGGCCTAAGATCAGAGATTCAAGGCCGATTGATTCCGTTACAACTGAAAAATTACCTCCAAGCTGTGGAGAGAGCCTTGGAGGTAGAGATGGACATGCAAGAAGGTCAGGAAGACTGGGTAGAAGAAATTCCCAACCCTAAGCGCCCCCGATATCAAGGACCCTCAATGATGATGGCATCAGGATCCACCAGTGGCAAGGGGTTTGGGTCTAATACTACTTTTCTAAGGGGAGGAGGGGCCAGAGGCAAAAGAACATGGTTGAGGAACAGAGACACTCCCTCGAAAACACAAGCTAACTCGGTATCACACCCTAGAATCTCGGAGGCTCCTTGGTGTCAGAGGTGCAGAGTAAACTATTTTGGAAACTGCCTCCTAGATAGAGCTTACTTTAATTGTGGAGGGGTGGGACATTTAAAGAAATATTGTCCGACAAGGCGCGGAAGCCAAGGGCAGAGTAGAGGAAGTGGGAGGCCGACCATGAGGATAAATCCTCCCAGGGGACAAGCCAGTAACTTCATGCAGCCCAATAATGCTCCACGTCCTGCTGCAACTCAGTCATCGGTTCAGCAACCGCGGGTGCAAGGAAGAACTTTTGCATTAACCCATCGGGAAGCAATGGCCTCAATTGCAGTAGTGGAAGGTATGATCTCAATATCAGGACATATTTCCCATGCATTGTTTGATCCTGGAGCTACTCATTCATTCGTATCTAGTGCTTTTGCTTATAAACTAAATCAAGTATCAAAACCCCTAAGATTTCAGTTGGTTGTGTCCACACCCATAGGGGTAAATTTGATAGCTAGCACTAGATATGTGAATTGTGAGGTGATAATTGGAGAAATGAAAACATCTATTGATTTGATTAAGCTAGGCGAGATGGAGTTCGATGCCATACTAGGAATGGACTGGTTGTCCGCCTGTAGTACTCATGTGGATTGTAATAAGAAGAGGATTATCTTTAAAATGGAGGGGGCTACGGAGTTTATATTTGAAGGAGTAAAAGTTAGTCATGATATACCTCTCATATCAGCCATCAAAGCCACCAAGTTAATGAAACAAGGGTGTCAAGGATTCCTGACTTCAGTTTTGGATACCACTAGAACTGATATAAAAATCGAGACTATTCCAGTTGTAAATGAGTTCCCTGATGTGTTCCCAGAAGATTTGCCAGGCTTGCCCCCAGATCGGGAGGTAGAATTTACAATAGATGTAATACCCGGTACTGCCCCAATTTCTAAGGCACCATATCGTATGGCCCCTGCAGAAATGAAAGAACTTAAGACTCAATTGCAGGACTATTAGACAAAGGTTTCATTCGGCCAAGTGTATCTCCCTGGGGAGCACCAGTACTATTTGTAAAGAAGAAGGATGGGAGTATTAGACTATGTGTTGACTACCGGGAATTGAATAAGGCAACTATCAAAAATAGGTACCCTCTTCCTCGAATTGATGACTTATTTGATCAACTACAAGGGTCTTGTGTATTTTCTAAGATAGACCTTAGATCGGGGTATCATCAGTTGAAGGTCAAACCTGAAGATGTGTCCAAATCGGCTTTCCGGACAAGATATGGACACTTTGAATTTCTAGTCATGCCTTTTGGACTCACTAATGCCCCGGCAGCATTTATGGACTTAATGAATCGGATGTTTCAACCATATCTAGACCAGTTTGTAGTGGTATTCATCGATGATATTTTGGTCTATTCAAAGAATAAAGAAGATCACGAGAAACATCTTAAAATTGTCCTTCAAATCTTGAGAGAGAAGCAACTCTATGCAAAATTGAAGAAATGTGAATTTTGGCTAGAGCAAGTAGGGTTTCTTGGCCATATTATATCCAAAGAAGGAATATCAGTGGACCCGATAAAAATTGAAACAATCCGAGACTGGCCTAGACCCACTAATGTTACTGAAGTTCGAAGTTTCTTGGGATTAGCTGGGTACTACAGAAGATTTGTGGAAGGATTTTCTCTAATTGTGGCACCAATGACCCAACTAACTAGAAAGAATAAGAAGTTTGTATGGGGGGAAGAACAAGATAGGAGCTTTCTGGAGATTAAAACTAAGCTGACATCTGCTTCTGTTTTAATTGTACCTTCGGGGACTGAAGGATTTGCCATTTATAGTGATGCATCAAAACTGGGATTGGGATGTGTTAATGCAACATGGAAAAGTTATTGCCTATGCATCCCGACAATTGAAGATTCATGAAAGAAATTATCCCACTCATGATTTGGAATTAGCCGCCGTGATTTTTGCTTTAAAGATCTGGCGACATTACTTGTATGGAGTGTCTTGTGAAGTTTTTACTGATCATAAGAGTTTAAAATACATCTTCACACAAAAAGAACTGAATATGAGGCAGAGGAGATGGTTAGAACTAATGAAGGACTATGATATTACTATCCAATACCACCCTGGAAAGGCCAATGTGGTGGCTGATGCCTTGAGCCGGAATCAGGAGGAACCATGGCCACTTTGATAACTCGTCATGCAAGAATATTAAAGGATCTAGAAGAAATGCAAATAGAAGTGCGAGTCATTAATCCTTCTAATTCTATGTATCAACTGAATCAAGTAAGTATTCAATTTAACCTATACGACAAAATCAAAGAGGCCCAACAAGGAGATACTCAAATAAAGAAGATTATGAAGAAAGTACAAGAAGGAGAACTCAAGGAGTTTTAAATAGAAGATGATGTACTGCGATTCAGATGCAGATTGTGTGTGCCAGTGTAGCAGAGATCAAAGAAGAAATAATGAAGGAGGCTCATAGTACACCGTATACAGCTCATCCCGAGAGCACAAAAATGTATCAAGATCTGCGTCATAACTTCTGGTGGGATGGAATGAAAGTAGACATTTCTAATTTTGTCCACAAGTGTTTAGTCTGCCAACAAGTGAAGGCAGAACATAAGAAGCCCCCAGGTTTGTTGGTGCCTTTATCTATTCCTGAATGGAAGTGGTGTCAAATTGTTATGGACTTTGTCACTGGACTTCCTCGGACGTCCCAAGGGCTAGATACAGTCTGGGTAGTGGTAGACAGACTTACTAAATCTGCCCACTTTCTGCCTATCCGGATCAATTATTCAATGGAAAGACTGGCTCAAGTATATATCCGAGAAATAGTTAAATTGCATGGAGTACCAGAGTCCATTGTGTCAGATCGGGATCCTAGATTTCAATCTAGATTTTGGAAAAGTTTGTCCAAGGCTATGGGCACTAAATTGCAACTTAGTACAGCAGCCTACCCCCAAACAGATGGACAGTCAGAAAGGACCATTCAAATATTGGAAGATATGCTGAGAACTTGTGTACTAGATTTTGGGGGAAGTTGAGACAACTATTTACCCTTAGTGGAGTATGCTTATAATAATAGTTATCAATCCACTATTGGTATGCCTCCATTTGAAGCATTGTATGGAAGAAAATGTAGATCACCAATCTGTTGGGAGGAAGTTGGGGATAGAAGACTGTTCGGCCCTGATGTGATTCAAGAAGCTACTGAGAAGATCAAATTGATCAAGGAAAGGATGAAAGCAGCACAGAGTAGGCAGAAAGCTTATGCAGACAATCGCCGCAGACTACTGGAGTTTGAGGTGGGAGATAGTGTTTTTCTGAAGGTATCTCCAATGAAGGGAGTAAGACGCACCGGCGGTAAAAACAAATTAGCTCCTAGATATGTGGGTCCATTCAAAATACTGAATAGGATTGGACCGGTTGCTTATCGTTTGGCCTTACCTCCAGCCTTGGAGAGGATGCACAATGTATTTCATGTTTCTCAGCTGAGGAAGTATGTGCCTGATACTGATCACGTAATCTCCTATGAACCACTACAAATACTAGAAGACATGTCTTACACGGAAGAACCAGTACAAATTCTTGATCGCAAGGAGAAGCAATTGAGAAGCAAAAATATTCCCTTGGTCAAGATCTTATGGAGAAATCAAAACATAGAAGAAGCTACTTGGGAACTGGAAGAGGAGATACGGAAGGCCTATCCACATTTGTTCCAAGGTACGTTAA
Source organism: Agave tequilana (assembly GCA_038442645.1). Classification (NCBI taxonomy): domain Eukaryota; kingdom Viridiplantae; phylum Streptophyta; class Magnoliopsida; order Asparagales; family Asparagaceae; genus Agave; species Agave tequilana. The sequence continues at coordinate 186,902 of JAVJIF010005671.1, forward strand.
GTTTCGAGGACGAAACCTCCATAAGGAGGGTAGAATGTAACGCTTGTCTTAATTAAGCAACCTTTTCCTAACATATTGATATTTTAAGAGGTGATAGGAAATAGTATTCATGCTAGATACTTTACTTGTTACCATATTTATTAGTGTGTATGTACATGTGTGGGTATGTATGAGAATGAATATATAAGTATGTATATACCCATGTATGTAGGTATAGGAATGTATACACCACATGTTGTTGACTTTGCCACTATCTCTCTCACCATACTTGGGGTACATGTACCTCATGGAGAGGGGGGAGGCATGGAGCTTTGTTATAGGGCATGGTATAGGGTAGAGTGATGGGTTAGAGAGGGACACTTGTCACATTTGTGTGGTAGGAAAGGGGCTATAAATAGGGGGCGATGAAGAGAGTTATCTCATTTGATAAAAACCCCTCTCTCTCTCTCTCTCTCTCTTCATCCAAATCCCCAAAACTCTCTCCCTCCCTTCCCTTTTTGCTGCAGCCAAAGCAGCAGCAGCAGCAGCAGCAGCCAAAGCAGCAGCCAAAGCAGCAGCAGCAGCAGCAGCAACATAAAATCAGCAACAACAGCAGTATAAAAACAACAGCCAAACAGCCTCTATTTCCCCATTTCTTCTCCACAAAAACACTCCTTCTCCCTCTCAATTCCCCACCAACTTTCCTTCAGTCCACATACAAGAAAAAGGTTTCATTTTCATGTCTTAATTCTTCCAAGAAACTAATAGAACGAGTCAAAGGGTGATCTAGAACTAGAAGTTGGGGGGGAGTGTCGTTGGTTGAACGATAAGAAAAACACTTCTAGAACTCTACCCTCTTGTATTATTTTCGTTAATTATGAACTAATATTGGTGTTGTTATGACTTGTAGACTCCATTGTAGCGGGATATCAAGCTTGAGAAAGAACTTACCACTTCAAAGGGTGAGTAGAACATATGGATCCTATTGACATGATAAGTAAAATAAAGTTTGGAAAATGGAAGAAATCGTAAGGGATAAATAGACATAAAAGTGAAGGATAACTTCATGAGTATAAATTATAGATTTCTTTGTGTATTCATAGTCTTATGACAATCTCGTAAGAGTTAAGCTCATGGGTGTTTAATACGGTAGTCTACTACATGTTTCTAGAAAAAGAGTTCTATAGATAAACATGACACTTGATACCATGCATATACTTTTTGTCATGCATATTTTATGATGATGAGATGTTGGCTACCTCTTAAAGACTCGCATATTTATGATTTCACTAGTAGCTACTCATTCATGTTAATGAATCCCATGATATTGACATGTGTTAAAGTAAAGACTACGAAGCTTGCATGTTATCGTTATTTTATGTATCTTTGCATATTGATAGTATATGATGACTGTGATTGTTGTATTTCGGAGGAAGGGACCAGGTTGAACTGGAGGCGTAAGTAGGGGAGATTATACGGTAATATATAGGAGGAAGGGACCGGGTTGAACCGGTGGCGGTGGAAGGAGGGAATTATTGCGTTGAATGACGTATAGGAGGAAGGGACCGGGTTGAACCGGAGGAGACCGAAGGGGGAGCCCAGTGTTAGGGTTAATAAGTATGTTGATGTGGCTAAAATAAAAATTCTATGTTGGAATCATATATAAATCCTTAAATATTGAATCTGGAATAATTCCTTACTAGGCAAATTTAAGTAGTATTAGTCGACTAAGTCCCTGGGATAAGTCGACTATAGATGTGATATATGGGCAGACAAGCTGCTGGAAAACATTGTTAGTCGACTACAGACAGACTGTAGTCGACTATCCCCATTTACAGAGAACAAACAGAGAGTTAACAATTTGTTTTAGACATACATTAGTCGACTACAGTTGGCTTATAAGTCGACTAATACCTAGTGTAGTCGACTACACCAGAAAGGGTAGTCAACTATAATTGATTATAGGTGACAAACAGAGAGCAACATACCCTTTTGACCTACACCTAGTCGACTATAGGGGACCTGCAAGTCGTCTAGTATATAGAGTAATCGACTACACCAGAAAGGGTAGTCGACTACATAAGTCCCTGGCAACCAACAGAGAAGCAGATACTTTTGGATTGAATTCAGTCGACTATAGCCATAATATTATTCGACTTATAAGTAGTATTAGTCGACTATAGGATGACCTAGTCGACTAATAAGCCTTATTACTATGTTCTGGTTAGGTTCTCGGCTAATAACAAATTTTATAAAAAAAAGGTATAAAGACACACTTGTCAACCTGATAATTTAGCCATGTAGACCTACTTAATAGGCATGCTTGAATATTGTTTTACTCACTGAGCTGTCAAGCTCATTCTATTTCTAATTCCACCTCCAGGTTTGGACAAGGGCAAAGGACCCGCTTAAAGGCAATGCGCGGAATAGGCGCCATCGGAGTCATCTCATTAAATATTGCTTTTGATATGTATATGGCTGTATAAAACTATGCGTAGCTTTTAGTTGGATGTTGCCATTAACTTGTAAACATTATAGTGCCTGGTGTTGGACTCTAATTTTGTAATATACACTTTGGTGCAGTAATATAATTAGATTGCGTTTTCTGATGGGTTATCGGACCATATGTGTTGGCATGGTAAGTCATGTTTAGATCATACATGTTATCCTAGTGGAGCTTGATGTATAGTATAGAACATTCTGATATTGGAAATGGAAGTATTATATCTTGATGGGTCCCACGCTTGGATTATATGAGATAATTGTGATCAAACGGGAAAAAATATTTAAAACTGGGACCGTTACAGTTTGTAATATGTGTTGATTTTTGGTCAGATATATTTATACTTCAAATATTTATAAGAACTTATTTTTGTGAAATTTATGAACTTTTATGGGATTTTATAGGTATTTAAAAGCCAACTTTTTCAAACCTATAACCCAGTTTCTGGGTTGCCTCCCGAGCGGTCGACCGATGTGCATAGGACATGCACAAGTCCCTTTGTCCTAGGGCCGGTCGACCGCACGGTCGACCGAGCTCTCTGGATCTGGCCCTGATCGACCAGACGATCGACCGACCCAGAAAGTGAGCTCTCTGGTTCTGGGCACGGTCGATTGGATGGTCGATCGACAGTGAGAAAAATCTCACTGTGCCTTGGGGCGGTCGACCAACCAGTCGACCAACAACCCCAACGGTCGAAAATCTGACCGTTGGCAGTCGATCGACAAGTCAATTTTGACCTGTTCTAGACCCCAACGACTACATTGGTAGGGAGATTTTGTCTCCTCGTGTTAAAATACCGCAAGTGCATGGCAGGTTGTTGTAGCACTTGAGGGTCGGTCCACAGAAAAGGCGTTTCTTGTGATCCTAACACAATTTAAGCGAATTGGTTGGGAAAAATAATAATTTAGTGTGAACTAAGTTGTTAAAGAGAAGAGTCATGCACCTAGGGTAGAATCCCCTAGGCTATTGTTCATGTGGTAATATTTATCTCTCAACTCAATGATTGCACAATAATAATTTATTGTCTCAATGATATAAAATCTTAGATCTTTAGTCCTAAGCACAAGATATTAAATTTAATCAAATATTCCATCAAAGTAACTGAAATAAAATAAATCAACAAATAAGAAAAACTCTAAGCATGGAGTATCGATTTGATAAACATATCTTGTCAAATTTATAAATATTTAGCAATTTAATTTCATTGATTGATCATTTAATGTGTTTTCATATTTTATATGAGAGATTTAATATTCCACCACAATCTCATAGCCTAAGTTCATCACCCTAGGCACATAAAATTTATTTAGTTGCACATCTCGAGTTTGATCATTATGTAGTTTAACAATTGAATTATTAATTAATTAAAAACTAAATTACTTAATTATATTAATGATCTAAACAATTATTTTAAACAAATATATCTAAAACTAAATTTAAATAAATTTAAATACTAACCTGAATTCACGCGCTGACAGATTGAAAGGTTGCTCCGACTGGATCGTGAGAGACACAAACATGCACCTCAAAATTTGTGCACTAGATGATCTGTACCGTCCTGTGGGTCTCACCCGTACCGATCTGTGGGCGCCTGGGGCTTGATGGTGATGGTGGTGGGGGCCCCTTCTTGATGCTTGCAGGCGCCTGGGCGCCTCTGTGGGGCCTCTATGGGGCGCCTGACAAGCGCCTGTGGGGCACCTGTTTAAAACAGGGGGGAGAGAGAGAGGCGCCTGCCTCTCTCTTTTCCTCTCTCTTTTTTTTTTCTTTTCTTTTTACAGCACCTTCAAAACCTTGGGAGAGATTTTTAATGGCAGCGTTTTGGGTGCTTGCGACGAAACATAACAAAGAGAAGAAAGAGATAAAGCAGAAACAAAGAGAAGAAATTTCAGAAAGGAAAGAAAATATGGCCGTAAAATAAAATTCTTTTCTTCTCAAAAATTAGATGACAACTATAAGAGAAAATTAGCCTCCAAGAGAAGAAAATAACTTCTGAAGAAATTGCAGAAAATTGAGAAAGTGGCTAAAATCCAAGGCCCCCCAAACCCTAGCCTTTACATGTATATTTATAGCTTAGGGTTTGGCTATTTTACATGAAAGTCCAAAATAGTTACAAAATTACAAGAAGAATCGTTAAATTAATTTACACTTTTGCATCTCTGTCCATTTTGCGTTTAAGCTTCTGACTTTTGTAAAATTACGTTTTCACTCAAACTGGCCTCGAACTCTTCCGAATTGATGTAAGTTTCTTTGATGTCAGTTTTAGACATAATAGTAGAGCGATCCCAGCAGTGCAAATCTCCTATCTCGCCTTCAACTCCTTTTAACGCGCTTTACGGTCTCCAAAGAGTGCTTTTGTGCTCCAGTCTTCTCCTAACAATTTTGTCTGCAAAACACATTAAAAATACTCGAGTAGCAAATTTATAAACAACTAATAGATAAATAGGAGTATGAAAATAGGATAAAATTGTGCTCAACATATATTTCCAGACCCCTATATAAATGGGACTTTGAGGCTAGTTTTCCCTAAAATTTTCAAGAGCAAAATTTCTTATCTTTTCAAGTGTTTTCAGTAAGTTTTAGAAAGAAATTTTTTGCCAAAAATTCTTATCTTTATTTGTTTTCTAAGTTTTGAAAAATCAAAGAAAAAAAGAGTCTTTGGGAATTTTGTTTTGATCTTTATTTTTCATATCTATCTAGAGTTTTTCCCAAGTATTTTTTTTTTGGAGATTTATTTTCCAAAGATATTGATTTCTCACACTTAAGCTATCAATTCTATTCTTATTTTTAGGATCTTTATTTTGTGAGAAAATTGTTTGTGGTCTTTTGAGATCACCAAGAGTTGTTTGTGATCATTAGATCACCAAGATTGTAATTTTTTTTCTTTGCTTTGATTTTGTGCCTTCCCTCTTGTGTAGAGGTGATTGTGTTGAGAGAGAAGAGTTGTATACTCTCGGTGTTGAGTTGTAATTCTTCAGTAGAGGTCCTTTTTTGGAAGGTCCTGTGTGAACATAGTGAAAATCCTTCTGTGTGAAGGCGGGAACGTAGAGAAGTGGCTCGAATCTCGAAACATATCTCGCTATTTGTGTTTGATCTATTATCTCTCAACTCTATCTCTCTTATATCTTGCATTGCTTTACATAGTTCATATCATATACATGCTTGGTATTGTTTGTGTGCCCACACTTGTGTTAAACCATGAGAGCTTTTAACAACACCTCAACTCTTCGTTTAGAGGAATCTCGAGGAGTAGTTTCAGAGCCCTTCACGAGAAATTCGGGCTCACTCTTGCTTGCACATAGTGTGTTAGAAATTAAGTTTTAAATTCCGCATCATTTGTCCAAGATTAACTTGTACACCTATTCACCCTCCCTCTAGGTGTACTTTTAAATAGAACATCTGCTGCAGACTCAAATAAAATCATCCTTTTGAAGAGATGCGAGGGAATATGTTTGCATTGAGCTTGGCTTCTGGTTGAATTAGGTGATAAAGGGTGAATCTCTACTAAAGAAGGCATTTGGAATGTAGTGAGGAGGTTGTTGGCTTCTTGACATCCAAAGGGATACTAAAGCGGATCTATATATGTAATATTCATACTAGGAAATGTGAAACTCGTGCAATTCGCACGAGACTCAAAGTCATGAGAGTTGGTTGACTAACTTGGTCTAATAGATTAGACAAGGACCCACATTCTTACCTGGCTTTTAGCTGGTTAGGTGATTTTAGACAACAATTAGAAACAAGGGTCTAGAGGATCTTGCTTGGTATGAGCAAATTATTTCTCCGTCCTTCATTTCCTTAAGATCTCTCAACTATTATTGACTTGATCTTCAGAGGGGTAGCTAGTATTTTGGCTTTCGCTTACTTGTCTCTTTTCTGACACATCTTTTTGTTGAAGGCAAAGATAAAGTTGGAGCTGCAACAAGATCGATGGAAAACCATTTGCACTAGAAGCAGAAAATGGGGTTTTCAGATGTAGATAGTGGGTGCGAGGCTACCACAACAGTTATCAGACAGACTATTAAGGCTAGGGGTGTAAATGAGCCGAATTCGATCGAGTTCAGCTAGTTTATTAATCAAGCGAGTCGGCACGTCAGTTCAATAACGAGCTAAACACGAATTGTTTGTGAACAGTTTGTTTATTTGATATTTCTTGAAATTAGGCTTTTAACATTGGTGATAAGAGTTTCAAACGACCTCTTTAGGGATGAAGATTGGCTTGTAGTTCAATATTTCTTTTGAATAATTCATTTATATTTCATTATATGTAAGTAACTCATATAATATATAGGTGTCTAGAGGGTGCAAGTACAGTTTATGCAAAAATAGTTTCAAAACATATTAAAATATCAAATATCAAGTTTATTCAAATCGAACATAAGCGAGCGGCCTTAATTTGGTTTGTCTATTTATAAACTCGAGCAATTAAAGGAAGCTAAACTTGAGCTAAATACCGAGCAAACACGAAATATTTCCATGCCGCGAGCTTGCTTGAGAGCCCTACTTAAGGCCTCATGACGGATGAAAAGAGGATCACGACCATGCATTCACTTCAAACACGAACTGTTTATGTGCCACGAGCTTGCTTGACAGCCCTATTTAAGGCCTCACGATGAATGAAAAAGAGGATAACAACCATGTATTTACTTCAAAACGACTGGTTCTACCATTTAAGCTAAAGATTGTAGTTTGGTTCAAGGTAGGTCACTTCAATTTCAAATTCTCGACAGGCTTTCCTCACCTGCTCTTCTTATGTTTCTTGAGTAAGATAGTGACCCTCTGTGTGTATGTTGTTAGTTTCTAGGATCAATCTGACAACTAATCAATATCACCGATCTAATTGGCTAGGTCGGTGAATATCAGGTGGGAGGTTTTCCGTTCAATAGAACGTTCCTTAATTAAAAAATCACCTTTCAATTACCTTCCTTGGTTAAACACCAATTAGACTGGTATAAATCAGTCTCAATATGCTTAATATCAGTAGAACCCCTGTATAAAGAAAATTAATTCACTTATACAGTACTTGGAGTGAGATACACTTATAGTGAATCTCCTTAAGACAATTACGTCCCTCGCAACGGTGCTAACGGTTTATTAGACGCTGGTCTCCCAAGATACAACACTCCTTCATGGTATTTGGATAGCACTACCAAATCACCGTACGGTCGAACCGTAGTTAGCCAGTACCTTTACAGGATTAGCAAAGCAGCAGGACCAACAAATTTCAGGGAGAATATTTGTCTTTACTTTGGAGGAGCACCCACTGTAGAGAAAGAAGGAAGGTAGAAGAATATTCTTCTTTGGAAGTCACAGATTCATACAACAATTCTATTAAAGAATCTGTTGAATTTTCTGAGCCTTCTTTCAGAACGAATTTCAGAATCTATTGGAAGTCACTTCGGAATCCGAGTTGCAGAATTTTCACTTTCTGTTAGAAGTCACTTCGAACCTGAGTGCAGGGATCTCACTTCATAACGCAGAAGATTTATTTCTGTGTTTGTTGTTGTGTTTTGTTTGAGAGAAGCAGAGCGCTATTTATAGCGCTTTTGGAGAGGTAAAATGGTCCGAACCCAATCGAATGGTTGCAACGGTTCGTTTTAGACAGCAACCGCCCAACTGTTCGCGACGGTTTGCTGACAGCCATTGCGCTAATTCAGGTTCGGATCCGGATGGCGGAGCGGGTACGATCGCGGTAACCAATACTCGTGAGACCCGGTTCAAAAAGAACCGGACCAGGTAGGGAACCCGAGCCTGGCCCGGCTCCGGCACCGGTGGCGCGCGCGCGTGTGAGCATGGTTTCCCCCTCATCGCGCGCGAAAACTCCATGTACCAAAGGGCACACCCTTTGTTCCCAATTTTCTCTGTTTAAACACTTCAAACTTCCATCCCATGGCCAATGTAGGACTAAATGCTTTTAGCTACCTTTAGTCCCCTTTTGGCTTTTGAATTAGGCAAACTTTAGACTTGAATATCTCACTCATTCGAAATCGGAATTGAACATGTGAATATACCACGTTCATCCCCAATGGAAGGAGAACACACTCCAACCATTATCCAATTGATTCGATCAACGGATCTCGCCGTAATTCAACTCAAAGATTCACATATATTCCTCATATTTCCTAACAATCCCCCACAATGAATGGAGATTCAAGGAATTGACACACAAAGAGACTGACTCTATAGTGAAAGGTACTTTAGAAAAGAAACTACATCAGGATAGGTGAACTAGGTCTTGAACCTTCCATAGCGAAAGCTTTATCGGACTTACTGGCTAATCAGTGAACTAGGTCTTGAACTGTTAGCCATTAGTGTAAGCCTAGTCAACAAGCTTCACACAATAACTTTCCAAATCAACTTTTATTCTCGGTTGTGTCCATTTTGGCCCTGGACATTCTTAGTTTCAGAGAGTATCTTTAGGAATAACAGCCTCCATAGAAATTCCTAAAGAGCCGACCCAACTCTATATTCACATAGGTGATCGTCCTATTAAGAGTAGTCTACTCTACTCCACTTGTTTAGTAACAAGATATAGGCATCATTAAAAGCGTTAAGCTTATCCTTAATCCACTTGTAGCAAGCACTTGTGTGCACCTTAGGAATGGATTGGAGTCAAGCTCCTAAGTGCTTACTGAAATCACCTAGAGGGGGTGAATAGGTGATAATGCTAATCTAATGAACTAAATGCGGAATTTAAAAACTAATAGCAATTACACTAAATGCAACCAATAAGTGATGCACACACAACCAAGCCAAGCATATAAATATGAATGATCAATATGAAATAATGCAAGGCACAATACAAAGAGAGAGTAAGAGTCAATGGATCAAGCGCAAACAATAAGATTTGTTTCGAGGTTCGAGCACCCAGCTCTACGTCCCCGCCTTCACCCAGAAGGATTTCGAATCCACTAGCTTGTCCACAAAGGACTCCCACACAGGGAACCTCCACCGAGGATTTGGGGCAATACAATAACTAGGAGTACCCAACTCCTCTCTTTACAACCACAACCTCTCACTAGAGGCAAAGCACCAAGCCAACAAAACTATCACCTCACAACTTGAGGGATAAGCACAAAGCTAAACAAGGATCACCCCACAACTTGAGGGATACAACCCAATTGCACAACCTCCTCAACACTATGAGGGAAAGGCACAAAGCCAAGCAATAATTAGGGTTTACAACTTGGTGGTCTAACAACCACAAACAATTTCTTTTCCACAAACCAAAAAGATCCTATAGAATAGGATAGTAGATGTAGCTCAAGTGTGGAGAAAACCAAAGGAATGGAAAACAAATACTCAAAGAAAATCCTTGGAAAAACTAGAAACCAAGATGAAGAAGTTATAAAAACACTTTCCCCAAAACCCTTTTCTTTGATTTTCCAAACCCTAGTAAAAACACCAAATAGATTGTATACTTTAGAGCCCAAAAACTTCTTTTGATTGCTGTAAAAACACTGGAGAGTATGAAAATATTAGCACAAAAATTCTTAGTGAAAACCTCTCTCAAATGGGGTTTATATAGCCTCATTTCAAAACTAGCCGTTAGCAGCAAATTAGGCCAGATTTGACCTTCCGGTCGACCGGCCGGTCGACCGGCCAACGGTCGAATTTTGACCGCTAGCTGCTACCGGTCGACCGCCCGGTCGACCGGGCCCTGAACCAGAGAGCAACGGCTCTCTGGCCGGTTGACTGCCCGGTCGACCGGAGCAACCCGAGAGTGGTTGCTTTCAGTCGGTCGACCGGCTAAATGGACAGGCCAGCGTGCACGTTTGGTGCACGTCGGTCGACCGACTCTGGGTCCGGTCGACCGTCCCGGTCGACCGCCAGAGCCTGGCAGGCTACATTATGGGACAGAAAACATAGGTTTTTAATGGCTTAAAAATTCCCATAAAATCTCTAAAATTCCACAAAAATAGTTTTATCATTATACCTTGAAATACAAACTTGTGTTAAAAATTTCAACACAAATTTCAAACATTTTAAACCATTTTTGTGACTTATAAATTTTGCCCAAAACCAAAAACCGTATTTTCTAAAACTGAATTTTTCAAATGAAAATCCGATTTTTCCAAAACTCATCCAAATACAAAAACATGATATTTAAACACTTTGAAGCATGTTGCATATGGATAGAAATCCAATATACAAGAAACATATATATATCATAGTTTTTGACTTTAATTCCGAAAATACGTTTTGTTAAAAATACAAAACCTAGATACATGAATAGGTATGTCAAACTTAAGTTTATTTAAGACATGAAGCATACATGTATATAGAATGAATCTAATATACATAAAAGCAAGTAAATTTGTTTTGATATACCATCTATTCATGAAAACCAAGATCGGTTAAACCAAACGGAAAAACCGAAAACCAATATCCGAAACATAAAACGTGTGTGTGTTGTGAACTTGAGCATATCACACTATTCTAATCTTTACATATGGATCTAAAACACAAACTAAAAACTATGGTACCGATGTCTTCTTCACGAACTCCGTCTTCAAGCCGACTCGATCCAAACCGTGATCCACCGAGCTTGACTCCAACGAGTGCTATATAAGATCTTGATGCTCGGGCTCTGGAATCACCATGTGAAAGATTTCAAACCATCTTGTTGAAGCTAATCACCAACTAATATTAATGATCTGAAACTAAACATCACAAGATTATTAGCAATCATAACTACATGAGTTAATCATCATCAAAACTAGAGTGGAAGGCCTTTGGGCCAACAATCTCCCCTTTTTGATGATGACAAAACTTATGGAGTTATATATGCATGGATTAAAGTTAAGCTTCAAGGAAGCTCCCCCTTAACTCATGCATCACAATAAACATAATATGCAATGAAAATTAAACATGAAAATGCATAGATATGCATAAAACAATAAACCATGGTCTTGATACCAATTAAACGGTAAAACTCTATTAAAGCTTTTGATACCAAAATAAAAACATGTTCTTTAAATAAAGCTCATTGATATCAATTAAACGACAAACTAATAAATAAAAATAGACTATGTTTCTAGATAAACAAAACATGCATATAAAAACATGCATATAAACATAAATAATTCTCCCCCTTTTTATCAATCATTAACAAGGGGTACAATCAAATATGATACCAATTAAAATATGTCAATGTAGAACATTTTGATATCAATTGAAAGGAAACATAAAAACATTTAAGAATTGATACCAATTGAAAGTAAATAAAGGCATTGATACCAATTGTGAGAAAACAAAATAAAATCTTGATACCAATTGAAAATATTCAAATAAATATCGTGATACCAATTGTAAGAATTTGTCATTTAGAACATATGATACAAAAATAAGATAAATATTCATTTTTTTAATCATTTTATATCATAAAGTATGGGAGTGGAATACAAAACAAATGGTAAACAAAATACCAATTGAAATATGAAATACGAGTTTTCTCCCCCTTATGAAATACCAACTAAAACGATGATCAAAATATTTTTTTATTTTTATTTTTCATAAGCTTATGCATCGTTATTAAAATATCAATTGAAAAATTAATTGTAACATGATGGAATTAAAAACTCAAGTTTTAGCAAAAACAAAATTTGTGCTATAAGATATTAAGGATATAAAACGCACAAACAAAATATATATATGTATGAAAAGTTAGATACCAATCGAAATTGATACCATTTGAAGTGAAAGCATACATACAAAAAAATATATGAGTATACAAGAAATGTCAATATAGATACCAATTGAAAAAAAATTCAATGATACCAATTGAAACAACAATAATATCAAATGTATATCTCATATTTCCTATCCTCCCATTCATGCTCATGTTTAAAATGATTTTCAATATAAAGCATACATAGGCATGGTCGCCCATCCAACCGCCCGTAGAGGGCAGGGGTCTTCAAAATAGGTTTGAAAATATTGAATGTTTGAAAAAACTCTACCAAAACAAAGAATATCGAAACTAGTTAATGGAAAAAACTTGTAAACTAGTTCGAAATTCTTCAAGTAAGGAATAAAATAAAAGTATTTTCATAAAACACGTGTAAATCACATGGCACTAAACACTCGAAATCAATAAGACGCATATCATACTCATGAAAACAAAATCATGAGAAACCATTAAGTAAAGTGAGTGCAAAGGTGTAATGTGAAATATGGCATCATGAAAATATTCAATTAAGCTCATGTGAAATTCCTTTAAACATGAAAACATGAAACACTAAATTTTTATTAGACAATTTATACTATAAGGTATATGTATGTTTTGACAAAACGAGAAGTATACATACATATCCCTAAACACAATTTGAGTTCATAATAAAGATTTGCATGAAAAGCAAATGACTCAAGGGTTATACATGTATATCTTAAAGTTTGGCAAAATAAACATATACATGAAGTGAAGACACATAATCATAAAAACATGTCCAAAATGGGAATACAAGTTTAAAATGTATGGATCATCAAAACTAGACCATACTAGAACATCTAATGGGTACAAATAGACATTCAATCACAAACATATAAAGATTTATTTGTGGTCCACTATATGTACAAGTATATATTCTAGTTTTAATGAAAACTAACACATAAACATGTAATCAAATCATGAAGCATAAAACGAGACATAAATCAACATGATAAACATAAAGACAATCATTATGTAAATTCACATGTTATTAGAACTATGATATACATAATAGCAAACAATGGTGAGAACACGACATATGGGTCCATATAAATATGGTGATCTCAAATGCTATACATGCATGTCAATGATCTAATAATCATGGTATTTAACATAATAATCAAAACATGAAGTATCAAAACAAAAATCATAAATATCCATATGATCACTATGTATATGCATGAGCATTAGATCTAGGACATACAACGTGAGAACACATAGATATAGATCCATATAAAACATGGGTGTCTCAAATAACTAAACATGTATATCACTAATCTAATGAACCTGGCATAAGCATAATGAACAATAAATCATCAAAAACATGCTATAAATCAAAGACATGAAAAACATGCAAAAATAAATGGGAGTTAGAGATCGATACCAAAACCGATGAAGGCACCTCTCTAGTTCTCCAACCCAAGGTGGTCTTCCCACCAAACCTTCCCTTGAAAGTGATGCATCCAAATGGTCATCATGAAGCTCGGAACGGATCCACTCCAAGGTACCGCTACTCTCACATCATGTGAGAGCCCACACCTACATCAAATACAATAGGGGTAGTCTTTGGTACCCATTTCCTTTGGGTCCATAGGGGTTTGTCCCTTTCCTAACCCAAACAAAATTATTTGCTAAATTTTCATCATGTATTCTATCATAGCAAAATCTAGTAAGGTGGCTCTTACGTCCACAATGTGTACAAGTGTACACATGAGCTTATAAAGTGTGATGGGTGTGTACGTGAGGAGCATGTGTATGCCGTGGAGGGTGTGCATGCAAAGATGGAATTTATTTCTTTCGAAACAAAGATTCCAAGTGTGTATGGTTCATGGCACAATGGCTCAAAGTGGAGCCCAAACAATCCATATTCTTCTTTAATAAATTTATATCATTTTCAATTATAGAAGAAGTGGAACATACAATAGTTGAGCTAGGTGAAGCTACACTAGCATGGCAAACATGTGAATCTATATCATTTTTTAAAGATTTACTTTTATTTAAAACTAAATCTAATTCTTTTGAAATAAAATCAATTTCATTTTTTAAAGAATGGTTATCTTTTAAAATAAAATCTAATTTTGAAGATAAAATCTCATTGTTCTTCAACACATCATCACAATCATTTTTACTTTTCAACAATTTATTTTCCTTTAGGATAAGGTCTAGTTGAGATTTAAGTGAGTCACGTTCACTAGAAATCTCTTCCTTCTCTTGCAAAATCAAATCAAATTTTGAACACAAATCCTTATTTTCTTCTTTTAAAACAAGGCTATCCTTTTTCAAAAGTTTATATTTTCAAGCAAAATTTTCACATCTTGTAGCAAGTTCATAATTTAAGGCTTGAGCCTCTAAACAACCATTGCAATATGAACTAGAACTAGCATCTTGTTGAGTGTCCGATTGTACCTCAAGGGAGTCATTCCCTTGTACCATAAAGCAATGTTCGTCGGACTCGTCTCTCCTAGATCTCTTCTTCTTATTGATAATCTTTGGTAGCTCGGGAGAAGTCAAAATGCTCCATACTGCAAAAGCCGAATCATAGTGAGCAAACACATGTAAATATATTTTATGAAGAGATGCTCTAAGAGCCTTTTGGGCTATTGCATTGGCCTCTATATGCTTTCTATCATTAGGGTCGGATTCCTTGGTATTGGCTTTGTAAACATTATATCCTAGGGCTTTTAAATGCCAACTCATCAATATCTTCCATGTGTCAATTTTAGAGATATCAAACATGGGAGGGCTATCCATGAGTGCAAACTAAATGTGTGTAAATGAAAATGCAAATATAGATTAGCAACCAAGATCACACTCCTAGGTGGTTAAACCTAATATCAGGAGCGTAAGCTCTGATACCAATTGAAATCACCTAGAGGGGGGTGAATAGGTGATAATGCTAATCTAATGAACTAAATGCGGAATTTAAAAACTAATAGCAATTACACTAAATGCAACCAATAAGTGATGCACACGCAACCAAGCCAAGCATATAAATATGAATGATCAATATGAAATAATGCAAGGCACAAAACAAAAAGAGAGAGTAAGAGTCAATGGATCAAGCGCAAACAATAAGATTTATTTCGAGGTTCGAGCACCCAGCTCTACGTCCCGCCTTCACCCAGAAGGATTTCGAATCCACTAGCTTGTCCACAAAGGACTCCCACACAGGGAACCTCCACCGAAGATTTGGGGCAATACAATAACTAGGAGTACCCAACTCCTCTCTTTACAACCACAACCTCTCACTAGAGGCAAAGCGCCAAGCTAACAAAACTATCACCTCACAACTTGAGGATAAGCACAAAGCTAAACAAGGATCACCTCACAACTTGAGGGATACAACCCAATTGCACAACCTCCTCAACACTATGAGGGAAAGGCACAAAGCCAAGCAATAATTAGGTTTACAACTTGGTGGTCTAACAACCACAAACAATTTCTTTTCCCACAAATTAAAAACATCCTATAGAATAGGATAGTAGATATAGCTCAAGTGTGGAGAAAACCAAAGGAATGGAAAACAAATACTCAAAGAAAATCCTTGGGAAAAACTAGAAAGTAAGATGAAGAAGTTAAAAAAACACTTTTTCTCAAAACCCTTTTCTTTGATTTTCCAAACCTAGTAAAAACACCAAATAGATTGTATACTTTAGAGTCCAAAAACTTCTTTTAATTGCTGTAAAAACACTGGAGAGTATGAAATATTAGCACAAAATTCTTAGTGAAAACCTCTCTCAAATGGGGTTTATATAGCCGCTTTTCAAAACTAGCCGTTAGCAGCAAATTAGGCCAGATTTGACCTTCCGGTCGACCGGCCGGTCGACCGGCCAATGGTCAAATTTTGACCGCTAGCTGCTACCGGTCGACCGCCCGGTCGACCGGTCCCTGAACCAGAGAGCAACGGCTCTCTGGCCGGTCGACCGCCCGGTCGACCGGAGCAACCCGAGAGTGGGTTGCTTTCAGTCGGTCGACCGCTCGGTCGACCGGCTAAATGGGCAGGCCAGCGTTGCACGTCAGTCGACCGGTCCGGTCGACCGACTCTGGGTCCGGTCGACCGCCAGAGCCTGGCAGACTACATTATGGGACAGAAAACATAGGTTTTTAATGGCTTAAAAATTCCCATAAAAGCTCTAAAATTCCACAAAAATAGTTTTCATTATACCTTGAAATACAAACTTGTGTTAAAAACTTCAACACAAATTTCAAACATTTTAAACCATTTTTGTGACTTATAAATTTTGCCCAAAACCAAAAACCGTATTTTCTAAAACTTGGATTTTTCAAATGAAAATCCGATTTTTTCAAAACTCATCCAAATACAAAAACATGATATTTAAATACTTTGAAGCATGTTACATATGGATAGAAATCCAATATACAAGAAACATATATATATATATATATATATATATATATATATATATATATATATATATATATATATATATATATCATAGTTTTTGACTTTAATTCCGAAAATACGTTTTGTTAAAAACACAAAACCTAGATACATGAATAGGTATGTCAAACTTAAGTTTATTTAAGACATGAAGCATACATGTATATAGAATGAATTTAATATATATAAAACCAAGTAAACTTGTTTTGATATACCATCTATTCATGAAAACCAAGATCGGTTAAACCGAAACGGAAAAACCGAAAACCAATATCTAAAACATAAAACGTGTGTGTGTTGTGAACTTGAGCATATCACACTATTCTAATCTTTACATATGGATCTAAAACACAAACTAAAAACTATGGTACCGATGTCTTCTTGACGAACTCCGTTTTCAAGCCGACTCGATCAAAACCGTGATCCACCGAGCTTGACTCCAACGAGTGCTATATAAGATCTTGATGTTCGGGCTCTGGAATCACCATGTGAAAGCTTCTAAACCATCTTGTTGAAGCTAATCACCAATTAATATCTTGATTAATGATCTGAAACTAAACATCACAAGATTATTAGCAATCATAACTACATGAGTTAATCATCATCAAAACTAGAGTGGAAGGCCTTTGTGCCAACACTTACTTGCTGAGTCAATCATAACTAGTTTTTCTCTTGAACTTAGTTCGTGGGATCTCTAGTCGCTAAGTGAAGTTTTCATTAAGCTGACTCGTAAGATTAGGCTTTTAGGCCCATTCCCCTCGATGCGCAGTTTATATGCTCTCCACTTAAACCTTTGGTAAGTGGATCCGCTAAATTATCTTTTGACGAGACAGAGTCAACAGAGATAATTTCATTTGAGAGCAACTGCTTGACAGTATTATATCTATGACGAATATGTCTAGACTTATCGTTGTATATAACATTTTGTGCCCTAGATATAGCTGCTTGATTATCACAGTGTATGCATATAGCGGGCACTGGCTTTTTCCATCATGGTATATCTTTCAAAAATTGTCGAAACCATTCTGCTTCTTCTCCGGCCTTATCTAAGGCTATGAATTCCGATTCCATAGTGGAACGGGCAATACATATTTGTTTGGAAGATTT
Source organism: Agave tequilana (assembly GCA_038442645.1). NCBI lineage: Eukaryota > Viridiplantae > Streptophyta > Magnoliopsida > Asparagales > Asparagaceae > Agave > Agave tequilana. The sequence continues at coordinate 204,599 of JAVJIF010005671.1, forward strand.
TCAAGATACCGCTACTCCTTCTAGAGTAAATACGTATCCGCTATTTGATTTTGATTCCTCAAAATCTGCAATCCAATTAGCATCACTGTATCCTTCAAATACAGGTGGATACTATCCATATCTTAAGGCATATTCCTTGGAATGTGATACGTAACCCAATACTCGTAATAGAGCAGCCATTAATCATCACTAGGATTGCTAGTATATCTGCTTAACTTACTTACAACGTAAGCAATATCGGGTCTAGTGCAATTCATTAAATATATCAGACTTCCGATAATTTGAGAATATTCCAACTGTCGTACTCCAGTTCCTGTATTCTTACGAAGGTGGATGCGTGAGAGAAAAGGATTGTATTCTCTTTTATCCCATGATCCTTGAATCTTTCTATCATCTTATCTACGTGGTGAGATTAAGATAGACTGATTTCATCTGGTGTTCTGGTGATTTTAATTCCTAAAATTATATCAGCAACCCCCAGATCCTTCATGTCAAAACTGTTGGAAAATATTTTCTTAGTGGACTAATAATTTCAATATTAGTCTCAAGTATCAACATGTCGTCTACATAAAGACAAATAATGATACATGCATTTCTAACTATTTTAGTATAAACACACTTATCGCATTCATTGATAGTGAATCCATCCTAGATCATGACACTATCAAATTTCTCATGTCATTATTTTGGAGCCTGCTTTAGACCGTATAAGGATTTTACCAATTTACACACTTTATATTCTTGGCCCTTGACTATAAATCCTTCAGGTTGCTCCATATATATTTCTTCATTTAATTCACCATTTAAGAATACAGTCTTGACATCCATTTGATGGATATCTAAGTTATGCAATACTGCAATTGCAATCAACATCCGAATGGAGATTATTCTTGTTACTGGTGAATAAGTATCGAAGTAGTCAAGTCCTTTCTTTTGTCAATAGCCTTTGGCTACTAATCTAACCTTGTACTTATCGATAGATCCATCGGGTTTTAATTTTCTTTTGAAAATTCACTTACACCCAATTGGTTTACTGCCATAAGGCAAGTTTGCCATTCCCAAGTATGATTACTTAGTATGGATTTTATTTCGCTATTTATAGCTTCTTTTCACATTTGTTTCTGGGGTAGACATAGCCTCTTTAAATGTTTGAGGCTCGCTTTCAATAGCGTATGCTATGAAATCTGAACTAAAAGATTTTGAGATTCTAGATCTCTGACTTCTTTTGGTTCAATTTTCGCATTAACAATTGGTTCCTTGGGGCTTTCATCCCTGAACGCCATCTCATGTGTTCTTTTCCCAGAAGTCGTAACTTTTCCCGTTTGTATGAAAAGATGTCTTCAAAGACACATCATCTCTACGTTCGATAATCATGTTTACATGAATATCTGGTATTTTTGATTTATGAACTAGAAATCTGTAGGCACTACTATTTAAGACATAGCCTATGAATATGCAGTTCATAGTTCTTGCTCCCAACTTAGTCTTTTTAAGTAATGGTGCTAGTACCTTTGCAAGGCACCCCCACATTTTGAGGTGATGGTAGGAAGGTGTCCTTCCATGCCATAACTCAAATGGTATAAGACCAAGTTTCTTGTGGGGTACTCTGTTTAGAATATAATTTGCAGTTAACAGAGCTCCTCCCCACAAGTTCTGCGGAGCTCCAGAACTTTCGAGCATGCAATTGACCATCTCCTTCAAAATTCTGTTCTTTCGTTCAACAATTCCATTTTGCTGAGGAGTATATAGTGCTGTTGTTTGATGGATTATACCAAATTAGCATATAACTCACTAAAATCATTTGATTCATATTCTTCGCCTCTATCGGATTTTAGAATCTTGATATTCTTGTTGAGTTGATTCTCAACTTCAGCTTTATATATTAAAACATATTCATTGCCTCATCCTTACTGTTTAAAAGATACACATAACAGTATCTTGTACAGTCATCAATAAAACTAATAAAATACTTATTCCCGCCTCTAGTTGGCATAAACTTCAAGTTACACAGATCGCTATGAATTAACCCTAAAGGTTTTATATTTCGATCAATTGAGTGAAATGAATTTTTCGTGAACTTGGCCTCAACACAAATCTCACACTTGCGAATTTCTTCCAAGTTGAGTTTATTAATATATCCTAAATTAGACAAATTTTTTAATGACATGTAATTTACATGCCCTAATCTAGCATGTCATAAAGTAGGAGACTCAAGCAAATAAACAGAAGATTTTTCTTTATTTATAAGCTTTAGGTACAAATACACAGACTTTTTGTCCACTACTGCAACATTGGCTTTAAAATGTCCATCAACAAGATAATCCTTTCTCACATATATCTCACCTTAGTAAGTACAAATTTATCTGATTCAAAAACTATTCTAAACCTTTCTTACTAAGTATTGATTCAGAGATCAGATTCTTGCGGATATCTGGAACATGTAGCACATCATTCAGAGTAAGCTCTTTCGCAGATGTCCACTCAGGATGACTTTTTCTTTTCCCTCAGCCTTGGAGATGGCTGAGTTTCCATAAAAAGTTGCTCATCTTGCTCTAATTTTTGATATTCAGAGAATAATAATTTCTCAGAGCAGATGTGCTAAGTAGCCCCAGTGTCTACCGACCAATCCTTATTTTTGGTCGTCAGATTCACTTCTGACACCACAGCTGAAAGACTTGGCAATGCATGGTCGGTCAGGTTTGCCTGTGGATGATTCTTCTTTTTCTTTTGGAGACGGCTGCGACATTCATTCGCCGTATCCCTTCTTTGTTGCAGATGTAGCAGGTTCCCTTGAAGCGTATGTTCTTGCCTTCTTGGACCTTACCTTTGTACCCTTCGGCAGTCTTCTTCCGCTTTAAGCTTTTGAAAGTAGACGCTTTCCCTTTAAGTCTTCGATCACATTGGCATTGGCTTCATAGGAGTTCTTACTGCTCTTTTTCTTGGACTTTGGTTGTCCTCCTCAATTCAAAGCCTCACAATGAGATCTTCCAACTTCAGCTCCTTGCGCTTGTGCTTGAGGTAGTTCTTGAAATCTCTCCATGCAGGTGAGAGTTTCTCTATAATAGTAGCAACCTGAAAAGTTTCAGGTAGATTCATACCTTCGGCCTCTATCTCGTGCAAGATAAGTTGGAACGCTTGCACCTGACAGATTACAGACTTGTTGTCCACCATTTTGTACTCCAGAAATAGTCCTACAACGAACTTCTTGGTACCGACATCTTCAGTCTTGTACTCTTATCAAGACTGGCCCATAATTTCTTTGCTGTTGTGATAGGACTGTAGACATTGTAAAGAGAGTCATCCAGTTAATTCAAAATATAGTTTCGGCAAAGGAAGTCACCTTGAGTCCATGCATCGACATCAAGGACTGAGTCCCGATCAGTTCCGGGTTCTGGTGGATCCTCTTGCAGGAATTTAGCCAGATGCAGAGTGGTCAAGTAGAAGAGCATCTTCTGTTGCCACCTCTTGAATCCTGTGCCATCAAATTTTCCTGGCTTCTCCGGGTTCGGGTTAGGAAGTGGAGCGGCATCAAAGTTTGGATCCGCATGTTTGGTGCCTTACTTGAGCTGTCTTGATTAGTCTCAGACATTTTCTGTAAGTTCAAGCAGAACAGAAGTAAGAAACTTCAAATAATTGTCTTAAGATTGTTAGTTTTTAGGATCAATCTGAGAACTAATCAATATCATCGATCTAATTGGCCAGGTCGGTGAATATCAGGTGGGAGGTTTTCTGTTCAATAGAACGTTCCTTAATTAAAGAACCACCTTTCAATTACCTTCCTTGGTTAAACACCAATTAGACTGGTATAAGTCAGTCTCAATATACTAAATATCAGTATAACCCCTATATAAAGAAAATTAATTCACTTATACAGTACTTGGAGTGAGGTATGCTTATAGCGATCTCCTTAAGATAATTACGTCCCCCGCAACAGTGCTAACGGGTACTGGACGTGGTCTCCTACGATACAACACTCCTTCACGGTATTTGGATAGCACTACCAAATCACCGTACGGTCGAACCGTAGTAACTAGTACCTTTACAGGATTAGC
>JAVJIF010005672.1:0-164588 GCA_038442645.1 Agave tequilana
AATCAGGGTGATCATGTATTTTTGAAGATATCACCCACAAAAGGGGTAATCCGGTTCGGTACTCGTGGTAAACTTAGTCCGAGATACATCGGCCCATTCGAAGTTTTGGATCGAGTGAGGGAGATGTGTCTTACCGTTTGGCATTACCGCCATCTTTAGAAGGAGCACACAATGTATTCCATGTATCACAGTTGAGAAGTATGTCAAGGATGAGAGTCACATTCTAGATCACTCAGAATTGGAAACAGCAGCCAGATCTGTCTTACGTAGAGCAACGAATGGCCATCCTGGACAAAGTGTTAAGATCCTGAAGAGTAAGGCAATACCACTAGTATTGGTTTCTTGGAATAGGCATGTGCCAGGAGAAGCCACATGGGAACGGGAGGACGTTATTGTGAGCGATATCCCCATCTATTTACAACTTAGTTGGTAAAACCCTTTCTTCCTATTCTCTCTACCGTCATCTTCCCCTTCCTGAAATTTCGAGGACGAAATTTTTTTGTAAGGTGGATAGAGTGTATATATCCCATCCTCTGCATACGTACACAGTTACGTATCTTGATTTTTGAGCATATTTCTTTTTTTTTATTTTCTACTATTTGAATAGCAGTACTGCATGATTTGATCTGTTTGGTATTTAGATTTGACTAATTTTAGTTTCAAATATTATTTCTTAATATATTAGATTTTTCATGATTTTCTAGAATTTTTCGGGATTAAGTTGTAAATCTTCAAAACCGGTGTCGGCCAGCATCACTGGTTGATTCCAGGAATTTTAATTTGTAATTGGAATCAAATTTATGGATTCCGCTTTCATATTCCTTCTTAAAATTATATTTTCTTCCTTCGGCATTTTCTGAGAATTTTCAGATTTTATCAAAAATCTAGCTTCCCGGTGTAGACACCGTTCATAGTGGACTCCAGGATTTTTATTTTGAAAATGGGATTGAATTTCTGAAAACCGATTTCACCATAAATCGTTTTATAATATTTATGATTTTTGTGAATTTTTGGGAAAGCTTTCCGAGACATTTCAATTTTTGGACCTTTCCAGGCTTCTCGGTATTTTCCCAGATACCGGGAAATCATTTTACTATTTCACTTCTCTCTTTTTTTCCCATTTTTCTCTCTCCTTCCTCAAACGCGAGTTTGCCAACGGACCCATCATTAAATGTGGTGATCCTCTCCTTACTGCATTAAATGCGTATGGGCCAATACAACTCTAGTCCAATCAACCATGCCCTTGTCCTTTTCTCTGAAACGCAGCCCCTTTGCGTTTTCTATTGGACGCAGCCATTGAATCCCGCGTTTGGCTTCTTTTGCCTAGACGCAGCCTTGAGACAGCAGCACTCATTGGAGGGAAAGTGATGATGGCTTATTATATATTATTTTCCCCTTCTATATATATATAACTTCTTTCATCTCTTTCCTTCATTTCCTTCTTCTTCTTGTTCCAGCAAGCTCCAATAGCCAACAAACCCCCAAGCTCCTTGGCCGGCCATCACCACCACCCACCAAAGCCATTTTTCACCACAAAAATCCCTCTACTTCATTCTCCTCCGTCTCCTCCTCCATTTTCACCAACAAACACCATCTTCTTCAACCTCTTTCACCAAGAGAACCTCAAAGAACCCACTTTCACCAAAAAGCTTCACCACCATTTCCACCACCACCTGCACCACCTTAGCCTCCACCAAGCGTACCACCTTCACCTCCTCGACAACCTCTTTCTAACGGACTATAGTTTCGTCCCCCGCAACAACGTTTGCAAGATCCCGTTTTGGCTTGATGAACTAGACTTGCACCTCCATCTTCTCCAAAGCAACCACAACCCTTTCCATCAACTTGTGAGAACCGGCACCCTCCTGTTGGATTGGGACCGCGTTTCTCTGCGTCGGACGCACCTTAGGCGAGTAATTCTACTCGCCATGACTTGATATTATTTCATGTTTGTAACAAACACAGCCCTCGAATATTGGACCTGTTCTCTGTTCTGAACCTCTATTAGTCGACTTGGCCCAAACGCAAGTCGACTAACCCTTTGAAACGCAGCTCTCAAATAATAGGATCTGCTCAGTTCTGAACTTCATTAGTCGACTTGACCAATTTATCAGTCGACTAATCCTTTGGAAACGCACCCTGATTCTGAAACGCAGCATAGTTAGTCGACTACTCCCTTGCGTCCAGTCGACTAGCCTTTCTCTGCAACGCAGCTCTTTGAAACGCACACTTTCTTAGTCGACTTGGTGTTTTCCCCTAGTCGACTAACTTCCCTTCTGAAAACGCGGTTCCTTGAAACGCAGATTTCCCTAGTCGACTACCTACTGTTCCTAGTCGACTAACGCAGCTTCTTGAAACGCGGCTCTTCGAGACGCAGACTTGACCAGTCGACTAACCCAAACGCCTTAGTCGACTAACTTTCCTCTGAAAAACGCAGCTTTCCCAAACGCAGCTTTCTTAGTCGACTTGTTCCCTTTCTATAGTCGACTAACTCTTTCATGAGTCGACTACTTGTCTTTCCTAGTCGACTAATCTTGACTATTTATTATGGTTAATTACTTCTTTGATTATGAACATTATCTTTGGATCATGTATATTATGTTGCTATTTGCGAGGCTTGTTACTTGATGAATATCACCTCTTATCATGCTATCTATCAACATAAGGCATGATACACATGATTCATAATTATCACGATAACGGGAATGATGACCTGACAGCTTGACAGTACAACTATACTCCTGATACACATGTAATACATTATAGTACGAACCAGTACTCCTGATATACCTGTATTCATGACATTCCTGACTTGTTCTTGCTCATTCCCGGAATCTGATAAATCATCTAATAAATCATAATGAGACAACTTGCATCGGGTCGGGGGAAATATGCGGCTATCAATATGTGTTCGTGTTTACAGTGGTATTAGGTATGTTGTGCAACTAAATTTCCGGTCTGACCTGTGGGCCTCCAGGGGACCGAGGGGAGAGCTGGCTCCCTCATTCCTGGTACCATCATGATAAGGGCATACATAAGACCTCCTGAATCGCCTTGCGGCAGGTTCCGTCACCAAGCAACGGAACACCCTGGGCTGTGGTCCGGGTATGTACGGGACCCACTGTAAACATAGTTCGTTGATACCCCCGCTGGTTTCCAATAACAACCTTGCTTTACTCGGATATGGATCTATGTGTGCTGGGACGCTAGTTCACATAGCTAGATATCAGGGTAAGACGAGTAGTAATAATAATAATAATAATAAGAGACGTTAACTGTGGTTGTTGTATGCGCTTGGATTACGGTGACATGAGATGAAGGTATATAGATGAGGGTTTCCTTGTTTGGATTATCCCCTCGAAGTACTGGTCTCATGGAGCTGTAGCCTAAGCTTATACAATGCCCTTACGTTTATAACATGCTATGCTCCTTTACTTGCTGGATGATTATTCTTGATATTGTACCAACCCTCATGTTCATGTTTCTGTTGCCACTCGGCTGTTACCTGCTCTACTTGTTGGGAGGTCTGACTCCCTTGAATTGTATGTTCAGGTTCCGAACTTGGATCGAGGTGGAGCCTTCTGTGGAGGACCAGGCTTTCCTTTCCGAGCAGGCGCGATTAGTCTCGGTTGCTGTCATCCCAGACTTTCCTTTTGGCTCGCGGGACCTTTCTTCAGCTCGTGAGCATCCTGTAATTATCTTGTAAATCGTACTTTTGAGTTTGGCTGTGATATATGATGCATGCGATATGTAAATATATGTCACATTCTGTGATAACCTTGTACCTTGTACTTCTTATGTTGGCATATAAAAGGATGCTACGCTTGTCGTACTCTGATTCTTGTTTGTACTGATGCTTAGCGTATATACGTAGGGTATTTCTGACCTGCGTATGTACGTCGCAGTGACGTCCCCGTAGCCTTGGGATCGGGGCGTTACAAGGTGAAAGGTAACAGGAAAAGTAACAGATAGAGAAGGATAAGATGGAAGATAACGGTAGGGAAGAATAGAAGGAAAGAGTCTTACCAATCAAGATGCGAAGAGTTGAGGATAGCGCTCTCGGATAACGTCCTCTCGTTCCCAAGTGGCCTCTCCTGGCGCATGCCGGTTCCAAGACACCAACACTAATGGTATAGCCTTATTCTTCAGTGCCTTCACACTTCTATCTAGAATGGCCATCGGCTGTTCCTGATATGATAAATCTGGCTGCAGTTCCAGTTCGGAATGATCCAAAATATGACTATCATCCTTGACATACTTCCTCAACTGAGATACGTGAAAAACATTGTGCACTCCGTCCAAAGATGGAGGTAAGGCCAATCTATAAAGACACATCTCCCACTCGCTCCAAAATCTCGAATGGGCCGATATATCTCGGACTCAGCTTTCCACGAATACCGAACCGGATCACTCCTCTGGTAGGTGATATCCTCAAGAACACATGATCTCCTGCCTGGAACTCCAATGGCCTTCTCTGTGAATCTGCCCAACTCTTCTGCCGACTCTGAGCTGCCCTGAGATGATCTCTGATGACTCTGACTTTCTCTGTTGTCTGAATCAGAATCTCTGGCCCCAAAAGTCTCCTCTCACCGACTTCATCCCAACAAATCGGTGACCTACACTTCCTTCCATACAATACCTCAAAAGGTGCCATCTTGATACTTGCCTGATAGCTGTTGTTATAAGAAAACTCAGCCAAGTGAAGATGATCTTCCCAGGAACCCTTGAACTCAATCATGCAGGCCCTTAGCATATCTTCAAGGATCTGGATAGTCCTCTCAGATTGCCCGTCTGTCTGAGGATGATATGATGTACTGAATTTCAGACGGGTTCCCAAACTTCTTGGAGACTCTCCCAGAAATGGGATCTGAATCTGGTGTCTCTATCTGAAACAATACTGATGGAACTCCATGCAGACGAACTATCTCCTTCATGTACTTGTCTGCCAAGACCTCCGTTGACTGTCCCACCCTGAATGGTATAAAGTGAGCTGACTTGGTGAGACGGTCAATGATTACCCACACAGCATTATTACCTTTAGGACTTCGAGGTAATGCCGTGACAAAATCCATGGTGATGTGCTCCCACTTCCATTCGGGTATCGGCAAAGGATGTAGAAGCCCAGCTGACCTCTGATGCTCTATCTTTATCTGCTGGCACACCAGGCACTTGGCTACAAACTGAGCTATCTCCCTCTTCATAGCATTCCACCAAAACTGCTTCTTCAAGTCCTGATACATCTTGTTTCCCCCTGGGTGGATGGAATATGCTGAACTGTGTGCTTCTGCTAGAACCTTCTGTCTAATTTCTCCTGGGGAACACAAATCCTGCTACCATAATACAAAGCACCATTGGATGAATACAGATATCAGTCCTCAATCCAGCCTCTACCTGAGCTCGGAATTTCTGCAATCTGGGATCTTCCTTTTGAGCTTCCTTGATCTCATCTATCAATGATGACTGAATCTGCAAAGCCATGAACTGTCCTGCCTTCTCAGCTCCTCGAACCAACATCAAGTCCAATCTGATAAAGTCTTGAATCAACTCCTTCTGCTGAGTGAGCTGGACAAGCACTCTATTTCTCTCGGCATCCTGCTTGTAATCTGAAATGTATTGACCTTGCCTGGATGATATTGCAAGTCAATATCATAGTCCGCCATAAGTTCAAGCCACCTCCTCTGCCTCATGTTCAACTCTTTCTGTGAGAAAATATACTTGAGGCTCTTGTGATCCGTATATATCAACACTTTGTCTCCCAAAAGAATAATGCCTCTAAATCTTCAAGGCAAAGATAACAGCTGCTAGCTCCAAGTCATGAGTTGGGTAATTCCGCTCATGAGTCTTCAGTTGCCTAGATGCATATGCTATGACATGATCATGTTGCATAAGTACACATCCCAGGCCTTTTCCTGATGCATCACTGAATATGACCATCCCTCCTCTCCCTGAGGGAGTCCTCAAGATTGGAGCTGAAATGAGCCTCTGCTTCAATTGCTCAAATGCTGCGGTACACTCCTCTGTCCAAATGTACCTTCTCATTTCCTGGTGAGAGCTTGGTCAACGGGGCTGCAATCCTAGAGAAATCCTGGACAAAGCGTCTGTAATATCCGGCTAGTCAAGAAAACTCTTAATCTCAGTCACCGTCCTCGGAATCGGCCAATCACTCACTGCCTGGATTTTGCTGGGATCAACTGAAATTCCTTCTGCTGAAACCATGTGTCCAAGGAAGGCTATGCTGTCCAACCAGAACTCACACTTGCTCTCTTGGCATGAAGCTGCTCCTGCTGGAGAGTCTGCAAACAATCCTCAAGTGTTCTGCATGCTCCCTGCTGTTCTTTGAATAGATCAGGATGTCATCAATGAAAACAAACAACAACAAACTGATCCAGATAGGGCGAGAACACTCGGTTCATCAAATCCATGAAAACTGAAGGGGCATGGTGACTCCGAAAGGCATAACTAGAAACTCATAGTGGCCATAACGGGTCCTGAATGCCGTCTTCGGAATATCCTCCTTCTTTACCCTCAGCTGATGGTAACCCGACTGTAAATCCAATTTAGAGAATACACGGGCTCCATGAAGCTGATCAAACAGATCATCAATCCTGGGTAAAGGATACTTGTTCTTGATGGTAACTTTGTTCAATTCCCTATAATCAATACAAAGCCTCTTACCACCATCCTTCTTGTTCGCCAACAGTACTGGAGCCCCCCATGGTGAAGTACTTGGCCTAATCAATCCCCTGTCTGAGTATTCCTGCAGTTGCTCCTTCAGAATTTCTAACTCTGTCGGTGCCATCCTGTACGGAGCCTGGATATAGGAGCTGCTCCTGGAACTGTGTCAATAGAGAACTCGATCATCCTATCCGGTGGCAGTCCTGAGATCTCAGCAAACACTCCTGGGAATTCATTCCACACTGGTACCTTCTGCTTCTGAACCTCCGAAGTAGTCATCCGAGTCTTTCCCTTGGTAGACTTCACCTCTCCACTAAATTGGAAACTCCGGTTGAAGAGGGATCCTGAAATTAATCTTCTCTCCCTACAATCAATCACTGCATAGTACTGACTGAGCCAGGTCATGCCTAAGATTACGTCGTACCCTTTGGTGTCTAGTACGATCATATCTATGGCCAAGATCTTATCACATAGTTCTACCGGACAATCAGTACAGACTCTAGAAGATATGACTACCCCATTCCCTGTACTAATCTCCCATTTGTGGTCTAAAGATCTAACAGGTATAGAATGCAAAGCCACAAAATGGTCTGAGATATAACAATGGGATGCACCTGAATCGAAGAGAGCGAGACAGGGTTTGAATAAACTCTGATGTTACCTGTTATCACTTCCTCTGAAGTCTCGGCCTCCTCTGCTGTAAGAGTGTAAGCCTGACCTCTACACGCCCTGCTGCAGTCCTGGCTCTCTCTGGACTGGGCGAAAACATGCTGTGGCGGAAGGGGGAAGAGCTCTCCTCATCACTGGTCCCTGATTCCTCTGCCCAAGTGGCCCTGGTAGCACTCTCTGTCCATGGGTCCTGGAAGTGCTGGCAAAGTCTGGTTGGTTACCCCCAATCTCCTGTGTGGACAGGTCTCTATAGAATGATCCCGTGATCCACACACCAAGCACAACCCATTTGCCCTCTGGCAATTCTGACGAATGTGGCCCGGCTTCTGACAATAGCTACAGAATGTAAATGGTTGGGCCGTCTGGTAAGGAGCTGGTCTGAATGGCTGTCTCTGAACCTTTGCTGCTCTATATGGGCCTCCTCTTCCCATTGGTACAAATGGCCTCTTCATGGCCTGGTTCCCCATCTGGTCAACTTTCTTCTTCTCAAGCCCACGCTCAACTTCTCGAGCTATGGTGAGAACCTCCGAATAAGTCTTCAACTGCTGGGGCATCAGGAAAACTTGTATGTCCATCTGCAGACCCTGCTGGAACCTGCTTGCCCGCTTCTCCTCATCCGTCATCATGTACGGAGCAAAGCGGCTCAATCTAAGAAACTCTGCAGCATACTCGTCCACGGACTTGCTCCCTTGCTGAAGCCTGATAAACTGCTCTTCCATGTCCTTCTGAGTAGTAGCTGGGAAGAATCTGGCATAGAAGCTCTTGGAGAATGTGTCCCAGGTGACAGGCTTCTCCAGTCTGGCCTCTTCAGCAAGCCACCAAGTTTAGCAACATCTTTCAACTGAATCTTGGCGACCTCAACTTGGTTCTCCTTTGGTACCCTGGCTGCATTCAGCAGATCTGTGGTATCCGTCAACCATTGTTCAGCATCCAATGGTTTCTCGTCTCCCGTGAAGATAGCTGGTTGCAGCCGTCTGAAGTCTGAAATGTTTCCCGGCCTCTGCTCTTTCGGTGCTGCCAATTCTTGCCTGAGGAGTTCAGTCTGCTGCTGCTGGTTTTCCATCATGGTCTGAATGACCCTGAAAATATCCACATTCTCTCCCGTGTGGTCCATTCGATGCTTGCCCCGAGTGGTTACGGCCCGTCCTTCGCTCCATACCGAGTTAGGAATGGAAAACTGGAATTTGAAAACAATTGGAAGGAGTTTAGGATATAAGGGAATGAATCAAGGAAGGAATCAAGAAGGACTTAATAACTTTGTATATTGTAGTTGGCATCAGCAAATTATTAAAATTTGCCGCTCGATTGTACTTCAGGTGTGAGAGCCTAGGCTCTGATACCAACCTGTAACGCCCCGATTCACGAATACAGGGACGTCACTGCGACGTATATACGTAGGTCAGATAATGCCCCACACGTATATACGCTAAGCAAAAAGTACAACAAGGAACAGAGTACACGACAAAGCGTGTGGTATCAATACATATGCCAACACAAGAAGTACACATACAAAGTTATCACAGGATATTAAAAGTATTACACATTACATGTGTATTACATCATAACCAAGTCCAAAAGAAATATATACAAATATGTATACAAAAAGCTCACAAGTAGAAAGAGGATCTCGTGAGTCAAAAGGAGGAGTCTGGCACGAGGAGACTGGAACTAATCCGCCTGCTCACTAAGGTAAGCTTGGTCCTCTGTGGATGGTTCCACTCGTTCCAAGCTTCGGAATCTGAATGTGCAAATCCAAGGAGTCAAGACATATAACAATAAACAAATATAGCCAAGTGGCTAAGGGACATGGAATAAGGAAAGATGGAACAGTTATAAGGAATATCAACTGACAAATATGAAAAGCATGAGGAGGATAAAATCCTAAATACAATAAATCTACAGTTGACGTCTTATTATTATTACTTGTCTTACTGTGATATCTAGCTATGTGGCTCAGCGTCCCAGAGCACATAGATCCATATCCTAGTCAAGTAAAGCAAGGTTGTTATTAGAAATCAGCGGTTGTATCGACGAACTATGTTTACAGTGGACCCCGTACATGCCCGGGATAACGGTCCAGGATTGTTCCGTTGCTTGGTGACGGAAGCCAGCCGCTAGGCTAAACAGGAGGGACTTATGTATGCCCTTAACATGATGGTACCAGTAATAGAGGGAGCAAGCACTCCCCTCGGTCCCCTGGAGGCCCACAGGTCAGACCGGAACATGAGTTGCACAACATTCCTAAAAGCCACTGTAAACACGAACACATATCGATATCCGCATGTTTTCCCCCGACCCATGTGTAAGTTGGTCCATTTTATGCAAAAGTCAAGTGTATCATGCTTGGTTCAAGTGATGGCATGATAAGTGGTGATATTCACATTTTAACAAGTTATGGAGCGATGATATGTAATAACAAGTCATGAAGTAACATGAGATAATGTCTATCAAGTAACATGTCATGTAGTACCAGTTATGAAGCATGAACAAAAATAATATGCCATACATGTATCAACAATAAGATCCAAATTCAGAACAGAATCAACTAAGTCAAACAGTCAGAATTAGTCGACTAGGTGGAAGGGTTAGTCGACTAATAGGGGTCTTAAGTCGACTACTAGTCTGGATGAGTCGACTAAAACTGGGAAACAGAGAGTTGGGTTCTGTTTCAGGGAAAGTTAGTCGACTAGGGTTGTAAGTGTAGTCGACTAACAGGGAACTACTAGTCGACTAATGGATACCTAAGTCGACTAAGTCTGAGATACAGAGAGTTAATGTTTTTATTTCAGGAAAACAGGAGTCGACTGGGGAGAAATGGGTAGTCGACTAGGGGTCTCTAGTCGACTGGAAATCTGGTCTAGTCGACTAAAACTGTGAAATCAGAAAGGTTAAGTTTCAACTAAAAGTGGATTAGTCGACTAGTCCCTAGGTCTAGTCGACTAATCGTGGGAAAACAGCAAACAGAACATATTTCTAGGGTTTTTGTTTGAGGGTCTAAAAATATGATTTTTATGTCACAAGTGTGCATGATTTGTCAACACAAGTACACAAGGAGTTCACAAGTCTTGGTGAGTAGATATACTCACCTCCAACGGTTATGTGAAGCTTATACGAGTTCGAACGGATCGTTTGTCGATGATATCACCAACTAGGTCCTTGGCGATGCTTCCGACGAAAGTGAGATGCGATCCAAATCCAAGGGTTGTAGTTGCTTAGGAAGGAGATGAAGGCCTTGAGGTGGTTTGGAGTTAGGGTTTGAGATGGAGAAGGAAATGGTGAAGGCTAAACTCTTGGTGAAGTGAAGAAAAAAGAAAAGAATTGTAAAGGAAAGTTTATATAGGATTTGATTTTTGTAAAGGAGATGTAAATAAAGAATTTGAGAGGGGGTTTATTGCAAAATAGGAGAAGGGATGGGTGTCCCTCACCTTGGCCACTTGGCCGGCCATGGGAGAGAGAGAGAATGAAGGCATTAATGAGGAAGGGTGTGGAGTTTGTTGGAATTTTGATATTTTGGAGGAGAAGATATTTGGGAATTTGGTGGAAGGAAAGAAGGAAAGAAAAAAGGAAAAAGGAAAAAGGAAAAGAAAATTATAAAAAAATGAAGATATTTTCTTGATCTCCAAAATGAAAATATCGGAAACACAGGTTCCTGGGTTTAAGTCGAGGATGCGGGAAACATTCGGGAAATACCGAAATCGTCCGAAATTCAAAGTATCTCGGAACGACTCGTAAATTTTACCAAAATCAATAATAATATATGAAGACGTATAGTGAAATCCGTTCGAAGAAATACTTTATAGTTTTAAAACTAAAAATCCCGAAATCAGTAATTTACCGACTCCGTTGAAATTTTCATAAATTCATAAAATTCTCAGAAAAAGTATTTAAGTAGGAAATGTCATTCTAAGAAATAAGGTCTAAAGACTCTTCTAGAAATTCTTAACCGTTTGTAAAATAAAAAATCCAGGAATCGATCAGCGACACTGGTCGACACCGGTTTTGAAGAAATTTATTTAATTCAGAAAAAATCCAGAAAATCATAGAAAATCTAATATATTGGAAAATGATATTTGAAATTGAAATCGGTCAAATACGGGAAGTAAATCGAAAAATACGATCGAAAGGCTGAATACGCAACTAAGTACGTATGGAGGAAACGGGGTATTACACTAACCGAGACTACAACTCAAAGGGTTCAGGCTATTGCTTCTGGGACTTATCATTACGCGCGCCCACACGATACATTAGAGATCAGGTTACTGCTTCTGGGGACTTATCATTACACGCCCCATACGACACTTCAGAGATCAGACTACAGCTTCCGGGGACTTATCATTACGCGCCCCACACGATACTTCAGAGATATAGCTCCTGCTTTCGGGGACTTATGATCACGTGCCTCACACAACGCTTCAGAGATATCCACCATTATAAATATCACATCATACCGGTATCGATTAGTTTCCCCCACCCCAGTGTAAGTTGAGTACTTTATTATATATTGTCCAGTGATAATGTCCACAGTGTGTACACAGTAATTCAATATCTATGATTAGCCAATTACGGGGATCAACAGGAGTATAATATCGGGAGAATAATATCGGGAGTCTCCCTATTCTAGGGGTTCAGGAATAAAGGAGTTCAGGAGCACAGGAGTTTAGAACGCGAGGCCGAAAAACCGCCTAGTATAAGACAATGCGATGTACCGAGTCAAAAAATGCCAGAACAGAATAAGAGTGAACCACATCTGTCTTGCCACTACCCTACCAATCTATCCATATCTTAAGTTGGTATAAGGACGATGAGAACTAAAAATGAAAAAAAAGATAAAACAGATTCAAGAATCAAGGAAAAGATGGTCAAGAGGGAATAGATAACTTTGTACTTATAGTTAGATTGTATAAACACAGCTCATGCATTCAGGTGCAAATTTCTTTACCATTAATTTGTCGGTTGGTTGTACTGGAGATGTGAGAGCTTAAGCTCTGATACTGCCATATAAACTTCCCGATTCCGAGGGTACAGAGACGCTATTGCGACGTATATATACAAGGCAGAAATACCTTCGCATATCATCAGTACACGCAAGAATCAAAGTACGGAAGTACAATGATAAAATACATTCCATCAATAATATCACAAGTACTCAATTATCACAGAGTATAATACAATATCCCAAGAATATGAGATCAACAAGAAGCACAAAAGCATGATATGCAATATAAAAAGACTGGAAGGTACTCACGAGTAGTAAGATGAGAATCTCGCGGCCAATCAAGGGTTGAAAAAAAAGGGGGTCCGGACAAGCAACCGCTCATCCACGCTTCTGTTGCGCAACTCTGATTAGCTGCAGTAAGGCCACTACAGTCCAGGCTATAGGATCTGGATATGAGGGTTCAGGGTTATCAGAAAGCAACCCAGCGAGTACGTAAGCTAAAGCCAGTTGTAATGCTCAAAACAGTCACACGTGTACATGATCAAGTGATGTGGTTCAAGCATATAGGTACAGGCAATGAGCAGTAATATAAATGAAAAATTAGAAAATCAGTAGTAGATCTAAAATCAAGTAAGTACATGTGTATCGATAAATCTGAATTGAAAAAATATACATAGAAAATGGTGTCAAGAGCATAGGTACATATAAACATGTAAATAAAATATCAAATAATATGTTAGGTATAAGTATGGACAAAACTAGTTGTACAAGCTCAGATTGTGGATTCATAAGATTGATACGTTGAGGGGATAATCCAAACAAGGAAACCTCATCTATATACCATACATCCCATGTCGCCATCATCTAAGTTCATACATCTGAGTTGTCATCAAAGTAACATAACAAGAGTGTGTCTGAAGTAATCATTATATCACAGATATCATATGCCATAAAGTAGGGTATCAACTTAGGGCATAACACCTAATTAAATGCTTTCATCACTATAACCAAAGAATATGAAGGTATTGCATTTTAAGTTATTCAATAATAATAATCAATAATGTTTGATACTTCAATCGCTTCCCTACTAGTGTTTCACATCACTGATAGTCCATACTAGAGTTCGCTCTCTGGTAGAACTCACTCGGGTTTGGTATGTGAATACCGGGACCCGAACAAAGGAGTGATTAAATATCTTGCGTTCCTAATATTATTATTGTTGGTTATAAATTATTATGTTATTCATCTGATCCATATGTTTAGGTATGTGTTACCGGTACACATACATCCACTTTGAATAAGACGAGTTATCACTTGAAACTGATAAATCTGATGTCTCATATTTATAGTGGGTGCACCTCTGCCCGGACTACAGCTCAGGAGTTCAGGCTACTGTTTTCGGGGACTTATCATTACGGGCCCCATATGACACTTCAGAGATCAAGTCACTACTTCTGGGGACTTATCATTACGCACTCCACATGACACTTCAGAGATTAAGCTCCTGCTTCCGGGGACCTATCATTATGCGCCCCCACACAACACTTCAGAGATATAACTCCTGCTTTCGGGGACTATCATTACGCGCCCCACACGACACTTTAGAGAAAGAAAGAAATGAAAAAAAAAAAAAGAGAAGAGAGGGAGAGGGAGAGGGAGAGGGAGAGGGCATGGTGGAGGTGGGGGTGATTGTTATCGACAGGTGAATGGGTGGAGGACTGGGGCAGGTGGAGAAAGAGGAAAAGAATAAAAGAAAAAGAGAAAGAAAAGAAGAAAGGAAAGAAGGAAAAGAAAATAAAAAAAAAAAAAGAAAAGGGATTTGAAAAAAATTATAATTAAATGTATTATTAAATAATTAATTAATAGGATAAAGGGGGAGTATTAAATATAGGAGTGGAGAAGGAATAAGTAAGAAAAGAAAAGAAAGATAAATAATATTATTATTTAAATCGGTGTGAAAAACGATTATTTTTGAAACGTTCCCAAAAATTATCAAAAATATAAAATAATATTTTAAGAGATGTCTGATGAAATCAGATTCAAGAAATTCAATCTGATTTTCAAATTAAAAATCCTGAAAACTTCTAGTGATACGGTCCGACACCAAAACGATCGATCGAATTTCGATAAGTTCAGAAAAATCTTAGAAAATACATTTAAATAGAAAATGAGATTTTAAGAAATAATATTAAAGTTATTTCTAACACTTTGACTCCATTTAAAAACTAAAAATTGAGAATCGGTCAGCGACACCAATTGACACAAGTTTTGAAGATTTTATAAATTAATTTTAAAAAATTTCAGAAAATCATGAAAAATCTAAAATATTGAAAACAATATTTGAAACTGAAATCGATCAAATCAGACTATTAAAAAGGTTAAATCGAGTAATAAATTAGGATCAGGTCCCTGATTCAGATTAGGGCTGACTCCGTGTGTACGAATCCGGATCTAATACAAAATAATCGCACAAATAATTATAAAGCAAAAACAAATACAAAAAGTAAATCAAAAAATACGATAAAAAATTCAAAATACGTATCTAAGTACATATTCCGGGAACGAGGTGTTACATTATCTTAGAATATTTGACTTCAAAAAGAGAATATTTCAAAAATATTCCTGGTTTATAAATAGAAAAATTAACGGAGGGTGTATTTTATCCAAACTTATAATAATATAGGATATAATCGAATATATGATTTGCGGGTGAATTTGGAAATATGAAGATTTCGAGATTTAATATGGAATATACAATTCGAGGGTAGAAATGGCAATAACCCTTATTGTTATTATTATAAGTTAAAGTTTACTATAATATGATAAATGCAGTATAAACTGATTAATTTAAGTTATTTTAGCAGGTGTATCCCTTTAACTTGCTCATTTTAGTATCCGGTTTAAATTAAAATAATAGAATATAAATTATAAAAAAGTCCTCTCGTAGATAAATTTACGGTGATTTTATCCATATGTTGTCAAAGCCAGGTTTAGTTTAGTTTCTTAAAGCAAAAGTAATTAGCATTTGTTTGGATGGATACTGTTGTATACTTTTATTTTATGGATTGATATATGATATTTCAAAAGACGGAATAAAAATATTATTTCTTCTTGAAAATTGAAATATGAGAAATTAATAGTTATTTTACCTTCCGAAAGCATTTCCTAGTGTCAAATTTTAAGATATCTCGAAATATTAAGATATTTCATAATATTCATTGCTATCCAATTGGAGCTTAGTCTAGCTATTGCATATGTTTAAGCTGATGAGTGTTCATATTAGCAAAAAAAATTCAAAATCAAAATGCCCGTGTGAAAATGGTTACATGCTATATATTTCTCAAAAAAATAAACCTATGCAGTGGTAAACATGACGGTTCATTAATAAATTATAATCTTTTGTATTAATGACTATTTTCTCATAGTGAACAGTGAAAAGTGATCAACTCAATCAGAGTGAAACTAGAAATAGCGCAATGCAAGGAGAGTACTCTGATACCGGGTTTGGTTTATATGTGAGCCACACATACATATTATAAGAGAACCAATCTCTTTTATAATATTATAAGAGTTCCAAAAGACTTTAAAATTTTGAACTCTTAAAATTCGACATCTTGTTCATGTGTCAACGCAAGATTGACTTTCTCATAGTATAGTATGTATGTGTCTCAATTGTTAAATCACAACCATTTAGACAACCAAATCCCACCGATACCTGTATTAAATCACAACCATTTAGGCAGTAATGGAATACTCGTCACTATCTAATCTATATAGGATCCAAATCAAATCAAATTAGACATTCCATGTTTAAAGGTTTTGTTTGGACAATGAAACAGTTCAAAGAATATATTAGTCCAAAGAAAAATACTTTGTCACTGTCTCTTGAGTCTGTTGCAGCTTTAGAAGCGAAGTTGTGAGAGAGAGGGGTACCCCCAACCACATGACCTCCCTTTGGAGATTATAATATCTCATCACTCGAAAAATCAACCAAAATTGCCCTCCAAATTCTCCTCTCAATTATTATTATTATGGCACAATCACTCGCAAAAGCAACAAACAAAACAAATCTATGTACACTCTCCATCGTTGTTCAGCTCTCGCTTTCCCCTCCATTGTCTGCTTGCTATTTGTGGGTGGTCAACAACGAGGCTCCTTTGTGAGCCACATGAATATGCAAGTGAGGTGTGTGACTCAGGGAAAGTCCTCGACTTCCCATCACTGTCGGTCCTCTGACGGTGGCGGTGGTGGCCACAGTGGTAGTGGTGGTGGATCTTGTCTCCTCTCTCTTGCGGTGTCGCCCACTGGGTATTTGAACCCACGGCCCCGATGTGATATCGCACCACATTCTAGTATTATGATCACACAGATAAATTTAAATATTTATTGTGACGAGAGAAGTTACAGGTTTAATATACACAAGCTCAGACACAAGTGCATAAATTGGTTGGTAGTCCTGTGCGCTTGGATTGAAATTCTAGCCCATCATTTTGTCTTTCGAATCCTGTCACTTGATCTGGATGCATGCGCCATGAGAGGCTTTAAAGTGAAGGTGAATACTTATGTGACAGTTAGTTCATAGTTGGAGACACATCCCCTTTGTACTGGTAGGAAGATCTCCATCACATGATAGCCAATGGGTAAGTTATTGTTATTGTTACTCAAAACCTTAACATTTAACATTGTATCAAAATCTAGAGAAAATGTACATGTTGCTGAAAATATATATGAGCCATTATAACTCATTTCACATTAAAAAATGAAGAAGATATATATATATATATATATATATATATATATATATATATATATATATATATATATAAGAAAGAAAAATTATTTTTAATATGTTTTTCAAGTGCACCTTTGTAGATTTTATTCAAAAAACTCCTTGCTCGCTAAGAATTGGCGAATTTAAACCCACCTTCCACAAAGAACAGAAGAACATATTTTGCTGCTTGGGCCATGCATGTGATCAGTATAGTCTTAGTGGGCCCTTCCAATAATTGGGCATATATCCATCATTTTTTTCAAAATAATTAAAAATAATTTTGAACACAATCAAACAAATTAAAAAATGAAATTTGTGATAAATAATTTGAGCAACCAATCCTCACACACCCCACACGTCCACTTGACTTTGGTTTTCACGGAGCCCACGCGCGTATTCATCTCGGTCAGTGGGCCATCCCGGACGTGAGGCCCAGTAGCCCTCGTGGTCCGGATGCGGACACGTGTCCGATTCTGAAAGCGGGAGCGTGGAGGCAACGGGAACCGTTTCATCCTGAGTGGATGCTCAGCCCAATCTTGCTGTATTGTAGCGAACACCAAACAGGAATTCATAGCTGGGTCCTTCCAACTTTAAACTATTTTACTTTTAAATATTGCTGATTATGAGTGACTTTTGAGACCTGCAAAGTAATTATAAATTTTATGATAGTACTTGACTGAGAAGGCAATTTATAAAGTATTATAAGAATGAATAAAAGGTAATAGCATTTCATCTCTCTCTAAATACAAAAGAATTCACCTTAGGGGCCGGCCGTTTGTTTCGCGTTAAAACTCCGTAATTCGTAAATAACTTACTACCCAGTTACAACTACGGCGTTTGTTTGTACCGTAATTCGTAAAAGACTTATGTAACTCAACTAACACTCACTTGCAACCCAGTTACAGTTAATTTTGTGGTCATACAAATTTGTAATATTTTTTTATATTAATATTTAACTTTTTTAATATTTATTTGTAGTATTAAAACTTTAAAATCATCAAATAGTTAATTTTGTGGTCAACTTTTTCACTTACGACTTATACATTACGACAACCAAATACCGTAAAGTACAATACACTTTCCCACTTTACAATTTTATATTACCAACCAAACACCGTAAAATTTACAAATATGTAACTCATTTACAATTGTAATACCAATTACAACTACGAATTACGGCCAGTTACGACAACCAAACAGACCCTATCCGGCGACTGTGAGACACTGATGTTTCAAATTTGTGACTTTTGTCCTGAATACAGTGTCTTTAGGTATTATTGAAATTGTCCGGACATTTTTTTTTGTACGTAATATTTAATTATGTAAAAGTGTAAGTGAAAAAATATATTATATTTTATAGTATTTAATTGACAATGTAAAAATACAAGTAAAATAGTGGATCAGAAAATTAACTATAGTTGTGATTTAAATATTATAAATGTTATTAAATTAAATCTACTATTAAAATGTAAAATATATTAATAAATGTGATATAAAATTTTAAATTTTATAATATGTTATTTATAATAATAATAATAATAAAATATTTATATAAGTAATATTTTATTAAAATGTTAACTCAGCAAATAATTATTAAATTCTAAGAAAATTTAAAAAATATTAATAAAATTTTTAAGAATACTAATATAATATAAATATTAATAAAATCATAAAAAACAAATAAAATATTATTATAATATTAAAATTTTAATTATAATTTAATGTAATATTATAAAATTAACAAAATATAATATAATTATAATACTAGATATGTTAAAATATTAATATAATAATAAAGTATAGTATAATATTAGTAAAGTAATTATTCATATTACAAAATTATTAAAAAGATATTAAATATAAGTAATTTTATATTGGAACTTAATATTGTTATAATAATAAAATATTAAAATATTAAGAAATTTGGTATAAAATATTAAATAACAATATTAAATTAAACTAATAAATATTAAAATAAAAAATAAAAAATAAAGACTATAAAACTAAAGATAAATTATTAAATAAAAATAAGTACTATTAAAAATATTAGAAAATATTAAATATTTAATTATATTTAATTGTATATTAATTATCAAGTAACTGATTTGCACTACAAGTGTACTGTTGTACTAGAAGTGAGATTTATATGAGCACAAAATTAACTATAATTGCTGTAAATGAGGATATGTAGGTGTTAAAAATGGGATTTATATGATCACAAAATTAACTGTAATGACTGTAAAGTGAGGAAAACGAGAATGATCATTTCGCAAGTTATTTTGTAGCAGAACAAATAATGAAAAATGAAAAAAAAAAAAATTACGAGCTGCGGATCAAAACAAACACACCCGGCCTACACGTAATTTTAAGGACTTAAAAATTAGAAAAAATCACAAGGTTAAATTTGGTGATTAATATGGATTTTCTCCTAGCTTAGAGCCTGGGACAGGATATCATGGGCTCTAAGAGCGAAGGCATTTTGTGTTGTCAAGGTGTGTGTGAGAGATAGGCCACCTCATGCCATATGTGACAATTTTTGAAGGAATGGTTGCTCTAAAAAGGGACAAACCCATGAGATATTGTATTGTGGACACCATATGTCTCTCTCGCGGGACGCTACCCCGTGATTTCATGGGTGTGTGCAATAGCATCTATCCTTAAATTACGAGATCAATCTGAATCCAAACCTAAGGCCTGTTAGTTTCGTTACAAAACATCGCAAGTCGTAAGCCGTAAAATGAGAATGAGAAATGTGATCTGTAGGAGGTCGATCGTTCAGTCGACCTAGAAGCTTAGGTTAGGGTTTTATAGGGATGAAAATTTGATCTATTAAAACTCTATAAATTCTTATAAAATACCATAAAATCTACAAAAATAAGTTCTTATCAATAATTTGAAATACAAATATGTGTGATAAAAAATCAACACATATTACAAACAATTTGAACTATTTTTATGATATAGAAATTTAGCTTTAAACAAAAATCGGTATTTTTCAAAATCAAACTTTTAAATGAAAAATGATTTTTTCAAAACTTGTTCAAATACAAAAATAAGATATTTAAACTCATAGTGTGTATGAATATGATCCAATATATAGTGTGTATGGATATGATCCAATAAGCACATAAGATGAAATATCTATGTTTTTGACAATAAGCTCTAAACAAAATTTTGACTTTAACAAAACTTAAACACATAAATTAAAAATATTAAAATAAGTTTTTTTTAAACATTATAAAGTATCAATGTGTGTGGATGAATTCCAATACACATATAAACCAAGTAAACTTGTTTTGATGAAATCTATTCATGAAACCTAAAAATGTATACTTTAAAGCTCAAAATCAAAATGGTATTTTCAAATAGTAAAACTATTTCTTATGAAAAACACATATAAGTTTTGTGTGTGTGTATAATGAGCCTAGGCAATCCACAACTCATCTATCCTTTACATTTTATCTAAAAATACAAAATCTTAAAACTTACAAACATGACTCAAGTCTACAAAATTTTCTTCTCCATCTTGACTTGGTCCAAATCTTAATCCATGAGCTACGCTCCTCTATAAGTACTTGATCCGATCTTTGACGCGCAAGCTCTTGAATTAACACGTGGTAGCTTCAAAATCTGACTTCGAATCTTTCGTTGAAACTAAAAACCGACTAAGATCTTGATTAAATATATGAAACTATACAAACACAAGATCATTAGTACATAACTACATGAGTTAATCATCATCAAAATAGAGTGATGAGCCTTTGAGCCAGCACTTCATTGCCACACATTAAGGAGAATTTGCCATTCCTATGAAATAGATCCATATACGTTGTGTCTATTAAGAATTATTGGTTGTTTTGGAGGCAAATCCACATCATTGTGCATCAACTGTGGCACAGGCCTATCCTTTCTTGCACAAGCCTAAGTGCTACTGTTGATTTCCAAAATGTAATCAAATTCTTTTTTTTTGGGGGTTGAAATCAAATATGAGTAGCACATATATTTCCTGCATTATTTACACAAATTTCAGATTCCACTTTTTGAGCTAGGTGAAGCAGTGTCATATTGTTCTTAATTGTCTATGTTCAAATTTGTTTAATTATAGTTCTATAACACGAACCTATTAATTTCACACCGAGTATAAAATTCAATCAATTTCACTTCTACTCTCATAACCTAACTTTTATTGGGAAAAGAACATAAACATAATTTGATAAACACAAGATTTTCTTGCTCATCGTTGATCATTCATAGTTTTCCTGCAATATTTTATTTATTTACAAAAAGTTTTTTTGATAGACATTTACAAATATGTTTCTCCCCCCAAAAGCTGGGGGTGGATCCGGTATTCGGGCTCGGCCCACAGGTAAGGATACTAAAATGCGCCGGCTAGGTACATGGAACCTGGGGTGCGCCCCGGTAAACTCAAATCAGCAGCCTTTTCTTTCGCGAGGGTGGCCGACCCTTCTGCTGTTCACTTTGGATCGCTCGCTCGCTCGCTTCTCCCATCCTCTCTTCCTAAGCGAAAAGGCGATCTAGGGTTAGGGTTTTGGTCCGTCGTCTCCGATCATGTACAGAGTCGCAGGTTCCCGCCTCAGGGCTCCCAAGGTCAGCCCCCTCGAAATCCCGAACTCTATAGATTAAAAATTAGACCTTCTATTTTTTGAATTTTTTTTTTTTTTCAATTATTTGAGCTGCTTGATCTTGTCGTTCTGATGAAATTCTGATCGAATACTTTGAGTATCTGCTGGATCCGATAGTTTGGTATTGTTTTGGGATCGAGAATCTCTTTTGTTCAAGTATTCTGTTAATTTGAAGTAATTGATTTTTTACTGGATTTTTATCATCGGTGAATTTTTATTGTAGCTTGGTGCTGTGATACCAATGCGAAATGTTGGTAATGTATAGTTGTATGATAAAAGTGTGGTATTTGGAGATGAATAATGTAAATTTCACATTTATTCACGTGAAGCCTAAACAGGCCATCGATTTCCCCATATTTATTCTCTTACTTCTCTTTGATTACACATTTATCTTGTTAAAATGTAAATGTATGAAATTACTTGTGGGAAAGATTTAGCATCCGCATCTAGTTGACGTAGAACTGTACCTTGTTGGTGCCCAAATACTCTAATCTGAAGATAACATTTTGATGCTTTCGAGTTAAAATTGTGCTTTATTAGCCATAAGAGAGAGTACACCAATTTTGTTATGACTAGCAGTAGTTTTTTGAACATTCATATATATGATAAAATGGAGCATTATATTTTATAGTAACAATATATATATTTTAATGGTAGATTGATGCTATGATGCCAACGTGAAATGTTGGCAATGCGTAGTCATACGATAAAAATGTGGTATTTGGAAGATGAGAAAGGTAAATTTCACATTCACTCAAGTGAAGCCTAAATAAGCCATCACTTTCCGCTCATTTATTTTCTTACTTCTCTCTGCTAACATATTTGTCTTGTTAAAATGTAAACGTACGGAATGCATTAAAAGAAAGATTAAACATCCGAATCCAGTAGTCGTAGAATTGTACCTTGTTGGTGCCCAATAACTCTAATTTGCATATAGCCTTTTGATGCTTTCAAGTTAAAATTGTGCTTTATTAGTTATAAGAGAAGAGTACACCAATTTCTTATGACTAGCATTAGTTTTTGGTTATATGATAAAATGGAGCATTATATTTTACTTTTTTTTTTTAAAAAATCTCATAGTATAATATGTAGCCACTTTACATCTGATTTGAAGGAAACCTCAAGCAGTATTTTGAACATCAAAGTGATGCATGTCTGCCTTTTCAGCATAATGCGGGGGGGCCTGGAGTTCTTCTTGCTGCTACAAGACTAGCTAGTACAGCTGTCACACAGCAGTCTTCTGGGGGCTTCGGCTTCTTCGGCTGGCTTACTGGGGAACGGTCTAGGAAACTTCCCCCTCTAGATTTCCCACTTGAGGGGGTTGTGTTTCCCCCGGCGTTGCCTGATTATGAAGGACCAGGCAAGACAAAGATTACAACTCTTCCAAATGGCGTAAAAATTGCCTCTGAAACATCACCAGTATGTACTCCTTTAATTTTTTTCCCTCCCAATTGTTTTTCTAGTCTGTTTCTGATGTGCATTGTAATAATATTTGCATGTCTTGTTGTCAGAACTCAGCTGCATCTATAGGGCTCTATGTAGACTGTGGTTCTGTATACGAAACACCGGCCTCATTTGGAGCCACACATCTATTGGAGCGGATGGCCTTCAAAAGTACAACGAACCGGAGCCACTTGCGCATTGTCCGTGAAGTGGAGGCAATTGGTGGCAACGTGACAGCATCCGCATCTCGCGAACAAATGGGTTACACTTATGATGCTCTTAAGACCTACATGCCTGAAATGGTTGAAGTGCTAATTGACTGTGTCAGGAATCCTGTTTTTCTTGATTGGGAAGTCAACGAGCAGGTATCCTATTTTGTCAGATCTCTGCCTTTTAGTTTGTTGCAGAATGGAATGTTTATTGGATGTGTTAATGCAGCTGCAAAAAGTGAAGGCTGAGATTGGAGAAATTTCTAGTAATCCACAAGGTTTGCTGTTGGAGGCACTTCATTCTGTTGGGTACTTTGGTGCGTTGGCAAATCCTCTGATGGCACCAGAATCTGCAATTAACAGATTGAATTGTAGCATTTTGGAGGAGTTTGTTGCTGTAAGTATGACCTGTTGTGTATTTTTCACCTAGTTAAGTTGCTTCTTGCTAAGCTATTATTTTATTTTTCGACTAACTGACATGTCATAATTGGTTTGGTCTTCAGGAAAACTATACTGCTCCCAGAATGGTACTTGCAGCATCTGGTGTAGAACATGAGGAATTGGTATCGATTGCTGAACCACTTCTATCTGACCTTCCCAAGGTGTCCCGTCCTGCGGAGCCAATATCTGAATATGTTGGAGGTGACTACCGGTGTCAAGCAGATTCAGATGTATGTATAAAGAAGCTATACTTCATTATACCATCTCTTCGATTTTGTGGAGATTTATTTATATCTAATTGTGTATACTTTTGAACAGAGTACACATTTTGCTCTGGCTTTTGAAGTTCCTGGTGGCTGGCATCAAGAGAAGGATGCTATGACTCTTACAGTACTTCAGGTATTCTATCCGAACTTAACTTTACACTAATGATTCAGTATATCTGTGTTAAGGCATATTTTGATTTGTGGGTAAGTTCATATTCTAATAGCATATCAATTCAATCTTCTTGCTGCAGATGCTTATGGGTGGGGGAGGCTCCTTTTCTGCCGGAGGTCCTGGAAAAGGTATGTATTCTCGATTGTGTAAGTTATGGCCTACTTATTCTGATCCTTTTTCTCAGAAATTCTTTTTATGTAAAACAGATGCAGTCAGTACTTAGTTTATCTCTATTTTTAGCTGTCCCCATACATTTAAAGTTCAGTGTTTTCCTCATCAATGATAATACCTGAAACTGATAAACTTGTACTTTGTGTAGATCTGCGTATCTTGAATGAGCACCCACAGATTCAATCATTTCTGCTTTCAACAGTATCTACAACAACACTGGCATTTTTGGGATTCATGCAGCAACTGTAAGTCATTCTATCCCTCTTTATATATATGGTTAATAGTTCACTGTTCTTGTTATTTTCTGTATGTTTCTTTGCATAAATGGTGTTTCACATGACTGTAAAAGGCATTATTTCTGTGTATATTTCTTATTCTGTATATATATCTTTCTGTTTCTGTGTATAAATGGTGTTTGTATGATTGTGCAAGCAACTGTTTATGTATTTCTTCTGTATGCACATATGCACATTTTCCTACACCATTTTTTTTTTGATTTGCCCAATTTTTTTTATGTTTCTTGTTTATATATCAAATAGCTGCCAGCCTGAAACTTATACCTTGCTGGATGATGCTGGCAGCATTATTGCAGGTTCCTCTTTGTCTAAGTAGGCCTGTATTTTCTTTTCTTCTTTCCTTTCCTTTTACTTTTGTGCTTTTAGATTTATATATTGCATTTTCATTTATTCTTGTGGAGCATTTATAGATTACCTCTAACTGTGTGGCCTACACTTGAGCTAAATATTGGCAGTGAACTTTATCCCATAGGGTCACCTATGTAGTTGTTGTAGTTGACCTATGATAACCTTCTTAAAGCCTTGATGTTTACTACGCTCTTAATTTGGTTGGAGTCTCTTTCTACAAGCAAATTTTTATTTAGCTATTTCGTCATCATTTTATCATGGCATGTAAAGTAAAGGTTACAATCAAATTTTTATTTAATTATTTATTTAGTTATTTCTTCTTCCATACAAATATAAGTATGGTCAACATGATACTTGAATCGGGGTTCTGTAACAGGAAAACAATATCATTATGGCATGTAAGCTAATAGGATCAGCAATGCACTTCCATATCATGATTATATAGGTATTAAATTGTTTCTAGTAGGGGTGCAAACAGATCAGATAAAGAGCGTATACAGGTATTACCATATCTGCATTCATTTCTTTTAGCGGATATGGCTTCAGATGCGGATATTCTAACCTGCTAACTATATTAGTCGGATACGATTCTGACTCGGATCAGATTCAGATATTTGTTGGATATTAGTTGGATATTAACGAGTCTGAGCAAAAACTTGATATTTTAGCTTATTGACTTTTCAGACACTTTGACAATTTTAGGATACTGCAGGCCAGACTTAAGGACAGTCCAGCAAACATAAGAGTCATCATATCAAGATGATATCACCTTCCAATTTAATATCAACACTTTGTATGGAAGATCTCAAGCCACAATCATGTTATGTAAAGGTTTGACACACGGACATTTGACACACGTCTTGTGTCTGGGTGACACTCTAAAAGTTGCAAAGGAGTTTGTTTCTCTGATAAATACAAGATGGTGATTGATGTGAGCCATTATGAGGACTGGATTGAGTCATTTTGTCATGTATGTGTGTGTAGAGACACAGGGCGATTACACTTTCTTAGAATTTGTAGTTTAGAAGCTATTTCACATCTTGCATCCAAAATATTATTTCTCAATGTTGCTTTTACAGTGCTCAGTGCAGAATGCAATTTTATTTGGTTCATGGATGATTTGTCAGTTTAATAAATTCATACCATAAAAAGGTTTGTATTGCATGAAGATGCAGAAATTTGTGCCTGTATTAAAGTGCATGTGGTAGATGCAGAATAGAAGTGAAGACATAATTGGGAGTGTATAAATATTTTGTATTATCATTACTGTGTTTCTATTATAATCTATATCATTCTTGTTTTGGAGTGTAGGTTCACCTGGCTTTGGTTATATACTCCAAAGTGAGTTAAACAAATCTTATCATCTCACTTTTTGTTCACTCTTAGTATTCCGGGGAACTTGGGTAGATTGCTCCTTGTTACTTGTGTGAATCTTAAACTGCATGATTTTAAAAGATAGGATCATTCACTCGCCAACCGGATGCCTAAGATTTAAGACAATTCTGGTGCTCATAGTTGGCTACGAGTTGGCACAGATGGAGGCCTAGGAAAAAGTTAGCCCCACCCCAATCCAATCCTTTCTTTCTTTATTTTTTGAGTTTTTTGTTGTTTTTCTTAATTTTGACATCTGTCCCATAGACAATGGATTTCAACGAAAAAGATTTACATGTTGATGATGATGGTTATCTCTATCGTGCTTGCCTAGGATGTGCACATATTGTTTACACCGGTAGTCTGATTATCAATGAAATGTGGTCAGCTCTGCCATCCAGGCAGCTTCTGTTGATTGTAGATATTCATTTCTGTTCTGGTCATGTGACATATCTCTTAAGTACATGCACATCGTTTCTTTCTTTCTTCTTTTATGTCCAACTGTTCATATTTATGTATGCATCTATAATTGCTCTACCAACATTCAATCATGTGCTTCTTTTCATCCACCTGACGAATCTAAACGCAGTTCATGCTTTCATGCAGAGTCCTGATTTTGTTTGTAAAGCGGTGGACTTAGCAGCGAGAGAACTTCTTTCTGTTGCTACACCTGGACAAGGTGGTTGTTTCACTCAACCGTGTGGTGGTGTTTAGTGAATTGTTCATTGATTTAACACTAACCTGGATCGCAGTCACCTTTAAATCGTAACTGGAATTTGAAATTTAAAACAAGAAAATATTTCGGGTTTCACCCCTTACGCGGGCTTCTCACCAAAAACTCGAGCGCAGATAAACTCAAGAATTTAACCGGATAATTTTGAGGAAAGTTTTAATCATTCCATAATCAAATCAAATAGTCTAGGGGCTTTATATTGGTTTTACAAAGGACGACTTCTGGAAAATAACCAATGTGGTACTAAACGTCTACCAAAAAAAGAAAAAAAAAAAAAACACCTACGATATGAAATAAATTTAAAACAAAACTAATCTAAAGCTCTAAAGCCAAAGAACTGCATTGCACCATTTCCCGAAGTAGACTCGATCGAATCGGCCCCTAAGCGGGGTGATGTCCTCATCAATCCCCCCCTCCGGTGGGAAGAACTCTACCCTATCGAGGGGCGACTGTTGCTGGCTCTGATAGTGCTCCAATTGGCCGGGATCAAGATGCCAGAGGTTTCCCTTGGTAATCCAAGAATTTTCTGAATTAGGTTTCCTTTTCACTTAATGAGATAGCGTCGCGTCCCTCCGTCTCTAGTAGAGACAATCTGATCATCCAAGATAGAATCTATTTTTCTGTTGCATAGGGCAGTTTAGGAGGAAGTGGAGGTAGTATGGTGCTCTCAGAAAGAAAGTCCTGGGTAGGCTCATCCACGAATGGATCAGAAGGGGTATCAAATGTACATCTATATGGAACCAAGTCTTCAACATTAAATGTGCAATTGATGCCAAAGTATAGTGGGAGATCCATCATATAAGCATTTGAATTAATTTTCTTGAGGATTTGGACGCGCGTGTAATTTCCTCACAGTTCCCGGAGGAAATTGCTCGGGTCTCATGCAGACCATCACATAATCTCCAACATTAAATGTTCTTAATCAGTGATGTTAATCTGCAGAAGCTTTATAATCAGTATTATTTTTCATTATCTTCTCTCTGATCTCCTCACGTAAGGCACGTATATGAGATGCAAATACTGATGCAGAGTCTGATACCGTAGAATGATGATGAGCCATGGGAATTAAATCAACTGGTTGTCTGAGTTTAAAATCAGTTACTATTTCAAAAGGACTAAGGCCCATAGTCTTATTGATAGATTCATTGTATGCAAATTCGGTCATAGGCAAAATGAGATCCCAAGTTTTCAAAATTTTCCCAATAAGACTTAAGGAGATTTTCTAGAGTCCTATTTATTACCTCGGTTTGGCTATCTGTTTGCGGATGAAAAGCTGTTGAGAATTTTAGTTTGATACCCATCTTGTGCCAAAGTGTTTGCCAGAAATAGCTAACAAACCTAACGTCTATATCGGATACCATAGTTTTAGGTATCCCATACAACTTGATGACATTATCAATGAACAAGACGGCTACTTGAGACGCATCAGAAGTTTTGGAACACGTGATGAAGCCATTTTCGAGAATCGGTCAACTACTACTAGGATAGAGTCGTGCCTTTTCTGAGTTTTTGGCAACACTAGTATGAAATTTAGGCCCCGTCTTACCACGGGCAATTGGGCACAAGGAGAGGAGTGTAAGGCCCAACAATTTACTTTTGTTGCTTGGTTAGTTGGCACGTGCGACATTGGCTAACGATCTTAGCGACATCTTTCTTCAAATATGGGACATCTTTCTTCAAATTTGGCCAGTAGAATCGGTGTTCAACAGCTTCGATTGTCTTGTTCTGACTGAAATGTCTAGCTAGACCCCCAACATGTATTTCCTAAGAGAGAAAATCTCTGAGGGACGTGCGGGGAATACATAGGTTACGAAATCTGAATAGATAACCGTCTTGTAATAGAAAATCGTCCATTTCACGAACAGTCGTCCCGTAACGTGATATAAATTTTCCCAAAGTCAGGAGTCATACTTCTCTCTCAATCTCTCGAATCTAATCACTTCTGCACTCATAGTTACCAAAATCATAACACGTCGGCTGAGCGCATCAACGACCTTATTCTCAACGCCTGCCTTGTGTTTGAGAACAAATATGTAATTATGCAGGAACTCCACCCATTTGCTATGTCTCACAGTCAGCCTCTTCTGGGAGTTGAGGTACCTTAGCGCTTCATGATCCGAATACAGCACAAACTCCTGCGGTAACAGATAATGCCTCCAGTAGCCAAAGCATGTATAACCGCGTAAAATTCTTTGTCATATGTGGAGTATCATTGTCGGGCATCATTTAGTTTTTCGCTGAAATAAGCAACGGGTTGGCTTTGCTAACTCAGCACACCACTTATTACAACTCCCGATGCGTCACATGTTACATCAAACGCCTTAGAAAAGTCGGGGCACATTACAAGAGCTTCAGTCATCATCCTCTTAATTTCAACGAAAGCCTTGGAGGCGGCAGGAGTCCACTGGAATCTTTTGCTTTTCAAACAGTCAGTTATAGGTGCCATAACAACACTAAAGTTCTTTATGAACCGACGGTAGAAAGTGGCTTACCCGTGAAAACTTCTGACTTCCGTGAAAATCTTCTCAGGATCCGTCGAAACTCCTTCAGATGAAAACCACAAATCTTAGGAAGATAACTCTGTCTATACAGAAAGCACACTTTTTCAGTTTTGCATAAAACTTTTCAGCTTGGAGTGTGCGAAAGACTTACTTCAGATGGCCCACATGTTGCTCCTGAGTTCGACTGTAAATCAAAATATCATCAAAGTATGCCATTATGAATTTACCAATAAATAGCCGAAACAACTGGGTCATCACTCTTATGAAGGTGCTAGGAGTATTGAACAGTCCAAAGGGCATAACCAACCATTCATACAACCCATCTTTAGTTTTAAATGCAGTTTTTTCATTCGTTCCTGGCCAGATTTTAATTTGGTGGGTCCCACTCTTAAGATCAATCTTGGAGAAGATTGTGGCACCCGACATTAGTTCCAACATATCATCAAGACGGGGAATGGGGAAGCGATACTTGACGGTGATCTTGTTGATGGCGCGGCTATCCACACACACACGCCATGCACCATCCTTCTTTGGCGTCAAGAGTGCGGGGATCGCACACGGGCTCAAACTCTCTTTGATGAAGCCCTTGTCAAGTAACTCTCCTACCTGTCATTGTAACTCCACATGTTCTGTAGGGTTCATTCTGTAGTGAGGTAAGTTTGGCAAAGTTGCTTTCGGGACTAAGTCAATAGCATGTTGGATGTCTCGCATGGGAGGCAACTCACCTGGCAGATCTTGTGGGAGAATTTCATAAAACTCTTTCAGGATTGGTTTAATGTGTTCGAGAATCTGCACCTCGATCTTTCGATCAGCCCCTCCAGCAACAAGTGCATAACAAGTAGAACCCTCATGCAAGCTCTTTTCAATTTGATCGTGACTAATCAAATTCATTACCATCTTACCTTTGCCCTTATCACCCTTCTTTTCAGGAGTTAGGACATTCACTTTGCCTTTGCCTTTGTCAGTACCTTTTTCTCGGGTGGTGGTTTCGGTTAATTCGGTATAATCTTCACCTCTTTTCCGTTATAGACGAACGGATATTGGTTGGTATGTCCATATATGATCACATCTAAGTCAAACAACCATGGCTGACCCAAAATGATATGACCAACATCCGTGGAGAGTATGCCACATCACACATTATCTGTGCACGTGGCAAACTGGATGAGAATTTGACATCTCTCCTGAACATCTATGGATGTGGCGTCGATCTATGTGACCTTGTAGGGGTTTGGATGCTCCACCTGTCTCATCCCCAAGTTGGCGATTAACTTTGACGTAATGACATTGACGCAACTGTCACTACCATTATCACCTTGCAACTTTTATTTTCAATTTTTGTGCAAGTTTGAAATATTGCAGTCCTTCTCTAGTTATTGAGTGGCTCAGGCTGAGCTAAGGTGCACCTAACCACTCCTAATTGGGCTCGGCCTACGCTAGGAGGTAGGCCTGTCACTTCTATAATTCTGATGCAACCATTGAATTCATACTCTTTGACAAAAGCATCTGAGTCATCATTTTGTTGGTGCACAATCACTTCTCCATCATCCTCTTCCTCTTCTATATCTTTAATGGGAACTTCCACGAAGAGGGTTTTGGTTTGACTTGGGCATTGCTTGGTAAGGTGTCCATACCCTTGACACCTGTAGCATTGCGTTCTTGAGTTGACCCTTCCTGATTCACTAACTGTTTTCTTTTTGGAGGTGATTGACTTTGCACCAGGAGGACCTGCTGGTTTGACACTAGAGAAACTGACGGCAGGCTTGCTTAGAGCAGGAAGAGATCGGTTAAAGCTTGGCTTGCTAGTAACGGCGGTTTTAGAGTTATTTCTAAAGTCAATTCGGTGAAAATAGAGTCCTCTAGACTCATCTAAGTCGATGACTAGCTGATATACTTGTTTTAGAGTCATGATGCCTCAAGTGGTGAGCTCTCGGCGATAATCATCCCTAAGACCGGATCTGAACCTAGATAGGTTCTGTTATGGAGATTCTAACTTGATTGCTCCACACCGGTTCAAATATTCATTAAATTTGGCAATGTATTCGGTGACTGACTTGTTCCCCTGAGTCCATCGATTCCACTTGTCTAATAATTGCTGATTGAATGACGGTGGAACGTACTTCAATATAAGCTTCTCTTTCATGCCTTCCCAAGTTTTCACTGGGTTTTTCCTCCTGTACCTCATCATTCTCTCAAGGTTTTCTCAATATCGTCTCGCTTGTCCCGCTAATTTCATCACGACCAATCGAATCTTTCTTGACTCAGATATGTCATGCTAGCGGAAATATCGGTCCATAATATAAATCTGAGGATCCAAGCGCCCGTTGAAGGAGCATCGACTTTAGCGTTTTTGATATACTGGGCATCAACGTCAGCTGTATTGTAGGGTTGAACTCGCTCTCATCCGAGTGATGTACTGTCATTTCGAGAATATCTCTCCTCTGTGGCTCTTCTCTAATTGGTTTCTATCCTATCAATTTGGTTTGCTAGATCCCTACAATTGACATCAATCTGATCCCTAATTTCTTATAGCTGTTGGTTCATCTTTTCTATCTTGTCGATGAGTGTGTTAAGTGTGTCATGAATGCTAGGATCCATTGGTGCCGAAGTTTCTCTTACAAAAAAAGTTCTACTACTTCTAGTAGGCATGCAAGATCTTAGCTGATCCTAAATGCATACTGTCCTAAAGTGATATGTATGTTTATGCAGGAGGAGCCAGAGATTAGATCAATGAAAGATAATACCAACTCTAAACTATGTAGATTAACACGTGATTAAGAAAATATAATATGAAGATAGTGACAAAAACACGTGCTAATACAGTTAATTCTAAGATAAGTCAAGTGATCACAAATTCAAATTAATTTAGTTGCACATTTAATATTAAGTCAGGTGTCCACTCAAGGTTAGAATCACACAACTCACTATTTAGTAGGCAACAGTCTATAGTTCTACCTTGCGACAGATTGGAATAGCCAGTTATCTTAATTAAGTAGCAGGAATAATTGAATAAAATATTTAAAGTTACTTGGGTAGCGACTGAGGCTCAAACCTGAACATGACTGCTGTAGGCGTGTAGTACTGGTCGTCACGAATCTGCTGCCTCGAACAGGGCTCGATTCCTGCTTGAAACGAGATCAGAATGGTCTTCGAAAGCACTGAACTGTTGATGGATTGACTTAACTTACTCGGAACAGTGCATTGAGTCAACTCGCCCCCTGGGACTAGGTCGCTGATGTCAGTGTGACAGCCGTAGCTGAAGAAGTTGACCTGGTCGGGTTGTGTGTGTCGGGTCGGGAAATCCAGATCCAACGCGACCCGATTGGGTTTATTAACCCCAAGCAGGTTCGCTGATGACGCCTTCCTCCTTCGATCAGCCCTTAGGGCTTGGCTCTGGCACGACGACGCTGTGGTGAGGTGCCAGCGATGACGGCATAATCGGTGGAGGTCAGTGGACGGCGGTAGAGGAGATCTATACCAGTAGAGATCTCGCAGGCGTCGATGAAGAGTCAGCTGATCACGACGAGTTAGAGGGAGCTTCGGTGAAGACCCGGGGCGACAACGAAGGTGTCGACTTTGTTGGAGAAGCCTGGATCTGATGTCGGTGGTGGAATTCGAAGGCGATTTGGTGGAGGGCGAAGATGATATCGGTCAATTATGTCTATATTTCGACAGCCCGACGTGATCCCAGATGCGGATCTGGCGGCAATGCTATCTGGGTGTCGGTGCCTGTCGCCGATCTTGGGGAAAACTGAGGGTACTTGTGGTATTGTTGATGTTGAGAAGACGACGGGGATGATGATGATGATGGGGGCGATGGTGGGGATAAACTAAGATGCCTGCTAGGAATGATTATGGCATCGTTGATGGGAGGGGTCTTGGTGATGGCAGATGGTGGCGAAGAAGTTGACGGCTGGGGGAGAGTGGAGGCCGGGGAAAGACGATGAACAGGAATAGTGTTGATTTTGAATTAACACAGATTTTGAAGGAAATTTCCTGGGTTTTTTTTTTCTCTGGGGGGAAGATGAACAATAAAGGACTCTCGAGTTTCGGGTGATGAACAATGTGGCTTGGAAATTTTAAGGGATTTTTGAGGAGATTTTATTTTGGGGATTTCTACCTTGTAATTTTTTTTTGAATGAATCTGGGATCTAGATTTGGGGTTTGTTGCTG
Organism: Agave tequilana; assembly: GCA_038442645.1. Lineage (NCBI taxonomy): Eukaryota > Viridiplantae > Streptophyta > Magnoliopsida > Asparagales > Asparagaceae > Agave > Agave tequilana. The sequence goes on from JAVJIF010005672.1 coordinate 33,819, forward strand.
GAGAAGATTTGGAGCATGAAAAAATTTGAAGGGAATTGAAAAACCAGAGGCCCTGATGCCAAAATAATGTAACACTAACCTGGATCGCAATCAGTTTCAAATCGTAACTGGAATTTGAAATTTAAAACAAGAAAAGATTTCGGGTTTTCACCTCTTACGCGGGCTTCTCACCCAAAACTCGAGAGCAGATAAACTCAAGAATTTAATCGGATAATTTTGAGGAAAGTTTTAATCATTTCATAATCAAATGAAATAGTTTAGGGGGTCTTATATAGGCTTTACAAAAGACGACTTCTGAAAATAACCAATGTGGTACTAAATGTCCATATAAAAAAAAAAAAGAAAGAAAACCCCCTACGACATGAAATAAATCTAAAATAAAACTAATCTAAAGCTCTAAAGCCAAAGAACTGCATTGCGCCGCTTCTTGAAGTAGACTCGATCGAATCTGCCCCTAAGCGGCGTGATGTTCTCATCACTTATTAATTCAATTCTGCTGTTAATCACATTCTTCTCTCTTTCAGTTGACCAGGCACAACTAGATCGTGCCAAGGCAGCGACCAAGTCTGCAGTTTTAATGAACCTTGAATCAAGAGTATGTGTTTTTTCCTCAGTTCTATAGATATTTTGTGTTATTCGCTTGGTCATTCTTGACACATCATTCTCCATCTTGCAGACGGTAGCATCAGAAGATATTGGCCGACAGATATTGACATATGGAGAGAGGTTTCTTCCATTTCCTTGGCTTTAAAAATATTTAAGAATTTGATAAAATTGTTTAGATAGCCCTGAATCAAGTTTTGAGCAGCATGTTATTAAGATATGATTTATCATATTGATCCTTTTTTGTGGATAACCCCCGACAAGAGGCAAAAGTTCTTGCAAGTGAAGGTTACATAGTCTTTTTTGTGTCTCTCACTAGGCTATATTTTTGTAAGATGTAGTTGACTTTTGATGAATTATATGCGAATGAAAAATTACTTAAGGCTGGTTGTTGGAAGTACTTGTAAGGTTGAAGCAAAAGTGTGGTAACCTTTGAATATAGCTGATGATACATGGCTTGCTCATTCTATAAGCAAGTTTTAAATAAACTAATAAAGGGCTGTAACATTTCAATTGGCCAATGGGCATTGGTCAGTATATGTACAGGAAAACTTGATTTCTGCATGGCTTCTTGTTTTCTATCAGATGGAGAGAGGGAGGCAGAGCTTAATCTCCAGGTATCACCTGTCTCTTGTAGTCCATGGGTTCTCATGCGGCAACTATGTGTAGCACAAATAATTCGACGAAGGAGATGCATCCGTGTCAAATACTTAGCCGATACATGGATATTCTGATACTTGATTAATGATCCTTTTTGGCATATCCTAAAATTTATTACATTGAGACATATAGGAGATATATTCTTGACATAACTAAGAATAAAAAGTTAAAAAAGAAAAAGAAAATCTAATTTCCAATTAAGAGTTTAGTGCCCTGGTACTTGTATATGCGTTGCATTTGATATAATTTGTCTAGTTTCTCTATAAGAAATATGATTATTCATATTACTATTGATCTATATTAGATGTTTCGTAACTAACACAATACCTGACTATCTTCATCGCAACTAAACGCAAAAGCACTTAGTGTGTAGTTATACCTGTGATCCCTCATCTGTATTAGATCTGATTCCGTATTAAAGTAGCCCCCCTTTGCAATCTGCACTTTCAGTTGATTTGCCTCTTTGAGGTATAAATTATGGAAGACGATCGATCAACTCTAAAGCTCTAAATTATGGGTCTTTGAAGCTTATTAGATAATGAATTACTGATGCAGTTGTACAATCACAAAAATTACTCTATTGCAATTTAGATATTTGTTTTTTGCTTGATCCTAAAAACACTGATGCTGTGGGCTTCAGCCAGAACTCTTTTATCTGTGTGTTTTTTTGCCTTGTCATTACAAATTGTCGGTATGTAATGAGCATGTAACATGAGTTGGAGATTTTAATTTACTTCAACATTTGGGCATCACTCCTCACTGAAGAAAATTCCTTGTGGTTTGCCATGGGGCATGCAAGCAACTATACCTGGAGTATATATGTATAGATGCACCAGTAGTTTATCTAGAATTGTTGTGAATTTGATGTAGATGTGCACCATGATTGTGTGTAGTTTGGTTGACTCCCAGTGCGGCCTTAGCCCAATGTGGCACTTTACCCCTTCCCAAATCTTATCAAGATTTGAAACTGCAGGTTTGCCTTTTTTTCCCCTTCCCCTGGAGAGTTCATGCAGACTCGTGTTAATAGGCTATGTAGGATGTTTGTCAATGCGTTAATTATCCTTGGTTCTGATCGGTAACTTGTGGAAATGATGTCTTCTTCTGTTCAACCCCTTTCATCTCATACTCTAAGGCAATGTACGGAATCTCTCATATGAAAATTCAAATAGAATCGTGAGTCTAGAAGTTTGTGGAATGCACCTCTTTCATGTGACCTACTTTTGCTTGCCTGTAGCCGCACTGTTGGAACATGAGGAAGAGTAAATATTGATTGATAGTTGTCGCCGAATCACTGGATTTTTCAATCACTATATTAATATATTTGAGCATTGCCGAGAAATATATGTTCTCTGGTGCACATTCAAATAGATATAAACTTAATCCTCTGCATTTGCATTCAGGTTTGTTGATGGATTAAGCTTTCCCTTTATATTTGATGATGTTGCAGGAAACCTTTCGAACAGTTCATACAAGGAGTTGAAGGGGTAACATTGAAGGATATTGCATCTCTTTCTCAGAAAATCATTTCTTCCCCACTTACAATGACATCATGGGGAGATGGTAAGTTTGTAGTCATGGAAATTAGTCTCTCATTGTATCCTCCGATCACCCATATGCTTCCTTATATTTATACATGGTATATTTTGTAGTTATTCATGTCCCAGGCTACGCCTCCGTCAGCAGCAAATTCCGTGCGAAATGAACAATCTGAAGAATTGTCTACGGCAACATCTTGCGCAATTTTGAAGATGGGAGTGGGGAGCTTGCTGGTCAGTGGCCATAGGATATCCAGAAATAAACATTTCAACCCTTCTCCTTTGAGGTTTTCCTTTGGATCAATAATTTGGTGATCCTTTTACCATAAAGATGTTGTCATACTCTGTGTATATTTATAATTTTTTCCCAGAATTTCGGGGACTCCATTTCTAATTTGGTTATGCTACTTCAAGTGCTAATTCATTCTTGTTTTCCTTTTCTTAGATTTATGTCACACACTTGTGTATGATTGTGTTGCATATCTTCTCTGTAGTTTTTTATGCTGAGAATAAAGTTATAGAGTATTATACTGGGGCTGCTGCTGCCTTACTGTTGATGCTTTTATCCGTGATTTATATACCGTGTTGGATGAAAAGCAAAGAGAGATGGTGTGCGCCATATTTTTCTTATATGTCACATGTAACTCTTAATATATTAATATAGTGAGAGAGATGGTTGTATCTGAGGTCTTAGATTCAATATCAGGTTTTTTTTTTTTATTCAAAAGAAAAGAAAAAAAAATCATTAGGTTTAGTAGCTGATGGATAATATATGTGAATTTTCTATAAAAATGCAACTAACAGAATATTCTTTTTGTTGAAAAAAAATCCAAAAGAATTTTGCTATTATAAATTGTTACATTGATATGTTGTTTCATGCATTGCAAATCTCTTTGGATGTATTTCCTCAACATTCTATGATTGTCACATGTTTCCTATCTAATAAAATTGTGATAAACAGAATATTTCCTTTGCCAAAATAAAAATAATATGATTCTTTCTATTATGAAGATCTTAGATTGATATTTTGTTTCCTGTCATGCAAATTTATCTGAATTCATATTTCGGACTTAGAGTCTGCGAGATCTCAGGAATTGTTATACGCATCCAAATTTAAAATATTCAAACACAAATTAAGCAATCATGGATACAAGTAGCATACAACCTCTTCCAAATCTTTATTTGCTTGGTTGCTAAAAAAGATTGTAAATCCCTCTTATGTTTTTTTCTACAAAACCGCAAAGAAAAAAAGGGTAAGAAAAATGGTTGGGAAGAAGGCAAACGTTGCAGCGACCAACGATTTGGCTCACAACAACGGCTTCTTGAAGAGGATGGAACAGAGTGAGATGCAACCATTCATCTTGAAATCATATTTGGATAAATATGTCAAGTGTGAATAGATAACTTTCCCTTTTCATTTTCCTTCGTAGCTGAATGTTAGGGTTAGGGGGACCGACATTGCCATCCCCAAGAATGATGATAGCCCGTCAAATATTTACAAGTGTGCCATTATTATTTTTACATTTTTACTCATGCTGAAATATTCAAAAAACCCTCATTCCTTCCTCCTTTCACCCCCCCTTCCCGGGGCCCCGCTCCAGCCCCGCCCCCCCGTCATCCCCCCCTCCCCCGTTAGGTCGGAGTGGCCGAACAGGGGGGAGGGGAGGGTGAGGGGGAGCGCCGGAGGGGGGGGGGGGGGTGTTTATCTGGCGAGGGGGGAGGCCGGGGAGGGTGGGGGAGAAGGGGGGCCGCTGAGAGGGGAGGAGAGGGGTGTGACCGGAAAAGGAGGGGGTTGCTGGCGAGGGGAAAGACTGAAGGGAGGAGGTGTCACCAGCGAAGGAGGAGGCTTGGGTCTGCCGGCATTGGAAGGAGAAGAGGGAAGAAGAAGAGAATGTTTTAGGGTTTTTAAAAAATTGTTTGGGGGTGTCTTAAACAAATTTGGGGTGCCCTAATCATGAGGTGCCTTCCTCATTCTTAGAGGTGGCAACATCTGTTCCCTAACATTAGAGTTGATCTTATGAATAATGCTGGAGTGGTTGTGATTTGATGTGTGCTAGGTCTCCTCCTTTCTGTTTTTTGTTTTATTGGTCATGTTAATAATGGACTGGTTTCTTAATAATGTAGTCCTTTAATTTTGAGTGGCATTTTTCTAATATTTATGTTTTGATTTATGGTCATTTCCAAGTCCGATATTATCTTCATTTATTCATATTTTAAGTTTGGGGAATAAAGATCACAAGTCGAATTGAACATGTAATCAACAATTTTGCAACAAATAGAATAAATATGAACAAAGTTATCAAGAAAAATTTTCTCCTTCGATCGTGTAAAGAATTCTATCACGTCTGAGTTTGACGCGGGCACGCGCGCAGAGAGAGAGAGAGAGAGAGAGAGAAGGCGAGAGGGATGGAAGAACATTCGATCGAAGATGATGCAGTGAGAGGATGAGACATGAAGTCCGATCATATCAAATTTCTCTCTCCCTTTTTAGAAACTAATCTCTTATCTGAATCATTTTAACATGGTGATTTAAATCTCAGTTTAACCGTGAGTTTAATATGGTGTGAGTTCTCAAATTGCTCATGTTGCTACAGATGAAATAGACACGGGTAATTAGGTTCATAATTTATCTTTAGCACTTTAGTGGTGTCTATATTTTTATAATTTATCTTTAACATTGTAGTAGTGGCAATATTTACTAATAAAATTAGTTATTTGGAGAAACAAAATTTTAAATTGATAGATGATGCATCTTGCGCATCTATAATAAACATGAGAAAGTATGGGTTTTCAAAGATAAAGACTTTTAGCCAAAAGAAAGAGAGTGTGGGTATTAGAAAATACTAAATCACCATATAAGATACAAAATTCATACCTTGAATAAGAGCAGAAATTTTTTTATTAAGTCTAGAAATTCTTCTCTAAAGGAGTTGCATGCGATTTTGGGGGAAAAAAAAGAATCTGAAAACCCACAAAATATTAGCATGTTCTATGTCTGAGTATAATGATATTTATCAAAAATTTATTCATTTCTTTAAAAAAAAATTAAGGGTGAATTAATGATAATCTCTTACTGTTTGACTTAGGTGGCTGAAATGAAATCCCCTACTTTAAATTGTCTGGTCCTTGAGTTAAGTTTTGTTTGATAAATTTCATTACAATTATTTGCTCTTTTTTATCTTCTCTGAAAGCCTATAAAATAACAACACCTTTGAGAGACCGGGGTAACAACCACTTTATCCATGTGATGTGCAACCTATAATTTTAGATAGTGATGTAATGATTGAGAGTTTTAATCCTCGTTTGTGATATTGTTATTTTTAACACTAATAACTTCATTTATCATTATTTGCTTTTTTGTTTTAATTTATATACTGATTAATTTATATTACTTTAATGCGATTTCTCTCTAAAGTTAGAATCAAGTTATACAATCAGGTTAATATTTAGACGTTTCATAACTGCCCCCAGCAACTGGACTATATGATAACTACAATCTTCTTCTTGCTGGTGTATATGCTTCCGTGATTTAAGCCGAGAAGACGAAGTCTGTTTGTAAATAAAGGGCAAAATAAAATAGTTAAATAATTTCAATGCATATCTCTTCTTAGGGTTGTCAAGTAGGCCAGTGCACGCTGGCAACCCGCACGAGCACGACCCGTTTGGGTCAGAGTGGTACCCGGGCCAGACCTGGCCTGGGTTCAGCTCCCTTACTGGCCGGATCCTGGTCATGAAAAATCAATCCACGGATAGGGAGGGCTGTTCCAGGCCCAGGCCGAGATCGACCCGCCTGCTCCAATGACTCAAAAAGCCGTTGGGCACTTGAAATGCGGGTCGGCCCGGCCTGCATCTCCATCAGCTCTCTAAGGTAGGGCGGGGCGCGCGGGGGGGGGTGGGGGGGGGGGGGGGGGGGGGGGGGCGGGGGGACCCTAACCCCCCCCCCCCCCCCCCCCCCCCCCCCCACCCTCCTCTCTCGTCAAAAAAAAAAAAAAAAAAAAAAAAAAACTCCCCAACAACTATTTTGCCCGTTGGGGGTATTTGAATTTTTTTTGCTAATAACCCCCCAGCATGTAGGATGGATTTATGGTGATTTTTTGGCAAAACCTCCCAACATGTAGAATGGGTTTATGGGGATTTTTTTTTCAAAAAAACTCTCTTCTTTTCTTCTTTAAATACTCCATTTTTCTACTCCATTTCATCACAACAAAAATTGCTAAAATTCTCAAAAAATTCTCTAAAATTCTCAACTACAGGCTCTCTCTGTCTCTCTCAGTCAATCTCTATAAGCTCTCAAGTTCTCAAGCCCTACAAGCTCTCTTTATAAGCATCTAAAAAAATTTAGAACCTCTGACACTTTAAATGAGCTTCATTATTATATTTGATGTGTCAGAACTCTGAGATCGATTCAGAATTTGATAATTTTCATATTTTAGCTTGGTGAAAATCACATATATTTTTTTATTTATACTTCAATTATATTTGTATCCATTTATCCATTTTATTGGATCATTAATAAAAAAAATTTACATTTTCATTTGACAATTTGTAATTTTCTTTGTCAATTTTTTCACTTAAGAATTCTTAAGATTTTTAATTTTTTTAAGAATTTTTATAACTAAATTATCGGACCGGGTTCGGGCCAGCAGGTCAAGCGCAGGACCCAAGTTCCCTAAAGGTTACACCCGGGCCCGATCCGACGCTTTTGGCTAGGCAGGACGGGCTCGTCTCAGCCGGCCGTGCACGGCCCGGCCCATTTAACACCCTATCTCTTCTCTTATTTATTTTATGACAAGTTAAACTAAAATGTAGGACAATTGTTTATTGTGAAATAATTACGTCACCTCTCTTGTCGTTACCATCCACTTGACCTCACTGGCACCTTCTCAACTACTCAAAAATAATATTAGATCACTGTTTATTGAAGTGACTTTTATTTGTAGTAAACTCACTGATAAGTACATCATTAAGTTTTCTAATCAAGATATTTAACATGCTACTACTAATTCACCCCTATAATTTTGAATAATTATGAGACTACCCCACCGACAACGCGAATCTAGGCGGTGAGTAGCGCGCTCTCTGCGTCTTCCTACGGTGGCGGTCTCGTAAATAACAGCGGTCTCCCAGGGGCTGTCTCGGTTGCTGGTGTCTAAAGATAATATGGGTCTGTGAGCGTTCGGTTTAGGGACCCATCGGTGTTTACTTTACGCGGGTGAACGTACAGAGGTTTTTATGCGGCCACTCTGATAATCACATGGGTCTTTTCTGATGTTTATCCTCGATTATAACTGAGCAGCGCGTGGGTCATGAAAACTCAATTAATTAATTTTAACAAGTATATTCACCCTTTCTTTTCTTTCACAAAATTATTGGTGTCCGAATATTCGATATTTTGTGCGGTTTGTACCGAAACAGCGCTCGCATAGGACTTCTGTATGCGGTGCATCGGGACAAGAGCGGAGGCGCGCAAGTTGCAGAAGGGGGGATGGATTTTTATATCGTTTTGGTGGAAGCAATAGCCATCATCGGAAGAAAGGGTCCCCGAGCCTCTGACCATTTTCGCTGCAGCAACAACACCGGCAAGCGAAGCTTAAAGTTTTCAGATATACAGAAAACAAAGAAGAGAGAGAGGGAGGGAGGGGATATCTAGGGTTTTGTTATTGATGGTCGGAGAGGCGATGGTCGCCGGGGACCACGCGGCGGCCGGTGGGACCAGCGGGTGGTGGATGGCAGAGGCGAACGGCAACGGGAACGGATTCAGGTTGACGACGGAGGCGGAGTTCATCCGGCGGCACCACCGACACGAGCCGAGGGAGAATCAGTGCAGCTCCACCCTCAGCAAGCACATCAAGGCCCCCATCCATCTCGTGAGATCTCTCTCTCTCTCTCTCTCTCTCTCTCTCTCTCTCTCGCGATCCGTCTTCGATTTGATCAGATCTTTGTGATTTTTGGTTTGATGATTGGTTGATTGGTTGATTGATTTAGGTTTGGTCGCTGGTGAGGAGATTCGATCAGCCGCAGAAGTACAAGCCGTTCGTGAGCAGGTGCGTGGTGCAAGGGGATCTCGAGATCGGGAGCGTGAGGGAGGTCAATGTGAAGTCGGGGCTACCGGCCACCACTAGCACCGAGAGGCTGGAGCTCTTGGACGACGACGAGCACATTCTCAGCATCAAGATCGTTGGCGGCGATCACAGGCTCAAGGTAGTGATTAGTCCTCCTTTTGATCGCATATGAAGTGTTTATATTTATGTTGATGAGGATTAGATATTGTATTCAGTTTGAGAAATGAGGTTATGATATCAAAACTCTTTGGTGGTTAAAATGTGACATCAGTATAGTCTATTAATTGCTAGAACTGTGCACTTGAACCAAAATCTTGTATTAGGTTTGAACTTCATTTCTATTGTATATTCTACTAATAATGCAGTCTACTGAAAATGGTATTGGTATCTATGGTCTCAATTTCTAATTGGATACGATTGTTTTGGTTGATGTTTTTCCTCATAGGTAGAATTATGCATGCAAGCAAAATCTTGTCTTTTTGGGTTTACTAGCTAGTTTGTGCTTTATAATATGCTCCCCATGAAACATAATTAATGAACCTAGAAACTATGTAGATTTAAAGCTGCAATTGTTGTATGTTTGCACTTTGCAATCTGTAGCTTTCGAAACAGTTTCAATACTTCCACAGCTGAACATGTTACACTTCTCTGTTTCTCAGAAACCTTTCTTTGGTCTGCTTGAATGCTATTTCTTTTGGTGTCGGCATCTATTGGATTAACCATTTTGTCAATATTCATATATATCGTTTGCATATATTGCAAAAGGCATTACCACTTATATCAGTTGATTGCTCATCTTAACCTTGAAGTACTTCAATTGATGCTGGATTTCCTCCGTTTTAGTCTTGAGTTTTTTTTGCATGCTCTGTTTCAATTTCTTGAGTTTAGATACAACATGTAGTTGTGGGTTTCTGATTTCATTAACTAATAGTAGTTGTACTAATGTTCATCAAGAGATGCTTATTGCAGTCTATATCTCTGCAGAACTATTCATCCATCTTAACCCTCCACCCAGAGTGCATCGACGGGCGACCAGGCACGCTGGTGGTCGAATCCTTCGTGGTGGATGTGCCCGACGGCAACACCAAGGATGAGACATGCTTCTTCGTCGAGGCCCTCATCAAGTGCAACCTCAAGTCACTGGCCGACGTGTCAGAGCGCCTCGCGGTGCAAGACCGGATTGAACCGATTGACCGGTGAGCTTAGGAAGTGGATAGATTTCCAGAGAGAGTCACAATGGTTGTAACAATCCCAAAACCCCCTCTCCTCTTGCGCAAGGTTTTGGCCACTACACAATTTAGTTTAGCTTCCCCCCATGCTTTTGTTTGCTCTCCTCTTCCTGAAAAAAAAAAAAAAAAAGGTTGGTCATGGGCTTTTCTCCTCTCTTTTCAAATTTCATCATCAAGTGTGTTTGCTCTAGTCCCCTAAGAACATCATCACCTGTCTCCAAAGCCCAAAGAATCATCAATATTTCCATATATAGGGTAGGGCTCCACCCCCCCTCCCCGCCCCCCCTCCCCCTCCCCCTCAACAACACGCTTGGTGTCCAATGATAATTTGTGTCAATACTTAAATTTTATGAAACAGGTGAGGGGTAGTGAGATGATACACAAGAAGAGATGAGCTTCAAGGATCAAGTTCAAAACTCCCTTCTTTTTTTGGTTCATGGGATATGCTCTTTTGTTTAGGCATTTGTATATGTATCTTGACCATCATTTTCTTATTCTATTGAGTTTTAGAGACTTTGGGGCCTGAGATTCTTTTTGGTATTTGCTCCTCTTAATTTTCTTGAATCAAGTAATTATCTACCCGCTTTGTTCACCCGCTTTGTTCGCACTTCACGTGGGTTTCTGGCCAATGTGTGAGCTCAAGGACCGTGTATTTGAGTGAAGATTATGTTGGTTTTTGTTTTTTAATCATTTGTTTAATAATAGCAACGTTATTAGTGGAGGGTGGTGGGGCCCAGGGAGAGGACGGTGCATGCGTCACTTAAAGAAAAGGGCGGGGACAGGGACAGCCTCCCAGACCCAAACTTCTCTCTGCGTACAGTGAGACTCATGTTTGAAGGAAAGAAAAAGGTCGAGAGATAAACAATAAGCTTATACTATTTCTTTAACTGTGATGCTCCAAAATTTGGTGATGCCCAGTAGAGCGGTTCGGTTCATGTATGTGTGTGAGCCACACACACATGTTATAAGGGATCAATCTCGTATTAATTTTTTATAATATCATAAGAAGTTTAAAGATTTTAAATTTTTGTATCCCTAAACCCGACTTTATACCTGCGTGTCAACACGGAATTAGATCTCTTATAATATGTGTGTGTGACTCGTACATATGAGCCAAATCCCAGTAAAGTGGTCTCTTGCTTCGTGGGTATCTTTTGTTATGGCCCTTGAATTAGTTCTACTTGCATGCTTGTCTGTATGTTGAAGCGTTCATGGGCACGTGCAACAGAGGCCAATTTTATATGTCAGAAGTGAAAAACGTCGCCAGAGAAAGCATAATAGCAGGGGCGGAACCAGAAAATTTTTTTGGGGTGGGCTGCAATTTTTTATAACGCATGCTTACGAATTATATGAATTTGTCAAAAGAATAAAACAATATTCTCCAATAAATCAGTAGCGGATCAGGAATAAATTTGTCAAAAAAAAAAATCAAAATAGAAGGAGGTTTAAGGTATGAATTTGCCAAAAAAATAAAACAATATTCTCCAATAAATCAGTGGCGGATCAGGAATAAATTTGTCAAAAGAAAATCAAAATAGAAGGAGGTTTAAGGCAATATATAAAAAAGAATCAAAATAAAAAAAGGTTCAAGACAATATACGAAAAAATGGGCCGGCTGTAGCCCGGCCCAGCCAACTAATGGGTCCGCCCTTGCATAATAGCAATGGAGACCAAATGAATATGCATGTTGAAACCTGAGATTTTGATTCGCACAGGGTGAAATTTAAATATAATTTACTTTGATGCCATGTTAAAAATCTCTCGAGTTTTTGTATCCATCTTGTGTGGAATTTCAAGACACTGGCTTTGAAGAATGTGGAAATTGTGAGCAAGTTGATGGCTTTTCCTTGCTCACGAGCACAAACGTGTGACAATGAGAGAGGAGAAAAAGAAGAGAGGCTGCACCCAATTGAAGTAATGTTCACGGAGGAAAAGGCAAATGATGGTTGTGTTTTTCTTCTTTTAACTTTAGCCCACAAGTTGGAGTTTGGAGTCACGAGTATGCCCTGAAATTTTGGTTGAAACTTCATGTGCTCTCAATTGGAGGGATGGGGGATAAATGGATTGGATTCCCTCTCTCTCTCTCTCTTGCCATGCCGTACAAGGAAAGTGAAGTGGAGTTAAAGTTGCGGATGACTTACAACTCTTCTTCCCTCTTTTGAGGGTCAACTTTGGAGTTACAATTTTTTTTTTTTTTGTTTGGAGTTAGGGGGGAGTTATAATTGGTTTAGGTTACTAGATTCTCATGCTTATTCTTGTTCACACGATGATAGTCGGATTCAGAGTATATCCAAAATAGCGTGGCATATCGCCAAACATCAATAATGTGTGTGTATATTTATATATATAAATATATAAATAAATAAAGGATGATTCGTTTTCCTCCTCACTTTGGATGGATCTGATCGGTGCTTAGGTTTTGCAGATAAATGTTAAAAAGTGAAGTGGGTTTTTTTTTCCCCTCTTTCAATCAACTATTTATATGGATTCAACTGCTCATCATTAATTATCGTGTGAAAAAAGCGAAGAAAGCCTGAATTCCTTTCTAAAATTAAGAGGGGGACAGAGAGTATTTTGTCGCACCGACTGTGCTCATATTTCTCATTTCTCGACTTTGAGATTGATTCATCATTAACATCACTTGGACTGGACTTAGAAGAACTATGACTAAAATTTATTATAATTATTTCGTGAGGAGACTAATTATTCTACACTTACACAGAAGTAAATGCAGGAAGGGTTGACAAAATCTTTGACGAAAACGCGACGAAATAATAAGCCTCGGCAAAAGCTTAATCAAAAGGATTTGATCTATATTATCTTCAGTGGATATTGATTACGTGGCTTGGTAGATAAGCATCCCAACAGTTGACTTGAGATATCGATTTTCTAGAGGGTTGACTTTGTTGAGAGTTAGGTGGTTGAACTATATTTTTTATGCAACTGAGCTTTGCCACCTAACTAGATTTGTCACCAAATCGCTTCAACAAGTTTTTTTTTATTATTTATGTCATTATAGTTGCAAGAGTAACATTTATTTCTCTTTGTTGCAATTCAAATTTGCTTTCAAACTTTTTAAATTTTCAGTTCGCAATGACTTTTTAATATGACACTATGTGATACATGTGTTACGATACTAATCACACTCGCAACAAGCTTATTAGAACCATATAGATCAGTTATTGTAAGTGAATAGTACTCATTTGGGACTTAATTGTAATGACAACTGTAATTACAATAGACAATTGTAGCAAGCTAATAATTATGACTATTCAATACGAAAACAAGTGCACTAGTGTTAGTGGTCGGATTTTGATCTGTGTCAGGACCGAGACACCTGTCCAACCTCATCAAGAACTTCTGAAATAAACGACAAGACATGCCAGCAGGGCACCTTCCCGAGCACCACTCAGCCGTTTCCGATACCACCTCCTCCTTCTTAGCACACTACTGCCTTGAGAATTCTCATGTCAGCGCATCTTCTCGAGAACCATCTAGTCATTTCCGAGGCCACTCTTCACGCTTCGAGTAAGACATTTACAGTAACCGACCTCATTGATTTTCACATTTAATACAGCAAGTAGGACTCTCTTAATATAATATGCGGTCAGTTACACCCCCGATCATCCAACGTTTTGAACTTTACAACAACCCTTACTCCAGAGCGAACGGTTATAGATGACAGCAGAAATCGCTTTCAATAATCACAGGCATAATCCGAACAGTTTTGATAAAGAAATCCCAACGTGTAAATCTTGCAGTTATGGAGATTCATAATATCCACATCTTTGATTACGACGTGCATAGTATTTATACACTGAACTTCCATCAAGCAAGGAGATCTTAAAGAATTGAATCTGTAATAGAGTGCTGAGAACTCATTGTAATCCCTTTGAATTAATGGAATCTCTCTCTTTGCACCGTGATTTTTTTTCTCTACAGGTTTTTCATGTAAATTCTCTGGTGTTTGCATTGCTTTACTCTCTCTTTCAAATTGAGATTCCTCGGGAGAATTTATCTGCCACTTACAAACTATACAGTTACAATGAAGTAAACAATAAACAAATAAAATTACAACAGAACAAAAAACAAAACAAAAAAAAAATCATTAATGAGTCAATCGTGAGCTCTACCTATTTATCTCACCTCGAGTAGAAGTTTTCAAGAATGCTACTACTACCGTGAACTAAAATTATTCTAAAATCTATCGCGATCAATGGCAATAAAAGTTGCTACAAAAGTCATCACTATGGTAAATTGTGCATTTAGATCCTTGTTGATAATGTGACACTGGATATGATCAAGATTTTTGAAAAGCAAGTTGGTAGGCCACTGTGTTGTGTTTCCTAGATTACACCTACAAAAAGATGATCAGCCTGCAATAATAAGCAAAGCAGAGTGATGTTGATGTGTGACAAATTTTTTTGACCAAAATTGATCCTCAAACAAGAAAAGCCCAATCCAGAGCTCAACTACATAATCTTTTAGCAAGATTCACATTATCTGGCTTGGGGTTGGTTGACCAAGCTTTGTATCTTAGACTCTGGACTTTTGAGTTCATTTGAAGAAGATGTGTGCCTTTGTTTTGGATTGGGATGGCAACTGATATCATGAAAACCACCAGAAGTTTGCGAGGTGGGAGTTAGGTGTTAGCGAGTGTTTTGCATTTTTATGTATGCTAACTCTGGCAGCACTAGTTAAGAGTTAGCGTTATTATTCCAGTTCCTCGCTAGAAATATAGGGTTATTTGTGCAAATACTTTTAGGGAGTGCCGAACATAGCGCCTGATCATTGCAAGTGTTTGTCACGAATTAGCAGGTGTTAGGCTCCTAACACCCGTTAACACCCGTTATATTTGTGTGCTAAGTGTTAAATGCGCTAATATGTTGTTTAGTTGATGGATTAGATGCAGAAAAGCTTGAAAGCGAGACCTGTGGAAGTAAGAGGTTCGTTTAGCAAGAGGATTAGATGGCAGAGACAATTTTAATGTAAGAGAAATATCTTAAATTCATGCGATTTTTTCTATTTATGAAAGAACAACGCAAAATTACTTCTGAAGTATCGGTAGATACACACACATACAGACCAAGAAGTAAAATAATTAGAGATAGAAAGAGTAGAGACAAAAAGGCTTAATTCTTCTGTAAAATGTGGAGTTGAATTATAAGAGATCTCGATTTAAGATTGAGTTAAGGTCTCTGTTAATTAAAAAAAGAAAATTTTGCTACAACCCTCTACTTTCTTTCATAATTAGGGGGAAAACACTCCTCTCTCCTTTTTTTTATTCGCTACAGTCTTATCTAAGTCAGCATAAATTAATTCCTCCGAACTATCACTTTCTATATATTTTTATTTTCTCTTTTACCCTTCCTCATCACTCACAACGTTGCTCTCACCTCAACCTTGACTCCGACGTAGAGTAATTCGTGGATCGAACTTCAAGGTAAGGTCGATGTGGGAGTTGGAAGTGGGCGGTAAGCCCCGCTCTTCGGGGGTCATAGGGGGCGGAGCCCTCAGGATAAATTTTTTTTGGCATTGACCTTTTGCAGATCTCGTTTGTTAGCGCTCGTGATGAATTTTGTTTATGTTTGGGATCGATGTGGTATTTAGATCTGAAAAGTATTGGGAATAATTCGATGTTTGTGAACAGGGGGTCTGTTGATGATGACGATGCTAATATGAGGACTGCAACTCATGATTGTAATCCTATGTGAGGACTGTGACTATGCCTTTATTAGAAGACTACGACTATGATCGCAGTCTTTTTATTAATTGAAAATTAAAGTATTTTGCGAGGACTGCGATACTGCGATCATTATTGCAGTCCCAATATAGGCTGAGAAATTGTGTTTTTATAAGGATTACGATCATGATGCATTCCTAATAAAGACTCAAAAATAAGTTTTTTCTGTGAGGACTACGATAATGATCGCAGTCTTAATAAAGAGAATCACTGTCTTATAAAAACTAAGAAATATGACTTTTTTTATGAGGAAAGGAGGATTGTGATCATGGTCACAGTCCTATAAAGATTCAAACATGATATTTTTTGTGAGCACCACGTTCATGATCACATTCTAAAACTTAGAAACATGACATTTTTTGTGAGGAGGACTTCGATCATGATTGCAGTCTTAATAAAAACTTAGAAATATAACATTTTTGCGAGAACTGCAACCAAAATGAGGACTGCGATCATGGTCATATTCCTCAGCTTAATATTACGGGGGAACATTTAAGTCTTTTTTCACAGTGTGCCCTTTCTTTAAAAAGAGGTGGCTAAGATGAATTAAATTTTGTGAGTGAGTTTTTTTTCTAATTATGATTTGATACAAGTGGTTAAAACTAAATCCCCCTAAAAAAAAAAAAAAAGGAAGAAGAGAGGAGTTACTAAATATTTTCATTATGCAAAATAGAAACACAATTTCTCAAGGCAAATGGTGGAGCACTACTCATTTATTTATCAATGGCCTGAAAAATTAAACTTTTGAGTCTCAACGTGTGGGCTGCCCTTTACTTGGTCAGCCCAAAGAGCCCACGTCAAGTACCCGACCCGCAGCTCAATCGGATCTAAACAGTTCGGGTTTAAACTCGAAACCGAACTCCACCCCCCACCAAAGGGTTTTAGGAACTGCGACAGCAGAGCGAAGAGAGGGGCCAAAGAGGAGGGGAAAAAAACAAAAAAAAAAGAAAAAGAAAAAAGGTGGGGAACAAAAGGAGGGGAATAAAAGGAAATCATGCCGCTGTACGATTGCTTGTTGTTGATGAAGCCCCACGTGAGGAAGGAGATGATGATGGATCTGGTGTCTCGAGTCGGGAAGCGCGTGTACCAGAGGAAGGGAGTCATCACCGACATCAAGTCCTTTGGCTCCGTTTTCCTCGGCTACGGCATCAAGAAGCTCGATGGCAGGCACTACAAGGTTCTATTCTTGATTTTTCTCCGACCCATTTGATTCATTACGCGCAATTTTTGTTGATTTGTATTGTGCTCGCTATTTGTTTGAATAAATGCCTGATCCAAGATCAAAACTTTGCACGTCGTGACAGAACTCGTAGTAAAGCTCGAAGCTTGATATCTTCCATTGCCACACAAGATATCATGTGGATTTGAGTTTCCATGTTAATTTGAGCTTCCATCATGAGATTTTTCAAATTTCAATCACCCGCCGGTGCACATTTACTTTCAACTGTATTATTTGGATCAATCTTGTGCACTGGCAGAACTAAGAAAAAGAGGCAATAGTGCAGGTTTGGACTGACTTAAAGAATGCACTTTTAGAATCCTAATGGTTATTCTCGGTTACTCACAATTAAAAATCCTATTGAGAGCCCCAATTGCCCCAATTCAGAAGTATTTCTTAAATTCATTATAGAGGGGTTTCCTCCAACATAAAACAATTAGATTTTTTTTTTCCCGCATGAGTTGGATATTATCGTGGGCCAATCTGTGATTCCCGCCGTAGTCACAGCCAGAGTGAGGCTTGAGTCAGAGATGGATGGAAAGGAAGAATAAGAAGAAAAGGAAAAGATAGGAGAGAAAAGGATTTTACTTGCTGATAATATCTGATTACAAGAGTACTCGTATATACAGGAGAGACAGTTATGTTATCGCCCTATCACACTATTATAATGCAAATAAAAGATTCGAAATATTCTAAGGGGATACGCGGGGGACCCTAACGGTCCACCGTTTACTCTCAAAAAAAAAAAAAAAAAAAAAAAAAAAAAAAAGATTCTAAGAGGATTCCTAGCAAAATGCGAAGTGCCTTATGTACGGGTGCGATGTGGCAACCCCATGATCCTCATGGCAAGCCATTGTGTTCAGCCAAGGAAACAGGTGACCCCGAGGTTTGTTCTCACCCCCTAATTACGTGCTGTGCTGAACATACTGCACACTTATGCATAGCTTATTATCATACTACCATCATACTAATTGGGTCTGGGCTTTGGCTTTGTCCTTGATAGATATATTTCCCAAAAGTGTTAAATACAGATATATCCTCTAAAAGTGTTTAAGACAGAAATTTTGTCCCGTTCACCTGTGCCCAAAAAAGTATCAAGTGGCTGATTGTTATCAAAGGAATGCACTGTGGATTGGTATTTACATCTTAATTACGGTAATGTTGTTTGGATATACCACCTTCTCATGGCATATTGTTTTTCATGAAAGAGTTGTTTTGGATTGTACCGTTCTTATTAATCCTGCATGCTAGATGGGATGCCTACTCACTTTTTGGTCATTCTTATGCTGACTTGTTTGAAAGAAAGTCAACTCATTTGTATTTGTATGATGCTTTCATGTTCCAT
This sequence comes from Agave tequilana, assembly GCA_038442645.1. NCBI lineage: Eukaryota > Viridiplantae > Streptophyta > Magnoliopsida > Asparagales > Asparagaceae > Agave > Agave tequilana. The sequence goes on from JAVJIF010005672.1 coordinate 52,215, forward strand.
ACTCCCAAGGTTTCAATTTGCCCATCTCTGTTTGTGTTGCGCTTTGGTTAGCTAGTCTATTCCCCTGAATGAATTTAGCACTGACAAGTGAAACATTTTCATTTGCCCTCACTAAAATCCCATAGGTGTGTCTTCTCTAGCTAATTGAGACCTCAATTATCTTTTTCAGACATCTGAGACCTTTTAATGACATAATATCAAAACCACGACAAAACAAACTTTCTTATGAACTCAAAGGAATTTGTTAACTAGCCTGATATTGTATTTATTATCCCAAACAACATAGATGTGGAGAAACATTATGCTTCTCATATACTAAATGAGACATCCCAATAAAAGTAGAGGATTTTTTAATGTTTCCTGACGTTTTTATTCACCATGTTTTGAGTATGGTTGTTTTCAAGCATTAGTCTGTGGAATACTAAGTTCCATTTCTGTAGAGAAATCTATAAATAAGTTGTTATAGTGTTCCATTGGTCGTTTCTAGACATGTCAATTATTTCAAGTCACTGGACCTTGTATTAGGGTATAAGCTGATGCATAAAAGCTTCTTTATTCTTCAAATGAAATTAGTACATGGGAATCAAATAGAGAAAAATATGTACTGGGCATATCTCTTCTATGTTCAATCAAAGTGCGTGTGTACTTGCTTAAACCCAGTCTCGTTGTTCACTGCATTAAAACTCTGTATTCTGGCTGTGTCAGCTTCATGGAATCATTATCCAATTGGCAGAATCTTTTTCTTCCTAGAGACAAATTCACAATTTGGTATCAGGATGACCATTCAAAAATATTCAAAGTTCTCTTGCTTCCATCTACATTTGATCCTTATCTTCAGTAATACATCTCAGCCAAATTATGAGAAATGCACACTAATCTTCATGTTCTTGTAGTCTTTAAGAGTTTCATTGGGCGAGTTTCAATTTTCCTAACACTTAAGAGTTGCAATATCTGTTTTCTTCATCAACTCGTACCTTGATTGAATCAGATGGTTCAAAACTGTTCATCGTAAATAAGAAATAATTAAACTAATTGACAATCAGACATTCAGACTAATGGACTCGTACCAACATGTAACCTGTACTTTGACAATCATGTGCATCTCAATTTATGTTGCTGGTTGGAGGGTTTGCAAGTGGACTTAGCTCTTTCAAGAATGGGTTAATGTGTTGATCCAAGTTGCACGAGGTTTTTTGAATTAGGCCCATTCATGCCTATCAGTTGGAATTTGGTAAAGAATCTTATATACCAGCTATTTATAATATTGAAATTATCTCATAATTTGAGTAGAGACTGCCAGTGAGAAAGAGTGTGATCTAAATGTTTGTACGAGTCTGTCATTGTTTCACTTCTGAATTCGGGGACTGAGCTATGTGCAGGTACAACTGAAGGCCATGTAGGTTCTTATCGTGCGTATGCTTGGAATAGATCATAGATGAGAGGATATGATGCTCATTCTCCCAAAAGGTTTGCTAGAGGCACACTACAGTATATGTGGTTTGCCAACTGGCTTTTACATCACTTTTAATTATTTTCTAATGCAAACTAGATATTTTTAGTACTAATAACAGTCATATTTCCCCTTGAAGTCTTTCCAAAATGAGACAAAATCATAACAACATTAACTTCTAGCAAAAGTTCTGTCAATTGCATTCTCAAACTAATATGGGTAAACAATTAACGAGTCTGAAACAAAGAAAGTGTCACCGAATTATGATTTGAAGTTTACTACTAATTATTTTATAGGTATCTAATATATAAATTTCTTTGACAGCAATATTTTGTAAGAGTTATTAAATGTCATGTTTATGTATTTTAGTATCTATTTCAATTTTCGACCTAGTAAGGTAGAGCCACTAGAGTTAGCTAATGCTTTGAAATTTTATTATTGGCTGTTACACAGAAAATACTATCTTCCTCAATTGGGCATAAGCTGGAAAATTTTGTTGGCGGGTTCTACTGTCAAATATATCTATGTGGCAGCTTCCCAACAAAGCACTGTATCTGAGGAGCAGCGATCCTTAGATTGATGCAGAAGCCCGTAACAATTGTTTTATGACATTTAGGTATTGAGGGATTACCTCGTAATGAATTTTTACATTGTACTTGCGAAACCTTGTGGCCTAGTCTTCCTCATGTTAGGTGGTCATTTTGGTAAATTTCACTGGAGATTCTTCCGTGAGAAAATCCTTGTGTAGGAGCCAGAAAAGAGGTTGGGAAAACCATTTTCCTGTGTCATTCATGAATTCTTTTAAATTTTTCTTGAGATCAAGTGATTACATGATTTTGTAAGGCTCCATGGGAAATCAGGAAAGAATGTTCTCATGACGAGACATTTCTAGAATGCTTAAAAGACATCTATTGCTGTAGTCCATGATGGAGGTGAAGTATCCTAATTTTAGTTCTACGTATTACCTTCCACACAGAGATGCAGAACTAAGTTTAAAATAGAAATAAAGATAAATTTTGATTTATTCGAGAATCTACACCAAGGTAATCTCTCACCCACTCTCACAAATCAGCATGTAAGGATTTAAAAAGCAATGCAAATCAATATGTAAAGCAAAAAGGGGTTTTAAATTGATTTCACTGCACTGTTTAACCAAATAGTCTAGTTGGCTTTTTATAAGCCCCATACAAAAGGAATTCCCTTATCTTAACCAATGTGGGACTAAAATTAAAAAAGAACCGAGCCTACTAAATGAAGAAAAGAGCCTAACAATGAAGAAAATAGCCTAATACAATAGAAGAAAGTTGCGCCTCCTGCACACGTAAGTCTTCCATGTTCCTGAACTGGATGGATTCCGAACAACTCTTCCGGCTTCTAAAAATCGTCTCTGGAGAATGGCGATGGTGAAAATCATGTAGAAGCTCTGGGTTGAGTTGCATGATCTCATTGGCTCGCAACCAATATAATCAGAATTGGGCCGTCCACGCCAACGGACCAAATAGCGCTAGTAGGTGCCGACAACAGTGGAAACAGTCTCGCTCGTCAGAATACCCTTAATCTCCTCAGTGGAGGGTCTTCTCAATGATGGTGGTAGTGGTGGTTGAACCGAGAACGACTGGGAACTCCTGGAAGTCGATGCTGGCTCTATTGTATGACAATTGGATGTGCCACTGGAGTGTTATAAAGAGTCGAGTTCTCGACATTGAATGCTAGGTTGATTCCAAAATCAAGGGGATGTTGAGCTCGTAGGTATAGGAACCAAACCTCCTCAATACGACCAATACGTCACGAGCGTGAAGCTTCTTCAACGTTCCTGGTGAGAACCTTTCTTGAAGCACTCTAGAATCATCTCATCTCTAATAGCAAATTCTTGCAACCTCTTATATGAACCTGCAGTAGATTTATAGTTATCATTACTAATAGCAATTTAGCTTTAGATATGCTAATGCAATTCATGTAAATATTGTGCAAATGACTCAGCTGATGCACTAGGACGTTCACCAATGGACATAGGTAGGAGCTCTATAGGTTTCTTAGGTACCTCAAAAGGACTCAACCTTGTAAATCTATTGACAAAACTATTATATGCAAACTCATCTACAAGTAAATCATCATCCAACATAGTCATCCTCTCTTACTAAACATCGAAGCAAGTCACCTAAACTACGGTTTACTATCTCAGTTTGACCGTCAGTTTGAGGATGATATGCCGTAGAGAATTTAAGTGCAGTCCCCATTTTCTTCCAAAGAGTTCGCCAAAAATGGCTCTTGAAGCGGACATCACTGTCAGAAACTGTGGACTTGGGTAAGCAATGAAAGCGCACTACCTCCCTGAAGAATAAGTGTGCCACGTGCGAAGCATCTGTCGTCTTGCTACAGGAGATGAATGGCCCATCTTCGAGAACTTATCGACCATCACAAGGATAGAGTCATGTTTCCTAAGTTTGCGAGGGAGCCCTAATACGAAATCCATACTAAGATGCTCCCAAGGTGCAGAGGGAATAGGTAAAGGTGTGTAAAGCCCTTCCTACCCTTGGCAAATTGACAAACTTGGCAATGTGACAACTCTCGCAATATCACGTTTGACACTAGGCCAATAAAATCGATCCTCTACTAAGACAATGGTTTTGGCTCGACCAAAGTGTCCAGCAACACCTCCCGCATGCCTTTTCCAAATCAAATGATTCCTCAAAGAAGTGTTGGAAATGTATAATCGGGTGCCTCTGAATAGGAACCCATCAACAATGGTGAAACCTTCCACTAAAGTGAGTGGATCCCATATTAATGAAGCATAGATTTCACCAAAGTCCCGACAAGTAGGATATTTTTGTATAAGACATTCAAATCGATCACCTCTACATTCAGTGCCTCTAACGTGCAAAGTCTCCTACTCAAAGTATCAACAACCTTGTTATCCACACCGGCGCGGTGTTTGAGTACGAAAGTGTACTCCTGGAGGAACTTAAACCACTTGATGTGTTAGTGCCCTACGCATTTCTGCGAGTTGATATAGCGAAGGGTTTGATGGTCTGAATACACGACGAACTCAACAGGTAGCAAATAGTGACGACAATATCGCAAACACTGCACTACAACATACAACTTCCTATCATAGATATCGTAGAGTTGTTTTGGCTCATTCAACTTCTCGCTGAAGAAAGCGATATGATGATTTTCTTGGCTCAACACACCACCTATGCCTACGCTGGAGGCATCACAAGCCACCTCAAATACCTTTTAGAAATCAGGAAGGCGAAGGACTGGGGTAGTAGTCAACTTCTTCTTGATTTTCTCGAAGGCTCTTATAGTAACTCTAGTCTATTTGAACTCTCCTTTCTTAAGGCATTCAGTAATTGTAGCCATAATGGTACTAGATCCTCTGACAAATCTCCTATGAAAAATGGCTAAGTCGTGGAAGCTTCCAGTCTCGTGAATTGAATTAGGAGTAGACCAGTCTCTGATGGTCTTAACCTTGTCAGGGTCGACTGCTACACCATCTCTAGATACGTTGAATCCAAAAAAATGACTGGCTGGGACTAGAAATGCTCACTTTTTTATTTTAAAAATAATTTCTCCTTACGAAGACTTTAGCATGCGTGTCAAATGAAGAATATATTCTTCCTGGGTCTCACTAAAGATCGGGATGTCATCAAAATAGACGACTACAAGCTTTTCTAAAAAGGACGTAAAATCTGGATCATGACTCTCATGAATGTACCACGTGCGTTTGAAAATCCGAAAGGCATGCCCAACTACTCATATAACCCGTCCTTGATCTTGAAGGCGATTTTTCACTCGTCCCCTTCGCGAATACGAATCTGATGATATCCGCTACGAAGGTTCACCTTCGATAAAATGTAGGCTCCGACCATCATATCTAATAAGCTGTCAAGTCTGAGGATGTGGAACCTATACTTGACAGTGATCCGATTGATGACCCGACTGTTCGTACGCATCCTCCAGTCGTCATTCTTCTTTGGTGTGAGTAATGTGGGTACGACAGAGGGACTCAAGCTCTCTCTAATAAAGCCCTCTTGCAATAACTCATCCACCTGTCTCTTCAGCTCTGCACGCTCAGTGGGGTTCATTCTGTAATGTGAGACTTTTGGCAAACTGGATCTTGGCACAAAGTGAATGGCATGCTGAATGTCATGCAGGGGAGGGAGTTCATTAGGCAACTCAGCAGGCACGATATCATTAAAATCGGAGATGATCTGATGAACTTTCGGAGGAATCTTAACTGGTGCATTGGGAGACTCACCCAAGGCAATCAACAATACATTACCCCTTCCTCCCCGCTCTCCCTGATAAACTAGGATTTAGTCACCAAATGGAGCAGCTTCTTGCTTCATTGTCTGTGACGGTTTCTGCCTTATTGTTCTGACTTGGGCTTGACAGGTTTCAACATTATCTTATCTCTATTGAATTTGAACTCGTGAATGTTGGACCTACTAAAATTGATCACATCCAAGTCATACAACCATGGCCTACGATGTGTGCAATGTCCATGTCTAAAACGTCACACCACACTCGATGCTGATAACTAGACATGTGGATAAGCACCTGACACCACTGGGTATTAGCTTGGGCAATTTTATCAACCAACATCACGTTGTGTGACTGTGGGTGGGTTCGGCCTTGATATCCATCTTCTCAATGTCTGTCTTGGTGATGATGTTGACAGAACGCCCCATCAATCATCACTTTATAGTTCTTTTCTTCGTGCACAACATAGATGTAGAACACACTAAATATCCGCCAATTCTTGTCTCTACCTGCTATGTGAAGGCATCTAACGACACCCACCCTCGCATTGGACAACCTAACATTCTCTTCTGTCACTATTGCCCCTCTCTAGCTCATATGTGTCCTCCCCTAGATTACCCTCGTCAAACCATCATCGTCAATGAGAAGGCTCCTGGTTGGACACAAAGCATCGATATGACACCACACTGAAATCACTTCATTTCTGAGTTAGTCTGTTTAGATGGCTCACCTATAACAGTTTTATCTATAGGGTTCTTAGTTGTATTGGTATTGGGTCTGGTAGTGGTTTCAGGTGGGCGCCTATACTGCTTTCGGTTTTCGGAACGAATCTACGTTCCCAAGAGGATCTAAGTAAGGCCTCTAATCCTGAGCTAGCTAGCTGGCCTATCCAAGTGTCTTAATAGTTTGGGAATGAATGATCATGGTCCACTGGATGTCGATTCTTAACCCAGAATGAAATCTAGACATGGTTTGGCGGGGGTATTCTCTTCTTATAACTCACATCGCAATGTTACGTCATCAAATAGTTGTGTAAGATTGGACCGACATGCTTCCCTAACGAAGGCGGTGCAATTCATCTAGGAGGCGGTGCCAATATGATTTCAGAAAATATTTCTCTTTAAGTTTGTCCTTCATTTCATCCCAAGTCTCAATGAGAATCTTATTCCTCTCACAATCTCTCTCTACCGAGGTCCAGTAAACCTTAACTGATCCTGTAAGTGGCATCCGAATAACCCAGACTTTAAGTTCTCGGATATCATGTATAGTCAAAATAGTCAGCTAACCAATCACTATCATGGACATAGTCGAATGTCAGAGGATTTATCTTAATCCTACGGACAATTTCATCATTGTCATCCCTAAGCCAGTAGATATTCTCATCTTTTCTCCTATTGTTGTGGTTCTCTCTATTGGGTCTGCGGCCACCCATTGTCTCCTCGTTGGGTTTTTTTCTAATTTCTGTATCTTAAGTTGGTGTCTTGCATCTCAAGTTTAATGGATTGCACCTCCTTAAACAAAAGGTCGAATTTCTCTGTCAATTGATTGAGTTTTTCTTCCATGTCTGATTGGTTGGGGTTACTCCTCTTACCACTATACGGGAGCTTGAACCAATATGAAACACAAATGCACAATACCCCTAGAAGTCAATTGAATCCGTGCAACTAGTTGATCAAACGAAATGTCTCCTAATGGTTCCTAAGATGCAGTGAATGAATTCTAAATGTAATATGCAGGCAAACAACAGATAAGACAAACAACAATTGCAACTACAACCATCAATCCACACAGTTACGAAAGAGATGTACAAAAAATAAGCTATAGTGCAAGGTTATGTTAGAACGTACACAGAGGCTCTGGAAGAAGCACCGATACCAAGTAATGGCTCCAAATAAGGTCTTGTAGAGACCGGTTATGTTGCCAAAAACTGCGAAATCCCTCCAGTGGCTCCAGGGCTCATTTACGGATCCAACGCTTCGAACGAAACTCGAACGGACACCGAATGGTCCTGTAACGGGTTATGAACTACTGCTATGCTTTTACTGTAACTGAACTGGCTCAGGAGACTTAGTGACTTGAACCGGGTTGGCTGAAAAGAACTCGGACCGAGTCAACTCGCTAAGTCTGACCCGCGGGTTGGGTCTCAGGTCGGATTCAATCACATATCTGTGAAACCCGAAAGATTAAAAGGTAATCGGATCGGGTCGGGTTTTGAAACAGACCTGATTGAACCCACTAACCTTTTCTTCTTCCTCTCGAACTCATGTGGATGACGATGCAACAAAGAGTGAGATCTGATGGCGAGGAACTCCGACAAGGGCGGTGAGGGGCCTCGATGAGATGGCGGCAGCGTGACTGTGGTGAAGATGTTGACAGTGTGCTATCGAGATCGTCGGGATTTCAGAGTCCGCTGGATCTGACGGCGGCGGTCACGGCGGGTTGGGCTGACGTCGAAGGCGATTGGAGCTTCTGTTGATGAAGAGATCGACGGAAGGCGACGGTGTGGAGTTGGTGACGGTTGAGTGGTGTTGCTGATGATGTTGTCGGCTGCTGTTAGCGAGGGTATCGGAGGGATGCAACGGCGATGGCGGTGATGCAACGACGAGGAGGTTGGAAGGAGTGTTGGGGCGGCGGCGCTTCGAGGAAGACAACTGTGGAGAGGATTCAGTTAGGGTTTTTTTTGGGGGAGGGGGTCAGGGTAAGGGGACGATGAACCCAGATTTTCCCACTTTTTTTAATTTCTTTTTTCTTTTTGCAAACTAGAGAAGAAAAGGGGGGAGAAAAGGATCTAGGGTTTTGTAGAAGAGGGGGCTAGGGTTTTTGTGGAGGGAGAGATTTTTAGTTCTGATACTAATTTGATGCAGAACTAATTTTAAAGTGAAAATAACGATAAATTTTGATTAATTCGAGAATTGGCACCCAGGTGATCTCTCACTCACTCTCACAAATCAACATGCAAGAGATTTAAAGAGCAGTGCAAATCAACATGCAAAACAAAAGGGGTTTTAAATTGATTTCACTGTTGTTGAACCCAATAGTCTAGTAGATTTTTTATAAGCCCCATACAAAAGGATTTCTCTTATCTTAACTAATGTGGGACTAAAAGTAAAAAGAACTGGGCCTACTAAATTTAAAAAGAGCCTAATAATAAAGAAAATAGTCTTAATACAATAGAAGAGAGTTGTGCCTCCTGCGCACACAAGTCCTCCATGTTTTCGGACTGGACGGATTCTCATCGCAGGGGCAATCACTTTTAAATCGGGTTGTAGAATGGGTCCTGTCCCATGATTGCTTGGTGAGAAGAAAATGATGTGACTGGTGGCAAGCAAGAATTTTTTAACTATCAAATAGGTATCCAAGACAGAGTCTTGGGCCTTTCTTGTATAAAGTTCGAACAGTCCCAAACTTGCCCTCGAACAACTGAACATGTACAAATCATCTCAAACAATTCACTCTACCTTGTCTCTATCCTGAATTGAAGCTAGGACTATTAATCATCATCAGCATCATTTCCGTTTGTCTGGAACATGAATAGTTACCATTATGAAACAATCTTCAGATTCATTTAATCTATTAATAAATTATTCTCTCAAACAGTCTCCATTCATTTTTTTAAAGGAAGTCAAAAGTAGATAATCATCCGAGTATTAATTTTTTTTGTCTTGGTTGCTTATCTGATACATCTTGAATATAGAATGATTTTTAGGACAGAGAAAAGGTTATCTGATTATCATAGTAAATATGTGGTCTGCGGTTTCATATATGTGATGTGGGGGAGGGAGGGGGCGAGTCCCATTATCGGGGTCGTCTTGTCATAATCCATCAGTATTTTCTCAAGAGGCTTCGAGGAAGGGGCTTGGATGGGATTGACCATTTGATGGAGATGGAATATGAACAGAACTTGTATAAGCTGCTAGGCTTGGTTTTCTTTAATTGTGGTTGAAGAGATTGGCTGACATCACTTAGCAAGACTTCGGAATAAGCTTTTTCTTTTGTACAAGGTCTGATGGATTGGCAGTTCCTATCTAATTTTTCTTAAGAATAAATTCAGTACATATAGCTATCTTTATTATTGGTCATCAAGTTCGTTAATGGAGTACTGGAGATAACTGAGAACTTATTGCTGACTAGAACTGAAATGTGGAGAGTCCGGTGACATTTGTTTTACACTGATTGCTAAATAGATTTTCATACATTCATAATTGATGATGAGCCATGCTTGTTTGTGTGCTCTCCTACGTATGTTGTTGCCATCCGCCTGGTTCAGCGCTAAAGGATGGGGTTGGGACTTGGGAGGTCCCTGATTCAAGTCCTGTAACTAGACAGGGTATTTTGGATTGTGCACGTGCGCACGTGTTTTGTTCTTTCTTGTGTGTATGTGTGTGTTATCTCCTATTTGCTAGGCAGCACAGACAGTTTCAATCTGCATTGAGAGCCACCAACTTGTTGAACCTAAGCTTATGTTCATGATCCCTATTTTCCTATTTCTGAGGGCAGAACTGCTTTTTAGGGTTTCCTGGTGTTTGACTTTTGGGTTATGATGTAAGTTTGAGATAAGTTCGATGGAAAGGCTACCTTGTTTTAAAGAAATTGCTAAAAAATTGGGCTGCAAGAAGGTAATTGTTGTATAAGAGATGCAAAGTAATGCCAACGCGTTTGTTTCTATGAGCTTTGGAAGAGACTACAGGTCACGACGACATATCATCCTTCCGTTCTTGAAGTAAAGCCACAGTTTCAAATATGAAAATTTGTAAAATGATTTTTTAAGCCAACATGGACAGTACAAATCTATTTAGCGGAAGATATAGATCGAAGACATGGTGCTTTGTAGTTCCATGCCTTCAGCAAAATAAACCACAACGAAGACCACAATGTTGTGTTCCAATAACTTAATTCCATTGCCTGTTTGACTTTTTCCCCAGTAATTTGTGCAACTTTTCTTTGGAGTTGATTTGGATTAAGTAATTTTTTTTGGTTCATCTGTTATATATTCCTACTTGAGGTAACCATGTGAATTATTGCATTTGACCCTCAAATCTTTTGTAAAAAAGAGCTTGCAGTTTGTTTATCAGTGTGCTTGCTTAAATTTTCTGTTTGCTAGGGTCACCTTATGCAAATGACGTTCATGGTGCCACCCAGTTTCAACAAGGAACTCCAGTATTTGAACAAGGAGGACCGTCTGCTGCGCTGGCTTGTTGTAAAGCACAGGAGCAATTCTGTGTATGGGCTTGAGCAAACTAATGAGGATGAAGGATCAGATGATTTTAGAATGTTCCGCGACTATAACAAGGTTGACGACGACACCGATGATGACGAGGATGACGATGAGGAGGAGGAGGAGCATGAAGTTCAATAGGCTTCAAGAAAATTTACCTGGCCTTCGGAGTTGAATTCTCTGCAGAAAGTTAAAATGATGTGCTTCCAAGTTTTTGACAGAGAGAGAACCTGTGATTAAACAAGAAGAAAACGAGTACTGGGTTTCTGAGTGTGTCCTCGTTAGGGGGCTTTATTTTGCTGAGATTTTGTATTGTTACCAGTTGTAGCAGCCTGTGTTGTATGCTATATAATCAGTCTGATCAGTTAACATTTTCTATTTAATCTGAGCGCTGGAAGAAGAGATTGATTCATGTAGCCGACCCCAAATGTTTTATGTTTGTGTGAAAAGCTTAGTTGTTCTTGCTCGTTCTGGTGCGTCGAATGAATATTTCAAAGCCTTTGTATGCGCTTGCTTTAATAACTCAATGATCTAAAGAAATGATTTAACAAACTGAGTAAATTGAATTATTCGTCGCACTATTCCCGTATGATTCGTTACATTTGTCAACATTTCTTGTTTGAATTATTCACACAGATCGCAGACATCGTACACTAATTATCATGACTTCGATTCTACCATTACTCGATAGGAACATGGGAAGGATGGGTTGGAGTATGTGGACGACCTACGTTCAAGGCAAGGCTTTGTTCTTTATTCCAAAATTTTTTTTGGAAGATTTCTTTGGAGTTTTTGATAATATAGCAATTAACTTCTTTAATTTTTAAGTGCGCTAATAGATCAGTTTCAATGAAAAATTATTTAGTAATATTATTAAGAAAGATTTTGTTTCAGCCACCTAAGTCAAATCGTAATTAAGAAAAAAACTCACTCGCATAATTTTATTCGTTTCAGTCATCTCTTTTTTAAAGTAAAAATGTGTGCTCACATGTCAAGCGTTGAAGTACTCGTCAACAATGAAAGACGAAAATACTCATATGCAATCGCTTCAAGAAAAAGTTTATTATTTCGAAAATGCCTACTTCTGAGGACTGCGATCTCACAAAATGACTGTAGTATAGAGCACTGCAACTATGATCGCAGTCCTCACAAAAATGTCATGTTTTTAAGTCTTTATAGAGCTGCGGTTATGGTCGCAGTCTTTTTTATTAGGGCTGCGGCTATGATCGCAGTATTCAAAAAAATTTCTTATATTTGAATCTTTATGAGGGACACGATCACAAAATGCTCTATTTTTGAGTTTTTGTGAGGATCACGATCATGGACGCAATTCTCTTTACTAAAATTGCGATTATGATCGCAGTCCTCACAATTCGCAATTCTCACAAAATGTCTTATTTCTGAGTCAGTCCTCACAGAAAACTGTGATCATCTGTCACAATTCTCATATCAAAATCACCATCATCAATAGATTCTTGTCCGCTGACATCGAATGGTACCTAATGCTTTCCGAATTTAAACACAAACAAAACTCATCGCGAATACGAACAAACGAAATCCGCAAAAGGTCGATTCAGGAAAAAAATTCTAGAGGTTCCGCCCATTATTCCGCGATGGAGGCTCCCCGCCCCTTTTCAATCCCCACGACGACCTGACGTGCAGGTTGACTCGAGAATAACTTTGCGTCGGGGTCAAGGTTGAGGGGAGCGCAATGTTGGGAATGATGAGAAAGGGTAAAAGAGAAAATAAAGATATATAAAGAAGTGGTGGCTGGGAGGAATCAGTTTACACTGACGTGCATGAGACTGTAGCAGAGAACATTATAAAGTTGAGTTTTTTTTTTCTAATTATGAAGCGAAGTAGGTAGCTGTAGCAAAATTTTCCTATTATTAAACAACACTATAAATAACTAATTATTATTAAAAGTTAATTTTCAATAAACATAATTATTATTTAGTTAATATTTGTTTCTTAACTCTTATTTTATTTATTTTTAAAATTTTTGTTTTAAAAAAAGTTGGATTAACTTTTCCATAAATTATCTTGGACAAAATGACTAATTGTACTAAATTTTTTTAAAACAAACTTTGTAAATAATGTTTAAAAATTCATAATTCCATATGCTTTTTAATGTCACTTCTTTTTAAAAATAACCATTAATAAGTTTAGTGGATGTAGATTAATTGTTTTAATCAATTATGACTAAATGCATACATTAAACGTCATGGAATTTTATTTTCCTTGCAAGTGGTTGTCATGTGCTCGTTCTTTTGCTATTTTAGAATTTAAATTTTTGTCACAAAAAAAATTAACTCAAAAGTTAATTTGTGTTTGGCATACATGTGCCATTCAAGTTTAGCCCAATCTTTCTATAAAAATTAGTCTAAGTTAAATTAAAACATGTAAATTTCAAAAACACTTAACATTAATTTTATTTTTTTTATAGCTACTAAAGAGTGTGTGCAGTGAGTTAATTAATAAAAATTAGTCATTTTATTAACTTTGGCGAGGAGGGAGATTGTTATTATTAAACATTCGTTACCAAAATAAGTAACCATTAATCATTACCCATAAAAAACTGATCATTAATTCTACTAGTCGATAATTATTGATATAGTCATTAACCAAAATTAATCATTAATAACTTGTATTAATATACGAATAGTATAGTCTGTTGTAAACGCCGTTCTTTGAAAATTTTCCTTTAATTTTGAACAGAAAATTGAAGTTTATTCATATAGCTATAATAAGATGAACCTATAAATTTCACAGTTAATCAAATTAAAAAACAAATAAAATAGAATATTAATGAGTTGCATTAAGAAAAACAAAATGTCTGGAATAAAACCCTTCTGAACTGATGACAACTCTGTAACAAATATAAAAACAATGTATAATTTGTTAAATCATCATTATCACCATCATCATCTTCATCATCATCATTATTATACATTACATGGGTTTAATTTGAAGATGAAAAATCTCTTTTTATACTATAATATTCGAAGTGAATATGTTTCAGTATTCAAAAAATATAAATCAGATTTGAAGTACAACATTTGCATATATAAGAATTATACTCAACTTCTGCCCATAAAAGTTAGTCTAAATAAAAAAAATAGAAATAAAATAAAAGTTTCATGCAATGAATATGAAGAAGAGAACTAACTGTCGTAGTAATGCAAACTGGATTGCAGATTTGGTAGCTAGAAATAACAATTTCATGAAGAAGGTGCAGTTTATGCAGAGAGGGGAAGGGATTTTGATTTATGAAAATGTGAGGATTAATGATGAGATTTTGCTACTAAAGTTTAGGGGCTTTGATTTATTGAAAGATTATATTGACGATTAGATCATTTGTCACTAAAGTTCAGGGAGAGAACATTAAGGTGACTAATTTTATTTTCATATTTTGGCGGGGAATTTGTGATTAGCATTATGTCTTCCAAATTTTAGGCTGATGTGATTAAGTCGGATTTAATGGATCCTTACCCGACCTGAAACCCATCAGGCCCGTTCTATGTGAGGAAACTTGGATTTAAGCTTCTGGTTTCTTTTCATTTGAAATCCTTCAAAAAGTTTGAAAATTTAAGCATTATGTGTTCAATAAAGACCGATGAATGCAGTTATTAGTTTGTTTATTAGTGAAGAAAAACAAATTAATTATATATTTATCTCCCAAAATTTTTAAGTTCAAGAGAAAAAACTAGATATGGTTGACTATGCGAGTAAGCACTTAGGAGCATTACCTTAATTAATTCCTATAGTGCATCCAAGTGCTTTCTACAATTGGATTTAGGATAAGTTAACGATTTTAATGATGTCTATAGCTTGTTATAGAACAAGTGGGGATAGAGTAAACTACTCTTAATAGGACGAATACCTATGTGAGTGTAGAGCTGAGGCGGCTCTTTGGGAGTCTCTATAGAGACTGTGATTCCCTAAACGCACTCTCTGAAATCAAGAATATCCAGGCCGAAATAGACATAACCGAGAACCAAAGTTGTTTTTGAAAAGTTACTGCATGAGGCCTATTGACTTAGCTTACATAAATAACTTAGAGTTCAAGACCTAGTTCACTGATTAGTCAATAAGTCCGACAATACTTTCACTACAGAAAGTTCAAGACCTAGTTCACCTATCGTGATGCAGTTTCTTTCTTAAAGTGGTTTTCATTATAGAGTCAGTCTCATAATGTATGTAATTTTTTGAATCTCCATTCATTGTGGGGATTGTTGGAAATTTGGAATTAACTAAGTGAGTTTTTAAGAAAATTTGAGCTGAATTTTAGGCGGAATCCGCTGCCCATAATGCGTGAGAGATGGTTGGAATGTGTTCTCATTCTATTGGTGATGAACAAGGCATATTCACATGCTCAATTTCGTTTCCGAATGAATAAGATGTTCAAGTCAAAAATTGGCCTAAAACAAGAGCTAAATGAGACAAAAAAGTGTGAAAACTGTTTAGTCTCACATCAAAAGTGTTATATGGTATGTCTGTTTAGAACGGTTGCACCAATTTCGATCGAATGAATGTGTCTATTCAAGGGCTACGTGCTTCAGCCAAATGGATGTGTCTTTTTAGCGAACGGATGTGTCTGTTCGGAACGGTTGCGCACGTTTCAATCGAATGGATATGTCTGCTCAAGGATTAGGGGTGAGCAGACTTCGGTTAAAACCGAAAAAACAGCCCAAAAACTGGAAACCGAAACCGATCCGAACCGAACCGCGTAAATTCGGTCGCGTTTCGGTATCGGGTTCCGAAACCTAAACCGAACCGAATTAACCGAACCAAATTAACCCTGCATAGTTTTTGCGCCAATACAAGCAACATTCATGGTTTTATAATGATGATGTATGTCATGTCATGCATGCTTGTGTTTATGTCATGAGTACATGTCCTTAACTTTTCAGAATCATTAAAATGCTTGAATTAGTGAAACATTTCAAGCAATAAATTCATGAGATGTTCACATTTTTGTGTAATATTATGGTTATTGTTTACATATCTTTTATATATTTTTGAAATAGTCTGTTATATGCAATAGAGTATTACACATCTCTTTTAAATATCTAATGTAGATATATTCTAAAGCTTTTCTTAAATCATTTTTGAACTTTTATGTTCGTCTAAGTTTTGAAAGCTAGTTTATTTTTTAAATCAGTGTTCGCATGAGAAAAATATTGATCATGGGAAAAAGATTCATAATCAAGTTAGATTTGACGAGAAGGTGTGAAAGTTGAGATGGAAAGCTCGACGGCGAGGCGATCCCCCGAATTAACCAAACCGAACCGAACCGATCCGAGTCGGTTCGGTTCGGTTCATGACCTTGTTCGATTCGGTTCGGTTTTGTCAAAATTGACAAAACCCGAACCGAATCGACCGATGCTCACCTCTATCAAGGATAACCTGTTTCGACCGAATGACGTCTGTTCGGCGAACGGATCTGACTGATCGAAACGGCTGCGCCCGTTCCAATTGAAAAGATGTATATGTTTGGAATGGTGCGCCCATTCCGATCGAATGGATGCGTCTACTCCGAAAGGCTTCCTCCAAATTCGTATATAAATGAAAAAATTTCACTTCAAAAAGAATAACTTCGACAGCTGAAAATTTCAAAACTCAATCAATTATAATGAATAAATTAAGTTTTTTTTAAAGAGGATACATATCCATTCGACTAAAAGGGGTTATCCCCGAATATACACATCCATTCGGTCGAAACGTGCGTAACCGTTCAAAATAGACACAAACGTTCGAGCAGACACATTTATTCGACTGAAATGAGTTGTCCCCGAACAAACAGATCCATTCGGTTGGAACAGGCGCAAGTGTTCCTAATAGATATATCCGTATGCCACTTTTAATGTGGTACTAAAGAGTTTTCACATTATTTTAGCTTTTTTTTTAGGACAACTTCTCACTTGAATATCTCATTAATTTGAAAACAAAATTGAACACGTGATATAATCACGTTCATCGCCAATGAAATAAGAACACATTCCAAGCATCTCCCCGCGCATTTCGAGCAGTGGGTTGTGCTTAAAATTCAGTTCAAATTTGCCCAAAAACTCACTTGGTTTATTCTTTTCCAATAGGTTTCAGAATTTATTTTGAGAAGTACAAGGAATAAGAACTGCAATTTTATACAAATATGCGCGTATCACAAAATGTCGAAATATATGTCTAAATCCCAAAAGCCCTTCAGTCTTCAGCTTCTACAAAATTTTCTAGTATTGATGAGATACTGTAATTTGTCATTTTTTGCGTGACACAGAAGATTTCTTGAAAAAGAAAATTTCCTTTATAAATATATAAGTAACAGAACATTATGGCATCGTGTTATATGTGCCAGCGTAAATGCTCATGCTCAAGTTTAGATTCTTATTTGCAAAGATCTTGTTACTTATAGGCGAAATAGCTGTAATGCGTGATGCATTTTTCAAACTTTTCGGAACAAACAAATACGAACAACAATTCAAATTAAAGGTTTTCAGCACAAGCCATTATCATAATGACTCATCAACCTCTATGAACAATTCAACTATGTGAATAATGATTAAAGTAATTGAAAACCAGTGACCATTCTACCAATCAATTTTGGCAATTCTGAACGCTTTGGCACGCCGTATTTTTTTAAGCAGCGGATGGATTTAGGAATTCTGGCAGCCTCGGACGCCAGTCCTTGAACCTTACTATGCTGATCAAACCATATATATTTTGTTGCAGCTGATTAGAATCTATGCTGATGTAATCTTGAATCTGTCATATTAGCCCATTCTTGGTATTTCCGTGAACCTGGCAGATTCTGAATCATTATTGTGTAATATATGATCAAAAAAGAATTGGAATCCTTGATATTTCCAAGGATTCCTCTCTTGCATCTTCCTGAATCCTAATTCCTCTTCTTGATTCCACCCATGTCTCCATTACTGCGTATTGGTTGAAAACAGTATAATCTGGAGATACATAAATATTGCATGAGTTGAGCCACACAGAGAGCGGAGAATGCTGTCAAGAGCACTTGAGGGGAAGAGGAGGCAGCAACAATGGCGAAAGACATCCCCGAGCGCTGTATGCAAAAAGGAAGAGGTCACCAACAGCAGCTATGCTCGATCATCCGTCTACTCTCTCCACCACTCTGACGATGAGGAGGAAGGGTGGTGCGGCATCGCATGTGATCTCCCGTTGAATTTCTGCGGCGGAGGAGGCAGCGGAAGCAGCCTCGGGCTGAGAGAAGTGCTGAGATCATCGGTGCAGGTTCTCGGTATGAGCAGTTATGGTGTGACCGAGAAGGTTGTGCTTCTTGATGGTTCGACATTTTCTGCAAAGAGGTTCAGGAAGGTGGCAGTTGGCAAGACAGAGTTCGGGAGGAGGGTGGAGAGAGTTGCTACCGTTTGCTGGCAGTGCAAGTACTTGGTCCCCGTGCGAGCTTACCTCTATTCGAAGAGGACTAAGCTTGTTCTGTGCAATTACTATCCCATGGGCAGCCTCGCCGATATCCTTGCAGGTATGATGATCGTGATCATTTTAATCACTTTTTAGGACTTTCTATGATCCTTTGTCTCTGTTGAGAGAGAGAGTTTAATTCTCATGTCTTGAAATTGTGATATTGCAAACCTGTCATGTTCAAAGGAATTTTTTCCTCTTTAGGAGAGTGAGTAGGAGCAACTTTTTCTTCCAGTCACCCATTTTCTTCAAGCATATTTTTGTCCATTGTTCATCGCGCTTCTTTCCTGATTTAAATGTAAGAAGAAACTGACATATTTCAGAATAATTTTTGTTTGAAAAAAACTAGCGATACTGTGCCTACAGAATTTCGTACAACATTTTTTTTTTCATTAAGGTAGTATTTGTGATAATTATGAATATTTTGAACTTGTATTTTGTATAATAAATTGTACCTATATGCCTCAATGTCCATATACTTTGAAGGTTCATAACCTGACAGTTCAAGATTCACTCTCTAGATTGAATTGCCAATTATGGCACAATATTTCTAAATGATGCATATTTCAATATTACCATGATATGTAAATATTTATAATTTTTTCTTCATCTCATGCTAAAATTTATTGTAGGAGCAAGAGACCAAGGACACACCCCATTGAACTGGCCGATGAGGGCAAGGATAGTTCTCCACGTTGCGAGGGCGATGGCCTACATTCACTCCCAGCCTCCAGCCAAAGACATCAAGCGATTCCGTGCCAATGTCCATGGCAACATCAAGTCCTCCAACGTCTTTGTCGGTACTGACTTCTCCGCCCATCTCTCTGACTATGGCTTCGCCCAGCTTGCTCGCTCTGTCGACATCCACAATGCCCGTCCGAAGAAGCCTCTGCCCACCACCACCACTCTGGAAGAGGGGAACGGTGGGAAGAAACCGTCTCAAAAGGGGGATGTGTTTAACTTTGGCGTGATGGTGCTGGAGGTGATGGGCGGGGCGAGGGCGCCTCATCAGATAAACTGCATTGTGGAGAGGATGGAAGAGATACGGGCAAGCGCTTGCCACTTCTTTGAGTTCTTTGTCAAAGGACAGGCGAAGGTTCAGGCGTTGCGAGTGCTGGAGATCGCCTTGGCTTGCACTGATCGATCTGCTGAAGCTCGCCCGTCTGCAGATGACATACTTGCAGTTCTCACTGATGCTTTGAGCAATAATCATAGCCCAGGGTGATAATATATGGATGTACATATCGAAAGATGTCAGTTGTTGATGATTTTCAGCTTCCAGAAGATCACCATGCGAACAATAGTTTGCACAAAATGAAGAAATGCAGAGACTATATATATCTATATTTGAATATAAGTTCAAATATATATATCTTGTTGTGAAAAACATACTTATTTGAATATAAGTTCAAAATTGTGATATATATCTATCTGATTGTTGAGTTTTATTGCACATGCAGCTCCAACTAATGTAATTGATGTATAATATGCTGTTTTGTTGGGTAATATCTAGATATCCATGGAAAATTAGATAGTCAAATCATAATTTTAGGAGGGGTGTGTGTGTTAAATGTCTCGAGAGTCTGAGATGATCTGCAAGGCAGCGCCCTTAGAAAGTCATGTTTGGATCCCGACCAAAACCCCTGATCAAGTTAGATACCAAAGTGGGAGTGGTAAATACATGATTAAATATCGGTAAGTGCAAATGATGCAACATGCTTTTCTTGGTTGGTGGGGACTAGTGTTTTAACATATTGAGCCTGTGGGCCAACCGAGGCCCATGATAGGTGGGGGTTGGTGAGTGAGCCGAGTGCCCATGAGTCATCGTCTAATCGGTTGGAAAGACGTGAAGCTCCAACAACAGAAAATCATGTATCAACTTCTGTGGTTGTACAGAAAAATTATATTAGTATGTGTAGCCGAGGGTAAGTAGTATTTGAAATAAAATCTCTTACACAACAAAAAAAGAATTTACCACTATGATGTAAAAAGAGAATTTATTACTATGATGCAGGGACACTTAATCATCAAGTTTTTACTAATTCTGAAATCCATCTTACTTTTTTTTTTTTTTGATGAAAATCCATTAGACTGCACTTGTTTTTCAAAATAGAGAAATGCTTAAAAAATTCTTCGCATATCAATTTGAATTTAACTTTACTCATCTTTATACTCATTTCTGGTTCACATGCTTTATTCTTCATAAAACTGCACTGTATTGACTCTTATAATTCACATGAATTTATTTGTAGTTAAGAAAAGTACAACTCAAAATCTTTCTTCTTGCAATCTATTTTTTTTTATTTTAAAAACATCATATTAGCCCCACCAAGGCAATAAAATTTACCCAAAATATAGCTTTGTAGCTGAAAAAGATCCTAATAAATTCTCACCTCTTGCAATTCTTCCCTCTCTCTCTCGAAAAACTCGGCCAAATGCTGCTCTCATGGAAACGAGCTCTTCCCCTCAACTCACAAACTCCCTTCAATCCTCAGAACCCACACTGTCTCCTCTTCTTCTTCAACAATCAAAACAGCGCAACAGATCAGAGCCCACTTGAGCTCCGGCGGCAACGATGCGGCCATCTCTCTCCTCACCAGCTAACCCTCAACCCTCTCCCTCAACCTCGTCCTCTCTTCCCTCGCCAAATCCGCCGCTTCGATGCTGCACTCTCCCTCTACACCTCCGTGCGCCGCTCCGGCGTGGCCCCTGACATTGTCACCTTGAACATTCTCCTCAACTGCCACTGCGAGTCCGGTCAGTTGAACCTCGCGCGCCAGATGTTTGGTGAAATGCGGCTGTGGGCTTTGTCGCCGACCACGGTCTCTTGCAATACGCTGATCAAAGGTATTTTAGAGAAGGGCTGATAGGTATGCATTTGGGGTTTGAATGAGATGAGGGAGAGGGGGCCTAGGCCGGAAGTTGCACCTGCTCGATTCTCATTGATCTTCTGTGCGGGTCTTCTAGTTCAGAGGCGGGTTTGCATTTGATTGGTGAGATGTTGAGAGTTGGGTTTGTGCCTAGTGTCATTGCGTATAATTGCGTGTTGGCTGGGTTATGTAGTGAGGTTAGGATGTGTTGTAAAATAATGTAGAAATTACTGCTACGCTACTTAAATTAAACTTTTAAGAAAGAATGAACTTTTCTATTTTGATTGAGGCGTGCAGAGCACTATCTTTAAGAGTAGATCGCGCCCCTCTGAGAGAGTATCTCGGTGCAGCAAGTTGATAGCGGCCTACCCTCCAGGATTCAACGATCGCTGGCCGTGCAAGCGTGCACTCGCAATGCACAGGCCCTCGAACAGTTGGATTTTGTTTCCTCTATAGATGCTGAGAAGAACAGAAGAGTTTCAGGAAATTTAAGAGGAGAAAGAAGACGGTTGAGTTGTGTTTGAGAGTAGGGTTAGGTCCTTTATAAAGAGAGTTTTTTCATCATTAGAAAATCTTTGGGAAGAGAAAACAATCCTTGGATAGAGAACTAGTCTTTAGACAGAGGAAGAAAACTTGGCCAGAGTTCATTGCAGAACTTGGGCAGAGAACTCTCAACGGCTAACTCTAACATGACAAGACATGAAATGATACGAATCTCAACATCTATTTCTGACTCAAATATTGTGACAGGATTTAGAAGAACAGAAGAGTTTCAGGAAATTTCAGTGGAGAAAAAAGACGGTTGAGTTGTGTTTGAGAGTAGGGGTTAGGTCCTTTATAAAGAGAGTTTTTTATCATTAGAAAATCTTTGGGCAGAGAAAACAATCCTTGGACAGAGAATCAATCTTTGAACAGAGGAAGAAATTTTGCCTTGGCCAAAGTTCATTGTAGAACTTAGGCAGAGAACTCTTAACAGCTAACTCTGACATGACAGGATATGGAATGATACGAATCCCAACATTTATTTCTGACTTAAATATTGTGACAAGATTTAGAAAGATATGAAAAAGTTTTATCTCAATTTTAATTTCAAAAATAAAGTAACTGGAAAAACTTAGCCTATTCGGGTTACACCCGCGAGGCTCTGAAACCCAGATTTGTACCCCTGCGCGTGCGATGCGCACGCACATGCGCATTAAGATTTTGGACCCGAAAACCCAATTTTCTTCACTGGGCCTCAATGGGCTTGTGCGCGCGAGCATCCTCTGGTTTCTAACCCACATAACCCATCATGAAAGAGACTTCATATATAAATACTAAAGAGTTCTTTTCCTATCCAATGTGGGATTAAAAGAACTTTACATAATTTTGAAATACCCTCAAATACTAACAATCTCGCAATATTTCAAAATTAAAAGAAGGATAATAGGAATGAGAGAGAAGAGGAGAGAAACATGAGAATTTAATGCTTCAATAATGGTGACTTTTGGTCTATGAACCACTACCTAGAATATGTAGGTGTGTCCCACAGGAAGTTGGTGAAACATAAAGTATCTATGGACCAATCTCCCTAATTATGGATCATTGACCTACCACCCACATATCATTCTTAGAACCGAGCTGTTCAAAATGGGTTGGCGCTAATCGGCCATGCGCCCTACCTGGATATTCATGAGCGCTCTAGAGAATATGTCTACATCACATAGGAAGCGGCCTCACTTCCGCACTCATATAGGTGGATCCATCAAGTGTGCATTGCAATTAAACACATCACCCAGGAAGGGCTATGATAATCCATTAATAGCTAATGCTCATCTTTTACATATTGCAATTTGTACTATCTACATCATAGGAAGAAACTTCTCAATAATAATGATAGTGTCACACCAAGTCAACAAATGATTTATTATTACCCATATGAACCTACTTCATGAGTTCATCAATCACATAAGTTGTGTTACTATCATTTTTGACTTTTTGTTATAACATGAGTCCCATTCCTCTCGATGTATTCTCCACTAATTTTCTCCCTAGTGGTTTGGTAAATGGATCACTTATATTAAGTTCTGACCTCATATAGTCAAGAGATATGATCCCATCATTCAGCAACTGCTTTACAATTTTATGTCTTAGGTGTATATGCCTACTCTTTTCATTGTATATTTTATTCTTAGCTCTATCATTAGTAACTTGGTTATCACAATGAATAGGCACAGACAGAGCTGGTTACTTTCAAATTGGTATATCAATCAAAAACTTTTGAGCCACTCAGCTTCAGTACCTGCCTTCTCTAAAGGCCTGTTTGGTTAAGGGTGGAAATGAGTAAGTGAAGAAGTGAGAAAGTGGTAATAGTTCCTTTTGGAACTTGGGAATTGACTAGTAAGTTTTCCGGTGTTTGAATGTTATTGGGAAGTGTGGTTTGAAAAATATTATGTCATTTTCGGTGTTTAGATGATAATGTGGAAATAGAAGTGAAAAAGTTGACCGCAAAATAATATTAAAATATAAATTAATTAAGAAAATATAAAATGGACTAAAATTAGAATGCAAGTGAGATTTACATGATCAAAAAATTAACTATTTTGTGCTACAACTTATTACAAATGAGATTTACATGACCACAAAATTAACTATAGCACTCTGGAAGTGAGGAAATGGTTCTGTAAAAGAGAAAAGGAAAAGAGTTTGAATAGATAGGGAAGTGAGCAATTATACTTCCCTATTTCCTTTCACTTACTTCCTTGCAACCAAACACCCCCTAAGGTAACAAACTCAGACTCCATAGTGGAGCGAGCTGTGACAGTTTGCTTGAATGATTTTTAAGACACCGCACCCCCACCAAGTTTGATCACAGAACCACTTGTGGACTTTAAGTCATCTGAAACTGAGATTCAGTCAGCATCTAAGTATCCCTCTAAGACAGAAGAAAAATCACAATATGTCAAACTATAATTAATAAATCCTTTTAGATACTTTAGCACTCGATATAATGCTGTCCAATAGTTCTTATGAGGACAGTGAGTGTAACGACTAAGTCGTCTCACAACATAAGCAATGTCAGGTCGTGTATAATTCATCAAGTGCATTAAACTACCAATGATTTGTGCATATTCAGATTGTGACACACTTTGTTTTTTATTTTTTCTTAAGTGAATGCTGCTATCAAAAGGTGTGAAAACAGGAGTGCAGTCAAAATGATCAAATCTTTTCAACATTCTTTCTATATAGTGTTCTTGTGAAAGCATGATACGATCAAAATCTCTAATTATTTAATTTCTAATATCACATCAACTTCACTCATGTCTTTCATGTCAAAATTAGAGGACAAAAATGATTTGGTGTCGTTTATAATTTCTAAGTTTGTACCAAATATAAGCATACCATCAACATATAAACATATGATAACACCAACATTATCCTCAAATTTAGTATAGATACATTTATCAGCCTCATTAATCTGATAACTATAGCCCTGTTTTAAATATCGGCCGAGTCGGCCGACATATCGTCCGATATCTCCTTTTCTACTTGCTGTCGATACGATATGGGAAAATCGTTCGCCATATCATTTGCAGCAAAAAACGACCGAGATTTAAAATATCGGCCGATAAGTCGCCCGATATCGGCCGATAAATCACCCGATATGTCGCCCGATATGAAATAACTTATTTATTGCACGACTGCATGCAAATGTACATTATTTTTTACTGTCTTTATATGCATATTACATCATTTTTATTAGGAAGATGATATCTATGACACTAAACTAACTTTTAGTTATCAATATTTTGTTATATATAGTTTCTGATATGAACGCCCGATATACGCGTGTATTCCCGATATTCCCCCCGATATCTGATATCCGATATGAAAAAACCCCATCCGATATGATCCTGATATCCGATATTTAGAACCTTGAACTATAGGAAACAAGAACACTATTAAATTTATCATGTCATGGTTTGGGTGCTTGTTTTAAACCATATAAAGATTTTACAAGTTTGTAAACTTTGTATTCATTTTCAGTTGTCACACAACTTTCAGATTGGTCCATATATATTTCTTCTTCCAGTTCTCTATTTAAGAATGTAGTTTTAACATTCATTTGATATATCACAAGTTATGAATAGATGCTAAAGCAAACAATACTATAATAAATGCAATTCTAGTCACAGGAGAAAATGTATCAAAATAATTAAAGTCTTTCTTTTGAGTGTATCTTTTAGCAACCAATCTAACTTTAAATTTATCCAAAGACCTACCAGGTTTCATTTTTTTTAAAATATCCATTTGCAACTAATTGGTTTTGTACCTGGTGGCAAATTAACAAGTTCCCAAGTGTGATTTGATAATATGAATTCTAATTCATTATTAATACTCTCTTTGCAGAATGGAGTATCCGAAGAGGAGATAGCCTCTTTATAAGTGAGAGGGCCATCACCAACAAGAAATGTAAAATTTTTTCACCAAAGTCAGTTTCTTTTCTAATTTTTTTACTTCTCTTTAGTTCAATCTCTTCATTATCATCAAATTCTTGTGCATGACTGGATGATGAAGCATTAGAAGGTTTATCTAAATTGGTTTTCAATGGAAAATATGCTCAAAGAATTCTGTATTTTTAGTTTCAACAATAGTGTTAACCTCCATAGCATTATTATCACTTCTAGTCACAAGAAATCTATATGAAGCACTATGATATGCGTAACCTATAAATATGCAGTCAAAAAATTTGGGTCCTACTTTCTTTCTTTTGGGTTCTGGTAGAAGAACTTTAGTTAAGCACCCCCACACTTTTAAATAGTTTAACTTTGGTGCATGTCTTTTTCAGATTTCATATGGGGTTATGCTAGTTTTCTTATATGGTATTCTATTTTAAATATGACAAGCAGAGAGTATAACCTCCCCCCACAAGTTCAGAGGTGCATCAGAACTTATAAGCATAACATTCATCATGTTTTTGAGTATTCTATTTTTTCTTTCAGCAACACCATTAGATTCAGATGAATATGGAGGGGTAGTCTCATGAATTATGCAAGTTGTTCACAAAATTTATTAAATTATTTAAGTTCATATTCACCATCTCTATCCGATCTCAATCTCTTGATTTTCTTATTTAGTTGATTTTCAACTTCTGATTTATATTTCAGAAACATTTCAAAGACTCCATTTTTAGATCTCAACAGATAAACTACAGTATATTTAGAACAGTCATCAATGAAGGTGATATATAGTCTTTTACCACCTCTAGTTAAGTTATTTTTCAGGTCACCAAGAGCACTATGAATAAGCTCAAACAATTCAGATTCTCTTTGTACACTTTTGCATGATTTCTTAGTGGATTTAGATTCAGCACATATTTCACATTTGTCAAGATCAGTAGTTACATTATGCAAGAGACCTATATCTTGTATTTTTTTGATGTAAGAAAAACCAACATGTCCTAACTTATCATGTCAAAGATCACAAGAGTCAATCATGTAAGCAGAAAAAGTAGATGCATTTACATTCATGATTTCAAGTACATTCAGCATAAATAAACCCTGACTACAGTTCCTTATACCAATAAATTGTTCATTCCTAGTCATTATAATTTTATCAGATTCAAAGCAGACATTAACTCTAGCTTTTTCAAGAAGAGAAACAGAATGAGGTTCCAACGAATCTCAAGAATAAAAAGCACATCTGTAAGAGAAAGGATCTTCCTAGAAGTGAGCTTGAGAAGCACCTTTTCCTTGCCCACAACAGGTGAGGGCCTCAAATCGCCTATGAGCACTTGTTCACCATCATCAACAGAGGAGTAAGAAGAGAAAGCTCATCTGTCGGCACATATATGTCGGGTTGCCCGGGAATCAATCACCCAGTTCTTATTATATGCAACCATGTTAACTTTAGAGATTACAACAACAATAATGTCACTCTTAACCAGGCTAGCTTGTGGATTGGATGGAGCTTTCTAGCCTTCCGGAACCTATACTGTGCTGAGTAGTGTCTGGGTTTGCCACACACAAAACAGTTTTCTTTCTTCTTGAAAGTAGAGTTAGGGTTTTTTCACCAGGGTTCTGATTTGATTTGAAGTTTGGCTTATGAGAATGTTTTTTTTAGCTTAGAAGGCTTACTTTCAATTAGATTTGCCTTGGAAGTAAGCTCCTTGGTCCTTTCTGTTTTCGTTCTTTCTTTATTTTTCTCTTCAATTCTAATATGAATTATTACATCTTCAAGGTTCATTTGTTTTCTTTTATGCTTCAGTTCTTTCTTGTAATTTTTCAAGAGTCGGGTAGTTTTTCAATTAGGGCTCCAGCAACAAAGGCTTCGGGTAGGGTGATGTTTTTATTTTTAAAATCATCAATTAGAATATGGTATTCATGAATTTGAGAGGAAATATCTTTTTTTTATCAAACATGACAAAATTTAAAAAATTTTCAATAGTAAATTTCTGAGTTCCAGCATCTTCAAGAATGTATTTCTTATTAAGACTTTCTCAAATTTCAGTTGCAGTTTTATAAGGACAGTAAATATCAAACAGTGCATTACTAAGTGTGCTGATAATGATGTGTCTACAGATTTTGTTTGCCTTTTCTCAGTTTTGCAAGTCTTTTTTCTTTCTCTGATTTAGAATCAGTTATAGCAAAGGCATAACAGTTACATCAAGTGTAGACGTAACTTTTTCTTGCCATTTTTTATAATGAGTTCCATTAAATGACTCAATCTTAGAGATGTCAGGCAGAGACTTGATATTAGTAGCAGTAACTATAGCAGTATCTCTACTTTTAAGATTATTGAAAAATAATGTACGAATTACTGCTAAGCTATTTAAATTAAATTTTCAAGAAGGAAGGAACTTTTCTATTTTGATCGAGGCGTGCGAAGCACTGTCCTTAAGAGTAGATCACGCCTCTCTGAGAGATTATCTCGGTGCAGCGGGCTGATGGCGGCCTACCCTTCAGGATTCAACGATCGCGGCCATGCAAGCGTGCACTTGCAATGCACATGCCATCAAACAACTCGGTTTTATTTTCTCTATAGATACTGAGAAGAACAAAAGAGTTTGAGAAAATTTCAGAGGAGAAAGAAGATGGTTGAGTTGTATTTGAGAGCAGGGGTTAAGTCCTTTATAAAGAGAGTTTTTTATCATTAGAAAATCCTTGGGCAGAGAAAACAATTCTTGGACAGAGAACAAATCTTTAGGCAGAGGAAGAAATCTTGTCTTGGCTACAGTTTACTGTAGAACTTGGGCAGAGAGCTCTCAACGGCTAACTCTGACATGACAGGACATGAAAAAATACGAATCTCAACATTTATTTCTGACCCAAATATTGTGACATGATTTAGAAAGATATGAAAAAGTTTTATCTCAATTTTAATTCCAAAAATAAAATAACTGGCAAAACTTATCCTATTCGGGTCACACCCGCGAGGCTCTGAAACCCGGATTTGCATCCCCTGCGCTTGCAATGCAGGCGCACATGCGCATTAAGGTTTTCTGGACCCGAAACCCAATTTCCTTCGCTAGGTCTCAATGAGCTTGTGTGCGCGCGAGCACCCCCTGGTTTCTAGCCCACACAACTCATCATGAAAGAGACTCCATATATAAGCAGTAAAGAGTTATTTTTCTATCCAATGTGGGACTAAAAGAACTTTACATAATTTGAAATACTCTCAAATACTAACAGGATGAAGTTGGCACAGGTTCTTTATGTTAGGATGATGAAATCGGGGGTTTGGGCAAATTTGGTGACGTATACGGGGTTTGTGAGTGGATTTGTTAAGGAGAAGAAGATGGTTGAGGCGGAAAGGATTTTGGATGATGTTGAGAATAGCCCCCTATCGGTTGTTTAGTGAGGCCTCCTTAACTTTATATTAGTTCCTTGGTTCTCTCTTCTCAAGGCGTCTTTGGAGAAAGATTTTCCCTGAGTAATATGGTATCAGAGTTTGGTTCATGCACCCCCGCTCGTTGTGCTTGCCCTTATCCCCTAGTCCCACATCAGTTGTTGAGGGAGGCCTTTTGATTTTATATTACTTCCTGGGTCCTCTCTTCTCAAGGCGTCCTATGTTCATGAGTTTGTTCGAATGGGCAGATGAAGGTATGAGTCTTTTAGATGTCATGACAGAGAAGGGATTGGGCCCAAATGAGTTTACATATAGTAAGTTGATGGATGGGTTGTGTAAGGAAGGGAGAATTGAGGAAGCTATTGTTCTCTTTGGTCAGATGAAAGAAAAAGGGTTAGGTAGTAGTATTGTTGCATTTAATTTACTTATTTCTGGGTTTTGTAAAATAAAAAAAATGGTGGAAGCCATGAAGCTTTTCCAGGATATTACAGCCGAATGGTCTAAGACGGATTTAATTACTTATAATACGTTAATTGATGGATTTTGTAGGATTGGAGACTTTGAAGCTACAAAGGGGTTATTGCCTGATATGGAAAGGCAGGGGTTATAAACAAATGTCGTAACTTATAACACACTGATGTCTGCTTTTCTTAAGGTGGGAAAACTTGATTGTGCTATAAATCTGTTTGAAGAAATGGCTTCTAGAGGAATAGAACTTGATGTCTTTAGTTTCAGTATACTTAACAGATGGAATGTCAAAAGGAGAGAAGGTACCAAAAAGTCGTGAAGTTGCTTTATGACATGACTGAGGATGAACCTGATGCTGAAATATAGTCAAGTATTACTGCTGGTTATGTTAGGAAAATGTGGTTATTAAAGTAAGGATGAGTGAGAAGGGAGTCTGTTGAATATAGTAATTTGCATTTCTGTTCTTCGGGGATTCTGCATCGCAGGTCAGATTGAGAAAGCTGTTCATTGCCGAATGAATTTATTTTCAATGGCATTGCTTTGTCCACTGTTGTGGTTTCTCTTTTCTTAGTATTTCTTCAGATATGATTAGCTTCATTCGACATGCTGCATATTAGAGTCGGAAAGGCTGTTGGCTAATGTGTGAGGATTTCTTGGAAGGTTTACTAAATCAGTGTGACGTTTACTAATTTAGCAAGTTTTGACGGCATATTTGAGCACCCAATGCAGAACCAAGCCAAGGGGCTGTTTCTATTGAAACCCTGACGATCATCATTTCATTTTTCAGAGCTAAATTCACCAGCGGGTCACTGAATTACAGATATGATTTCTGTGATACCTTGTAATGTTAGGATTTTGCCTTATTTTAAAGAAGAGATGATGGTCCAAGAAAATTCAAATAAGTTGGAGAAAACGATGGCTTGAAGCAGAAAGAAACAGATCTAGGTTTGGTGTAGATTAGTCGGCTAGTCAGTTGATTAGTCGACTAATACACAATACTAGTCGTCTATAGTCGACTAGACAGAATACAGAGAGTAAACAGTGTTACAGTAGTCGACTAATTGGAGTTATTAGTCGACTAGCCTTAAGGACTAGTCGACTATACGCGGCGTTTCTGAAGCAGAATCAGTTTCCTTTTCAGGCGCATGTTTTTCTTATTCTGGTGGGATACGAATTGGATTAAATTCCTATTCAATGAAGATTTGTTTTTAAAGATTAAAAGGTTTAGAATCTTTCTAGATCAAGGAGATTAACTCCTAATAGGATTGATCAAGATTCTTCAACCATTTGAAGGCTAAGATCATCTCATAGTCCAAATAGGAGTTGTATTGTAAAATCCTATAAATAAAGGTTGTAACCCAACATTGTAATTATCTCAATCAAACTGATCTCAAGGAGAAAAAAGGTGGAGAACACCAAGAAGATCAGAAGGAAGCTAAGAAAGAGAGGAGCAAGTTTAAGGTGCATAGAGAGAAGAAACTCTTGTAATTTAAGGCTAGATTCAAGTAGAAGGTAAATACTCTTGTTGCATCAAGAGAAATGTTAGATCTCTTTGTACTAAGTTATTAATAAAGCTCTCTCAAGTTCTCTCCCTGTGGACGTAGGCCAAGTTTGGACCGAATCACGTTAAATCCTCGTGTTCTTTTTTATTACTCTTTTGTCTAGGTATGGTAGTTTGCTTTACAATAACTTTCTTTTGTAAGTACTGATCATATTATCAAGTTCCGCAAATATTGATCCTGGTCGTAACAATTTGTATCATAGCATATCAATTTCAGTCGCAACAATTGGTATCAGAGCCAGGTTGACGAAGGGCGATATCTCGAAGATAGGAAGTTCTACGATAAAGTTTGAGATCGAGAACTTCAATGACAAAAAAAACTTTGGCTTATGGTAAGAGAGGGTGAAGGCGTTGCTAGTGCAACAAGGTCTTCACATGACCTTGCAGAGTAAATCAGCAAAACCCACAGGTACGTCAAACGAGGATTAGAATAAGATGTATCTAAAGGCGGCAAACACAATCCAACTATGTCTCACAGACGAGGTGATGTGCAACGTGATGGATGAAAAAACGGCTACAAGATTATGGTCAAGGCTAGAAACGTTGTATATGACGAAAGCTTCTCCAACAAGTTGTATCTCAAGAAACAACTATATGGGTTACGCATGAACAAAGGGACAACGGTGTTGGAGCATCTAAACTTCTTCAACAAGGTCATCAGCAAGCTTCTAGCTGTTGATGTCAAGATCGACGAGAAGGACAAGACATTGATACTTCTCAGTTCGCTTCAAGAGTCATATGGTCACATCGTCACCACCATGCTCTACGTAAGAAACTCTCATTTTGGAGGAGGTCACGTCAACTCTCTTATCTAATGAGATTAGAAAAAAATCAAATCAAGGGAAGCAGACATGATCGGGCTTGGTGGCTATGGGAAGGAAAGGAAGAAGAGAAGGAAAGAAAGGTCCAGGCTCGTCAAAGGCGTGTCACTTTTTTCACAGGGAAGGTCATTGAAAGAATGACTGAGCATCAGTGAGAGTGGTTGAAGAAGAAGGGGCAAGTTGCGGAGGCAGGCATAATATTGAGCAGTTAAAGAAAATTGAAGTATTAATGGCTTCATATAAGGATAACACTTTTCAAGGTAAAGGTTGGATATTTGATTCAGGTAGTACGGTTCATGTATGTACCCAAAAAGAACTGTTCAACTTCTTAGTTGTAAAGGAGAAAGAGATTGTCAAGATGGTGAATGGCTCGGCTTGCGAGGTCATTGGCACTAGAACAGTCAAGGTTACAAAAAGAGATGGGACGGTGCGTACTTTGGAGGTGGTCTGGTAAGTCCCAGAGGAACGCTACAATTTAATATCAATAAGGGTGCTCGACGAAAAAGGATGCCGGATCCAAATGCAATAAGGCGTCGTCACAATTAGCCAATGAGGCAGGGTAATCCTGAAAGGAAAGAAGTGTGGAGGTTATACAAGCTGAAGGAACAAAACTCAGTTCGAGGTAGAGTTTTAAGGATAAGCTTGGAAAGAAGTTCATCGCGAGGTGGAACTTTAAAGAAGACTACAACGGGATGTGAACCAGGTCAAAGTGTTATGGGAAGGAGAAATGATGCATTCGGTAAGGCCTGAGATGACCCAAACCATGGTGATAAATCAGCTAAAGGTCCCGAAGAGAGAAGCAAAAGTTAAAGGCTTCACGGCACGATTACAAGTATAAAAAGAATCAAGGTATTAATCCAAAATCTCAAGTTGTTTTACTAAATGCTTGAAAAATAAGTCAAGATGGAGATTGTTAGGATTTGTCTTGTTTTTAAGAGGAGATGGTAGTCCAAGAAGATTCAAATAAATTGGAGAAGACGATGACTTAAAACAGAAAGAAACAGATTTAGGTTTGGTGCAGATTAGTCGACAAGTCAGTTGATTAGTTGACTAATACACAATACTAGTCGACTATATATAGTCGACTAGACAGGATACAGAGAGGAAACAGTTTTACAGTAGTTGACTAACTAAAGTTATTAGTCGACTAATTGGAGGTATTAGTCGACTAGCCTTAAGGAGTAGTCGACTATACATGATGCTTCTGAAGTAGAATCAGTTTCTTTTTCAAACGCAGATTTTTCTTATTCTGGTGGGATACGAATTGGATTAAATTCCTATTCAATGAAGATTTGTTTTTAAAGATTAAAGGGTTCAGAATCCTTCTAAATCAAGGAGATCAACTCCTAATAGGATTGATCAAAATTCTTCAACCATCCAAAGGCCAAGATCATCTCATAGTCCAAATAGGAGTTGTATTGTAAAAATTCTATAAATAAAAGTTATAACCCAGCGTTGTAATTGTCTCAATCAAACTGATCTCAAGGAGAAAAAGGTGGAGAACACCAAGGAGTTCAGAAGGAATCCAAGAAAGAGAGGAGTAAGTTGAAGGTGCATAGAGAGAACAAACTCTTATAATTTAGGGTTAGATTCAAGTAGAAGAAAAATACTCTTGTTGCATCAAGATGAAGGTTAGATCTCTTTGTACCAAGTTATTAATAAATCTTTCTCAAGTTCTCTCTTCGTGAACGTAAGCCAAGTTTGGGCTAACCACTTTAGATCCTCGTATTCTTTTTTATTACTCTTTTGTCTAAGTATTGCTAGTTTGCTTTACAATAGTTTTCTTTTGCAAGTACTGATCATATTGCCAAGTTCTGCAAATGTCAATTCTAGGAGTAACAATTGATATCATAGCATATCAATTTCAGTCGCAACATGTAATTGGTTAAAAGCTACGGCAAAGAGGATATGAATGGTCGGTGGAGACAAGAAGCAGTAATGTATAGATACCCTCACTCAGATTCTTCTTTATTTTTTGATTCACAGAGTTTTGAGAAAAATTCCTCCCATCTATGGAATGAGGAGATGGCCACACTGCTATCTGCAAGATGACTATAATTTCTGCAACTGAAGTGGTGGAAATTGTCCTGGTAAGAATGTCACGACTTGCATGTTAGGTCAAAGTTCTATGACATTTTATTCTAAAAATAGTTCTCTTGACATTTCTCATACAAGTTATTGAAGTGATTCACATGTGCAGTGTATAACTAATGGCTGTGTCACTCTATTTCAGATAATTCTCAAGAGTCGAAGAGCTCCATTTGGTGGCCACATATACCTGTTCTGTTTCCATTTGACAGTGACTGGAATGTGCTTTGTGATTGAATGTACCTGAAATCTACTTTCCAGTTCACTAACTTTCAAATCATTGCATCCTGTAAGTTCAATTAATTAATTTCGTTGTCTTTTTTATGTGGTTAATTATTCAATCATGACGCAATAGGACAATTCTAGAAACAGACACCCGACCCTATCTTGGACACGTGCATGTGCTCTGTTTCTGAACTTGTCAAATTACATCTGCATGCATGTTCCAAGTATATCCATAGTCCATACATATGTTTGATGAATAACATTCCCAAGGCAAAACAACTGTTCCCTAGTGGTAGAACATATTCAAGGGCATCATGCACATGGTGTTGCTTCAGTGTTGTTCCATGGGTATGAAGTGTCCAAGTGCCTACAAAATCCAACATAGTGATCTTTCAAAAGCTTGATGCCAAGGACATGTCATAGGTGCGGGTGCAAATCTGTGTGGATATATGTATGTCATGGATATTGGACGGCTTTAATGTTCTAACTACTGTCCCCCTGGGCACCAAGTTTCTCGCTCTCTCTAGAAGAACCCAACACGGGGACCTTTGAAAAGCCTGATACGGGGCCATGACTGTATCTCATGGATGCGAGGGCATATTAATGTACACACTTGCACACGTGTATACATATATGAAATACACCAGGAGCATGTTTGACGGCTTCAGTGATCTCAAGGTATAAGTTTTGCTGTTAAAAGAAACCAAGTGCATGCTATCCAACTAGGACGGCATTCAAGCAAGCACCATTGAGGGTAGTCTGGGTAGGGCATTGGAGATGCGTGTCTAGATATTGTGAAGAATCCAGTATGGGAATCTTTGGAAAGCCATATATGGGGTCATTGACATTATGTTATGCATGTGATTATATATTTGCATCGATTGATGTGATAAGAAACCAATTGAAAAAATTGTTCGTAGTTTGGTGTCATCAGTTAGAATCATTGAGGTGTTTAACCTAATCCGTTACTTTCTTATATGCCAGAGATTACAATGCACTGGCCTACCTTCTTGGTTTGATGTTTATTGTGTAACAAGTGTCATGAAGCTTCAACTTCCCAAATGCTGGGAACACTAGGAAACCAGAAAAGTATAGTTTTCTGGGTTGTTTCAGCCGAGTCGTAATCTTCTTTGTTCGTCATGATTTATATCATTCTAAATATTTAATGAATAATAACAAGTTAAACTTTTGGGGCTTATCACCTCTGCATTCAGTACTCATGAAAGGAGAAATACTTTTGACATGATTCCAACAATGGTTTCTTTTGATCAATGGTCTTGTATATGTTTAAAATGCTTAAAGATAAACAGTTTGAATTAGCAAACAAGATGTTCTGTTATGCATTTTGGTACTGGGTATACATGTGTGGTTACACATTTTGTGTCTGCGTGTAAAGGTGCTGGTTCCAGATAGGGAACTGTTGAACACCACATCCTTTGCATGAAGTGGGTTTCCAATTGGTCTCGACTTGTGTACGACACAAGTATGGTTTTGGGTCGTGTATTTTTTAGGCAGCCATATCCAACTTTAAAGCACAAACAAAGCCCAAGAGCCAAACTCGACACATTCTTGATGCTAAACCTAGTGCATGAAAGAGTGTGAATAGAATTCTTATGCATGTTTTATAATATTAGATCTATATTTGCTGTATTGTTCGGTAGTTACTTGTGATGACCCATGGATGTTTGCTATAGGTCAGCTCTGCACAATTTATTCACTATTTCTTGCATATAAGAAGCACATTAGTGGAGACATTATACTTGCATGTACTTCCTACAGTATTCTGTGTTGGAGTTGCATGATATATCATACGCCTGATGCACGTTTTACTTGCATATGTTTTCCTATAGTATTCCATGTAGGGGTTACATGATATATCTGATGTGTAGATCTTGGTTAAATTTGGGTCAAGCAAAACTTCCATTTACGGCCGGGCATAGCCTTCACGGTATCTCATGCAGATTTCATGATGTGTTCAACAAGAAAATGTGTGATTTATTTTTAGTGATAGCAAATAATGGAGTTATCCACTAATGAAAACATTGAAGATCTAAGAAGTTATTGGAGACCTATTCGAGGAGAAGGAAAGCCTGGATTGGATTTGATTAGGAGTAGGAATAATCTTTTATTAGGAGTAAAAGTAGTCTTTTCTTTTATCAGTTTTTCTTTTTATTATTTATTTTACAAGTTCTTTTATGACTAAGAGATTTTTTTTAGGAGTTTTTTTATGATCAGGAGAAGGACACGAGTAGCGCGCATGATTTATCTATAAATATCCTTATATTATTGTATTTTGAGTTCAATGAATGAGTTATCAAAATTTGAAATCCTAATTGGTTTTCTTGAATCAATGGGGGAATCAATTCCTGGGTGTGAAGCCCTAATTCCGAATCTTCGTGTAATGCATGAATTAGGTGAACAATTCACATAGGTGTGAAACCTGAATCTTCTTTTTCCTGATTTCTATAAACCTTAGATTAGTTTTCTCCAATTCCATCACAAACCCTAGCTTGAGACGTGGTCCACTCGACACTTCCACCACCCCTGCAACCTGACACCAACCTCCTCTACGACCTCGGGTCCAACCTTTATCCTCTCCAGCGACCGCGGCATTAAGATTAGATCTTGAGTTTGATCGAGATCAAGACATCACCGGCAATGACGACTCCACCTGCCCTCCCCTTCCTCACTGACCACTTTACCTGACTCCTCTTCCACGATATGAGTTAACTAGGTCTAAACTCTTCAAGACCCAACTCATGAAATCGACAGCAAACCAGACCCAGTTTGGTTCCAAACCGACCCAACCCTAAAGCAGAAAAGTTAGTTGATCATCGCTTGGATGTTGTGAAACGCTTTGTTGCAAAATACCCTGGGCATCTCTTGTTTTAGCAGGAAAGTCCGTGGGTTCAAGGTATTCTTCACTACGCTTGGTTAGTCTGTTTATAGGACTATAGATCTATACTTTATAGAACATACTTTTCCCTCTTGAAAAGTTCATAGGAAAGAAGTAATGTATTCCTTTATGTTTTGTCGGACAGGGTCAGCTTCATGGTGGTTAGTGTTGAAGATTTGTCCATGTTTCAGCAGTTATTTGCTGGGGCCATCCTCTAAAGGTTTGTTGTTAATTTATTTCCATTTAATTTTCTGCATGACCTTCAACTAATTGTTTTGGCACTACCAAATTTAGTTCTATCATCAAATACATTGGTTCATAATTTTGTTGGATTATTAGTTTTTCATTATATCTTGTCCTATTTAGTTAAAGAGGGCTGCGATAGTTAAACTCTGATCCAGAAATATCTTGAGAAAGTTGTAGTATCCCGCATATGTTTTTCAAGCATTGGGCATTATCTGAGAAATTTTTTTTTTTTTTTGGATACTCAACACCAATAAACATCCATTCTTGTATTTCTCTGAGTTCAACTCTTTATCCTCTGAGGTGCACTAAAATCTATCTAGGTTTAGGAACTTCCCCAGAGATATCTTATTCCTATTATACATGGAGATCCTTCTAAGGAGCAAAATGAGTTCTCTGGGACTCCATTTGATTTGATTGCACACGTGTTCTTCAACAATGTACATTACCTGAAACTCTCAGTTCGATAATTGACTTCATGCCCCAAAGGACCAGAACCATCCATCCTCAATGCCTTCCGCAATTATATTGACCACCTTCAACAGTAAATTGCACAAAACTTCATCCATTCTTAGTTAAGAACTTCCTCAGCAATCCCTTGCGCATATCTTACGTGCTGAGCCTTATCAGGAGGCAACTACTAAATACATAAAGAAAAAAAGAGCCCAAATAAAATGAAGATTATTAATCCTAAATCAATCAATCGAACCACAAGATGTGTCACGTCTTCTCCAATGATGATATGCACGCCAGGGGGATGGCTGGATGTCCGCATCATTTTGCTTATTTGCTGAAAGTTGGGTGTCCGCATCAATGTAGGGCCTGTTTGGTTAAGGGAAGAAGTGAGGAAGTATAGAAGTGAGGAAGTGGTAATAGTTCCCTTTAGAACTTGATAATTGGTTAGTAAGTTTTTTGGTGTTTGGATATTATTGGGAAGTGTGGATTGAAAAATGTTATGTTTTTTCTGATGTTTGGATGATAATGTGGAAGTGGAAGTAGAAAAGTTGACCATAAAGTTGACCGCAAAATAATATTAAAATAAAAATTAATTAAGAAAAATAAAAAATGGATTGTAATTAGAATGCAAGTGAGATTTACATGATCAAAAAATTAACTATTTTGTGTTACAACTTGTTACAAATGAGATTTACATGACCACAAAATTAACTGTAGCACTCTGAAAGTGAGGAAATGGTTGGGTAAAAGAGAAAAGAGAAAAGGAAAAAGGGTTTTCTTGTTTTCCTTTTTCGGTGTTTGGATAGATAGGGGAGTAAGCAATTATACTTCCCCATTTCCTTACTTCCGCCCAGTTCCTTGCAACCAAACAAGCCCGTACTGAGTAAATACTGGTAACATGTGGTCATACTGGCATCCAATGTGTATTTACCGTGGCACTTGAATGCTCCTTACATGTGTTTGAAACACCTATTGTGAACATGTCCCTCCCATGACAAAATTTGAGTCCAGGGTACATATTCTTGACCGCTTATTTGGGACACATTGCACCGTGTTGTTGATGATTGTTCATCCAAATCTTCATATTCAGACCTATTTAACTTAAGGAAATGATTTTCACCACGGTAGCTTATATAAAACTATTGATAAACTTTAGATATGGTTCTATGTATACAAGGAGTGAACATATTAAGCCATACTTTGATGAAATGAAGATGCTAAAGAACCAAGACATGACGGACATATACAATATCCAGAATGTGTAGATCATGAAATTTTTATCCGAAAATTGTTGCTTGAGGTCTTGTTCTCAATCACTGATGAGAATCAAGCTATAAGCTTATAATGCAGACAATACAATAATCAACAAGTTTAGTTTAAGTTTCTGGACCTGTTAGGATTTGGGAGGCATGTGGTTGATTCTTCAATATTGTCAAAACAACCAATGCTCCATAATTCAAGGCTGTGTGTTTATGAAGGTGATTAAATTCCAAATTTTCCTACCAAATTAAAAAATTCGGCTGTCTGAATAATAATTTAAACAATATTCCGATAATCCGATAATAAGAAAAAAACCAATATTCATTGAGACTGTTATTACTGTTTCATTACATCTCATGTTAAGCAAATGAACATAAAGGGGTAACTGCTACACAACACTCTAGAAGTAATCTCATCAATCTTTTTAGATGATATCAGAAAATTACAAGACCATATTCTCCTGCACATAAGAATATATGATACCAACAAACAATGTTATCTTATTATGGTCAAAACGAACGAACTTAAAGATTATACAGTATTCCTTCAAGCATTACTGTCACCACCGACAAGTACGTCTTTATATGGAGTGGTATTCTTATATGGAGTGGCGAGTGGCGGAGGCGGAGGCCTCGACTCCTCCCCCAGCCGCCGCCTCCTGTTCTCTTCCATGATCAGGGGAACCGTCCCCTCTCGTTCTCTGACCAACCTTTCCAGTGCCCCGCCCCGAAGCTTCTCCAACCTCCCTCCATCCATTTGCTGTATCTTGAACACCTTCACCACATTCAGCAACCCTCCTATAAAAAATAGCAAGCTCCCAAAAACACACAACCATATCCAACTCGTTGCCTGCATCGTTGGAAAAATTGAAGGCATCATCAAAGCTTTTCATGGAAATACCCAAGTCCGCAGCATTTTCATAAAAAATCATTACAATAGCATAAACTAAGCCACTCATAGTTTGTAAATTTGCTAAAGCATAATAATTGTGTGCGAAGTAGAAGTTGGAACGGTCATAATTTGCAAATTTGCTAAGGTATAATAATTGCTTGCGAAGTAGAAGTAGGAAGAGCTTGCATCGAGTAGAACTTCGATTCAAATTTAAGTAATAAATATATAATATAAACATACTTGCAAGAGAAGGGAAAAAGAAAAACGAGAACCAAACAAGAATCATGGATTGCTTAAATGTCAAATTTCCTTTGTGTGCAGTAGTAAGTCCAAACAAATTACTCCTGAAGAGAAATTTAGGAAAGCACCAGGAATAATATGCAGAGGTTCTATGGCTATGGCTATAGAATTGAATATTTGTGGACGGGCCAATATTCTTTATCAGAGCATTTTTTACCTGCGTTATTTGAACCAGATTGGGATTAAAATTACACCACTCGTTTTCCCAAAATGAGTGCACTAAGGATAAGTGGAGATCTTCTTGATTTCAGACATGTGAAGCAGCTCTCTGTTAAGGGTAATTGGGGATGGCCTTCATGGTCAGGACATGTTATCATCAAACAGGAGCTTTTTTTAGAGCTCCAAGAGTTCTTCATACTTGATGAGACTGCTTTACGGTTCAGGACATAACGTTAGAAAATGAATATCCGAGAGACGTGGTCACTTCTATGTAACTTAGTCCTAGAAACTAGGAGTCTTGTTGCAAGTCCTTTCAGGAAATGTTGCGCACCACAATCAATCAGGTATTTTGTATCTAGCTGTGTAAAACAAGCTTCTAATGAAAGCAAATCTACTAGAAAAGTTCATATATAGAGTGTGATGTATCTGCTAGGTGACTCTTAATTAACTAGATATGTAATATGCTTCTAGCAATTTACTTTGTCAAATCTCTTTAGCGAGCAGGAAGACACATGGAGAATCAGCAGCTGGATATTGTAAGATTGACAAAATGCTTTTGCTGATGGCATTAGTTTGGTCAAATGGCTAAGACATTGAGGAACTTTAAAGAAGAGGGCAAACCTACTATGACTATCCTTACTGATAAATAATTCGGCAAATTCTTAACGGAAAATGCCATAAATAGGAGAAGATTGAAGCTTGTCTATCATTTTAGAAATTACCGCCTTTTCCATTCTCTTCAACCTCTAGAAAAACTGACCGAAGGGAGGTTTTCTCTCGTGACTTATATAAAAACTGGCTGCCCGTTCGTCCAGCTTCTTCGCGCGGGGGGGTGGGGGGGGGGGGGGGGGGGGGGGGGGACGTCGGCCCTCTCTCCTTCTTCTCTTCTCAGCTCCCCCTCCTCCTCCTTCCTCTCTCAGCTCTCCCTCGTCCTTTCCCCTCCCCGGACGTCGGCCCTCTCTTCCTTCTTCCCTTCTCAGCTCCCCCTCCCCTCCTTCCTCTCTCAGCTCTCCCTCGTCCCCCCCATCTTCCTCAAGACCGATTGATCAGTTTCCCACTGTCAGCAGTGTGTGTGTGTGTGTGTGTGTGTGTGTGTGTGTATTTCTTTAACTTAGCTTTAATGATATAGTCATGCTGGCATATTAACATTTAAACTGATGAGACCCTTTTGTTTGAAGAACAATATTTGTCCGATATACATATATGAACAGAGTTATCGGAGATTTACCAGCATCATAGAGCCACCACCATCATGACTATTAAAGAACCCTGCCACCAAGAACAGCAGACTCCCATTAGGAACGGAATCTGGACGCTATTCTGTAGCATTTGGACATGCCCGTTCGATCTCTCGTAGACTTGGCACAGGTTGTGGATGGAGCCTATAACCCAGAACCCTGGGCCCACGATCAGCAAATTCAAAGCATGTTTCTCCAGCCTGTGTCTATAACCCTTCTCCATCTGTGATCCACAATAATACATCAGTTCATCTCAAAATTTCCTTTCTTGATCCAGGTTTTATCGAAGTTAAATCTACAATTGTGCAAGTTAGTTGCTTGATAGTTTGCTCGAAAGTTGAAATTATGGTATCAGATACTGATTATTGAGTAGAATTTCCATGATTAATTTCCATCTTCTAGCCATGACATTAATTTCGTTTAAAGTATATCTAATTTGTATTTGCGTGTATCCGCAAATCACATCAAATGCTGCGCAACTTTTTTTTCCCCCTTTTCTGAAAAACAACTGTAGGATTACACAATTTGAGCTAAATGCAATAATCTTGATAATCTCTAAATTCATGGAATTACATACTAAATATAATTCTACAAATTCTTAAATAAATTAAGAGGTTGCCCTGCAAGTTTCCAGCTTTCTCACCTGAATCAGAAAGAACAAGATTCCTGTAAAGGCCAGCACGGATCCTATCATCACAGCCAAAGGAACGGCAAACTCCACAAGAGCCAACTGAGGATCAAACTCGACCAGGGCAACGCAGTAGTCGATTCCGGCCATGTGGGCGACGAGATCGTGACCGTTGACCGCCGTGACGAGCACGAGCCCGATCATTACGACGACGAGGCCGGACTTGTCGTCGAGCCGGCCCGACGAGAACTGGGCAGAGAATCCACCTATGAGGAGGATGGTGGAGAAGACGTAGATGCCCGCGTTGATGTACTCCCAACGGTTACGGGACGGCCGGGGCCGTACGTGCGGCTGTCTCGGGCTGAGGCGAGCTTGGCCATGGCAGTGGAGGTCAGTGGGAGTTGAGATTTAGGGTTAGGCTTGCAGATGAGAGAGAGAGACAGAGAGAAGGGGAATGAGTGGGGGGTGGCACGTCGAGGGGAGAGACGTGGAGTTTGGGAGATACGTGGCTTCTTGCATGGCGTTTGGGATTTTGTGATTGTGAGTCCAATCTGGGAGCCCATTAGTAGTTGGGGGATAGGGGTTTGGTTGGGCTTGAGCCATTGGACTCTGTCCCCAGGCCCACCACCCAAAATTAAACTCTCTTCCTCCCCCCAAGCCCAACCCTTAGTAGTTTTTAATTATAATTTTTTTTTTTAATTCCTTTTCCCATACAAGATCCAACACATGACAAAAATGATTAAAAAAAAAAAAAAGGGAAAAGGAAAGAAATTTTTGAAATAAAAAAAGAAAAATTAATTAGAAAAGATTTATTTAATTAGTAATTTAAAAGTTTTAACATATTTATTAATTTAGGTTTAAGATCATGAATTTTAATTTAAAGATATTAGAATTTTAACTAAAATCTTACAAGAATATTTCAATAAATTTAATAATAAAATATTTTATCAATTCAATATCTATGTACATTTGTGAGAAACATGTTTTAAGACTTTCTTTAGATATTAAATATTAAATATTTAATATTTTTTGGATTACATCTCATATGATAAAAGTCTATTACTGCTCTATTACGTCTTCAATGAAAAAAGATCTTATGTTCTCTACTACCTCTTGTTGTTTTCTTATAAGAAGCCAGCAGAGAATTTGAATTGGTGTAGGAAGTGCCCCCGACCTCAAAAGTTATGGCTATGCCAAGTTTGAGCATTATAATTTACGAGAAAAAACTTAAATATAATAATAATTCTTGTTGGTGATTTTAATGGTGCGAACATGAATGAATCACAATGAGATTTCACGAGTAGCTATTTATTATATGAGTTTAAATGATCGCGTAAAGAGCATGTGTATTTTAATTCAAAAATCTCTTTGCAATTGCAAGTAGAGAAATTTGAACTTTTGTTTTCATGAGAAAAAGAAAGTGCTTTTATTCTATATTTTACTTGGTATGGAGTAGAAAAATTCTTGTATTTCATTGTAGTGCTGCATTTTGTTTCATAATTACCAGACAGTCTAGGATCCTCGTGTTCGGAGAGATTAGTTTTTGACACAAACGCTGTAGTGAAGCATGTTGAGAGTTGTCTTATACATAATTGCACTTTTACATTTTTCATACTCATTTCTCCAACCCCCTCCCGCTCTCACTTGTAAAGTGGACTAAGTGTTCTCTTGTCGATTTTACTTTCAGTATGGACTTCGGTCATTTATTAGTTGTCATTGAACATGCCCATACAAAATTATTTATCTTGTAGGGGGTGTTTGGTTGCAAGGAAGTGAGCGGAAGTAAGAAAATGAGGAAGTATAATTGCTCACTTCCCTATCTATTCAAACACCAGAAAAGGAAAATAAGAAAACCCCTTTTCCTTTTTTTTTTTTTTTTTTACATAACCATTTTCCCACTTTCAGAGTGCTACAGTTAATTTTGTGGTCATGTAAATCTCATTTGTAATAAATTGTAGCACAAAACAGTTATTTTTTTGATCATATAAATCTCACTTGCATTCTAATTACAATCCATTTTTTATTTTCTTAATTAATTTTTATTTCAATATTACTTTGTAGTTAATTTTTTCACTTTCACTTTTACATTATCATCCAAACACCAGAAAAGACATAACATTTTTTAAACCACACTTTCAAATAACATTCAAATACCGAAAAATTTACTAACTAATTCTCAAGTTCTAAAGGGAACTATTACTATTTTCTCACTTCTTCGCTTCCTCGCTTCTACCCTTAATCAAATAGGCCTACAATTATTGTACTGCTCACTGTGTTTTGTACTACCTCATCAGACCTTTGTCAGTTGTCATCCCTGGCTTCACTGCTGTGAATCAATCAAGCTCTCAGCCTCCCAAAAAAAAAAACTTTCCAGCCACAGAAATAAAAACCGTCGAAAAATCTGATCCTTTGTTCTCCACGTGGCAGCCATCCATTGGTCCACGTCCTCCACGCCGAGAATTAACTCACAGAACCTTCTGGACGAACTGAAACCCCTCGTCTCGAAGGCTAAGTAAAAAAAAAAAAGGTTCTCTTCCCGTTTTGATCATCACAATTCAATTTGACCCAAAACCCTCACAAAAATTGAGAGCATTA
Organism: Agave tequilana; assembly: GCA_038442645.1. Lineage (NCBI taxonomy): Eukaryota > Viridiplantae > Streptophyta > Magnoliopsida > Asparagales > Asparagaceae > Agave > Agave tequilana. Next base: position 97,121 of record JAVJIF010005672.1, read on the forward strand.
TGCAATGGAAGTACTCAGTGCGGCAGGTCTGACCCCAGTCTCACACCACAAGCCTGCGGCCTCAACTTCCTCCGCGGAGAGAAGAGCAGAGCCCAAGAAATTCCCCCTTTTAAAATCCCGAGAGGTCTCAGTACAAGTTTGGCTGCTTTCTCCTCTGTTCTTTGTGCCAATGGCTTGGCAAAAGCCCTGACTTATGAGGAGGCCCTCAACCAATCTGTGGGCAGCCCCCCGGCATTCGCGAGCTCCTCCGATTTCGATATCGGGCAGTTCCTCGATGGGATTGTCAAGTTTGGTACAGAAAACCCTTTGGTCGTTGGAGGTGGGGCTGCAGTGCTGGCTGTACCTCTGATTCTGTCACAAGTGCTGAAGGAGCCCAAGAACTGGGGAGTACAGAATGCAAAGATTGCGTACTCGAAGCTGGGGGAGGATGCTGGTGCGCAGCTGCTCGATATAAGGGAAGGGAAGGAGTTTAAGGAGGTGGGAAGCCCGGATGTTGGGGGATTGAAGAAGAAGGCGGTGGCGGTTGCGTATAGAGGGGATGACAAGAATGGGTTCTTGAAGAAGCTCGCATTGAAGTTTAAGGAGCCGGAGAATACTACATTGTTCATTCTTGACAAGTAAGCTGCTGTACTTGTTGTCTACTTGACTTCAATTTAGTTGTTTGGTTCTTCAATCCTGACTAATTTATCTTAAAATATCCTGGATTAGGATACAGTATAAGATGCCAAGACTTAGTTTACAAAACGAGCATTGAGGTGTACCATCCAGAAACTAGGAAAGAATGCATTTCTGATACATCAAATTCCAGCAAAGTATCTCATTGTTGTTATTTCTAGAGTATTATGTGATTGGACTACCCTAAAATTGAAGGAAAAGTTGTGTCTCAGACGAGTATGCGACCAACCATGCTTTTTGAGTTGGAATGTTTGGCAATGAAGAAACATGTCTAGAAATGAGTGTAGCTGAAATTTCAATACCTAGATGGAGGTGGAAATGCACTAAAATATTAGAAAAACGACCACATCTAAGAGAAGTTAGAGAGGGAGATTAAACGTAGGGGCTAGATAGAGGTACATAGAGATACATCATGTAGAGGTCATTGGCAATGAGGAGCTAGATTGAGATGCTTCACTTCAGAAACTAGTGAAGTGTATTGGCATAGCTCCTTCAATCTTGGAATTTTTACGGCATTGAAAAGGCCATTCAAGTTTTGAACCATATTCCTTAGTCATATCTTTACTGCACTGAACTAAAAGGTCTAGGACTCTTTCTTAGCATTGATGAAAATCTTGTACTTCAAGTTCCCTTGCTCACCTGAAATCTGAAAACCTTCAACTATGGAGGGCAAACTGTTTGGATATCAAAGGGCTGAAGCAGAGTGACAACTATAAATAATACTATGGTTGGTTGGAGGATTTTCGCTTTTGCTTTACGAGGCTGGTAATTTTATCTCAACATTGCCAAAAGGCTGAGGGAGTTATGCTTGTCATCGTACTTTAGGCTTGTCTTCAAAGCCTTTTACAAGCAAGATGATTGTCATAATGTCTCACATTTCCTTGAAAGATCTATCACAAGGAGGCTAACATCTAACAAGACAATCTAACCTAAAATCTTCAAAATACTATTTCTAGTTTTACACAATTATCCTATGCTAAAATATCTACATAGTTTCATTCTGTATGTACAGTTCAGATACTATGCATTAATAAGATCTCTGTGCGTTTATCAGAAGTGTGGAAAGTAGCGGGAGCATATAAGCACAATTGATATAGTCTTATGGTAATGTGCATGGTTATATTTCTATAGTTAACTTACCATTACATAATGGGTTTAATTCCAGGTTTGATGGAAACTCTGAATTGGTTGCGGAACTGGTCACGGCTAACGGTTTCAAAGCAGCTTATGCTATAAAAGATGGTGCGGAGGGACCTCGAGGATGGATAGTCTGTATTTGCTGTTTTCCAAATTTATTAGTTCAATTCACTAGGTTACCTTTTGACAATCTTACTAGGGATTGATTGTTGATTGCAGAACAGTGGGCTTCCCTGGGCACAACCTAAGAAGGGGGTAACCATTGATTTCGGTGATCTAACAGATGCAATAACCGGTGCATTTGGAGTATGTATCTAACTTGAGTTTTGTGATAATTTCATTTCATCTTTGTTTTACATATCATCTAGTATTTCTTCTCTCTCTTTTATGGTTTATTCGTATCTCGGATACGTCAAGGATGCCAAAACCATTAGCTTACAAAAAATTGGACTTGCAATTCTAAACTTCATGGATCATTTGAAACTTCAGAAATTACTGGAAAACATTGGAATGTGTGCTTCAAAAGTCTAATTTTGGATTTTCACTAAGCAAGTGACACTGCCCCCTCTCAATGCAGGATAGCTCAGGTAGTGTTCCTGTTACTATTGGACTAGTAGCTGCTACTGGCTTAGGTTTGTTTGCCTTTACAGAGGTAGGGGTTTTCCTTTTGTTCCTTTTGAAATCCCTCTAGCAAAACTACATATATTGATATATCAGCATAAACTAATAACAATTTTCTATTGCAGATTGAAACTGTACTCCAGCTATTAGGTTCTGCTGCAATTATTCAGCTTGTCACCAAGAAACTATTGTTTGCAGAAGTTAGTATCTGGCATCTACCGAATGAAGTTCTCCAAAAAATTTTAATTCAGTTTTCTTAGGATTCTCTTCGGTGCATTTGTTTTGATATTCAATGGATTAGATGGAAAACTACTCAATAGTTCTTTTCATACTCCACTTGCAGGACCGCAAGGCAACTATCCAACAAGTTGATGAATTCTTGAATAAAAAATTGCCCCAAAGAGCTGGTCGATGAGATTAAGGTATATAGCCATTCTTGGAAATTAAGTAAGCTTTGACCCAGAAGTCATGCAATTAACATCAAATAAAAATGCACTTGATTAGAGTTTCTATCTTTACAATATGTTTGTCCAGAACCTGCTGCAGAATATGTGTCGTATCTGTTTGCAGAGGAACTTATGAGAAGAAAATGAAACAAGGAGGATAAAAGAAAACATATGCACTTTTTTTTCAATTCACAACCTTCAGTGGGGAACGGGTTCAATGATCATACTTTTCTTGTAATTCTCTCTCACTTTCTTTTAACCAAACACCTACATTCATCTGTTTGGTTAGAAAGAGAGAGTGAGAGAGACCTACAAGAAAAGGTTACTCTTTTTATTTCCTTTCGCTTGCCATTTTTTTAACCTAACAAATACATTAGCTTAAGAATAGGATTTGCACTTAAAAGGTAATTTACTTGTTCATATGATTAAGTTTGCAAACGTTGGTGCATGTCTTATCATATGTGTAAGATGTGCTCTTGGCTGATCTTTTACTTGCACAGCAGAAGCTGTATATCAAGGACTTAGTGCTGATTAATATTACATGTTGAGCTCAATTATCATCAACAAAAGTGCTAGAGCTCAAATTGGAACACATAACTGGGTAAGTCATGATCCAATAATATTAACAGTCTGTGCCAATTCCATATATTCTTTCTAAACTTTCTTTTTCTTTCTCACTTTTTTTATAAAAAGATTTTTGTAAAAAAAAAAAACTTGCTTTTCTAGACAATATAATAGAGATGTTGATTTTCTATTACGAGTTACTTGTAGCGCAATATGCTTTTTCAATGTGCTACAAAATGTGTTATAAATAATACCAAGGGTGATGCATATTTAATACACAAGCGTACGCTTTTTTTTTTTGGAAGAAATATTTGCATATGCATGTGTCTTTTATTGATCAAGTGTGTCTCGTAGAGATTTGAAACCTATGCAAGGTTATTCCAGATAATGCATATCAGGAAGCAAAAACGGCTCTAAATATTACATTTATGTATGCTTTGCAGTTGGTAACATTCGGTACCTCCTTATGAAGGCGGGATATCCCACCACTCCTTCCCCTTTTCCAGTAGAAATTTCCTTTTTCACTGCAGCCCAAGGCCTCAGATATGCTTCCCTTGTATGAGGACATAGAACCAACTAATTGTATCCTAGAAATTTATTTTACACAGCCATTTCTCACAAATTACCATCATCGTCTAATCTTTTTTGATCAACATGGGTCAGCAATGAAGCATCATGGTTGCAGTTTTTTTGTGAACAGTACATAGAGGTGTCATTTCTCTTTCATGGTTATAATATATGGTGCATATTTTTTTCTTAGATGATTGAAAAGCTTTATTGCCAGTTCCAAGTAGCGCAAAGAGTCTGCCAGCTCCGGCACAAGAGAAATCAGAGACTTCGACATCTGCTGCTCCAGTGCTGAAAGCTGATTCTATTTCTGAAAGAAAACCCGAGCTGAAAGAAGAGGCCCCAGCAGAACCTCCCCCCGCCGTCAACTCGGTTCCCACATCAGAAGTTAGTGATGGACCGCTTCCTCGTTTATCGAGACCTCTTTCACCTTACCCAAATGTGAGATTCAGTCCTGGTGACAAATATTCCTATTTACTACTATTCAAGTTTGCATTCCCATTTATTTTCACCAAAAAAAAAGAAGAAAAAAAAAGAAGTGTTATCATGTATTACTTTTGGGCATTCATAAATTTAAAACAGGTTCTCGTTATAATATTCTACGATGACTAATTTTGTGCATTCATTTTCTGTGCAGTATCCAGATTTTAAACCTCCATCTTCACCTTCTCCAGCCCAACCTTAGAAACTCGTTGCTGTGACATCCTCGAACGTTTCACTTGCCTATAGATATTCTCGATGCTGATTAAAAAACAAGGGATTTTCAAACAAAATTGGTTGATCTCTCTGTTAGTCTCGGGAATTTTTTAAGTTAAGAGGTGCCTCAAGCTGCAACGTCCCTAGAATCTCCATATTACGTAGTCTGTTTGCTTGTGTTGTTGCAAGGCTAGTATCGGTTTTTGGAATGTGAGGAGAAGGTGCTTATTGTTTTTCCTGTAACAGTACGTTCTTAAATTTTTATGGGGATGGTAACTCCCAATGTATATCAGAAGCTCCTTTGCAAAGTATCATCAGCATTTCTATGAAAGAGGCATAGATTTTATGAGAGTATGACAGCAGCAGATATGGGTATAATGACCAAATTGAAGTTTGTTTCAAAATTTTCATATCTTGTCCATTGTTTTCCTGAGTTTTGGCTAGTCGCAAGCTTCTATGCTTGTAAAGTTACATATGCAGTTTCCCGGTCTTACTGAAGTTTGGTGCATGATTAAATTCTAATTTGATATGAATCGATTTTTTTTATATAGTAGTTTCAACTAAATTGAAGTTACAAAATTTTAGCCTGCTAATATTTGAGCAAAAGAGCAAATAGAATTGTCGTCTTTTAATAAATAACATGAAAATATGATTATATTTCATAAGATTTGAGTTATATTTAGTTAAAACACAATATATGCTTAGGACAAATTGATCTTAATATGAAAGTCTTAACAAAATCTAACTATTTAGAATCTAACAAGAAATAGTCTATATCTAATTTTAATTAAATATTAAAAAACTAATAGATCTTAAAAGACTGAACTCTGCTTTTCAAAAAAAAAAATAAAGGGGAATTTTGTTTCCCATGTCAAACCGAAAAGAAAGGACGCGCGCCCCATGTGTTAAGCACAGAAGAGGATCGTGTGTCAATGTGTCGAGACATAAGCGCTGTTGAGCATGCTTCAGAGCGGTGGAAATGGATTAAATATTCCCCGTAGTATTAAAGTGAGGAATACGGTGTCGCAATCTTCACAAAATGTCATATTTTTAAATCTTTATTAGGATTGTGATCATGATCTCAGTCCTCACAAAAATACTCTACTTTTGAGTATTTATTTGCAGTTCTCACAAAAATGCTATATTTTTGAGTTTTATAGGACTGCGACTATGATCACAGTCTCTTTATTAGGATTGCGGTCATGATCACAATCCTCACAAAAATGTCATGTTTCTGAGTTTTTATAAGACTGCGATTATGATCGCAATCCTAAAAAAATGCTTTGTTTTTGAGTCTTTATCATGATCGCAGTCTTCACAAAAATGTTTTAATAAAGTTTCTCCATCTTCTCTCCTGGACTTACACGCGATCTGTTTGATCGGTGGAACCACGTTATATTGTGTGTTGGCTTTCTATCTACTTTGGAATATATTCTTATTTTCTTCTTCACATTGTCTTAGTAGATTTTGTAGTTTGTTTCCGCTGTCAACAAATAAGGCATTCTGTCAACAAATAATGTGTGCTAATATGGGCATTCTGTCAACAAATAATGTGGGCTAAATAAGACATTCTGTCAACAAATAAATGTAGGCATTCTGTCAACACAGAAGGCATTCTGTCAACAAATAAATGTGGGCTAAAGTTCTTAGCAAGGACGAGAATGACAACTATGCTTCGCACCCGAGGATGTTTCTCAACCTCATTTTGATCGCTGAGTGCAGTCCTCGGCATCAACACCAGCCAATTCAAAAACATTATTCAAATCAAAAGGATGTTGTAATGCTAACTAGCAAGCACTCTCCTTTCCTTTCCTTTCAGGCAATGTGTGTTGAATGCTCTTTTTAGCATGATTCCACTATTTTTAATGAAATGAAGCGCCACGCACATTCCTTAAATAAGAACCAACAAAATCAACATCAACACACAATACTTGTGATGTGTCTTCAACATTAGTTTGACCTCCGATGTGAATTATTTCACTATAATAAGTTCATTATTGCATTTCCCTTCTTCTTAATTTCTTTTATTGCTTAAGGTTGTTGTGACTATTTTACACAAGTCAAATGTTAAAGATTCCTTTGAATTTTATAATGTTGGTTATGTTTTAGTCAAATTGTACCATGAGTAAATCTTGACTGTAAAGATTCCTATGAGGCTCTTTTTGACAACACGATTTCTGAAAATATCTTCAAAAAAATACCAAAAGGTGGACTTTAAAGAACATGATGTGCCACTTTTATTGTTGATTTGTTGTTTTAGCTCATTAGGTATGGACTGGCAATTTTCACATGCATTCTGAAGTGTCTTAGATCTAGTCAAGTATTTGATTGGCTTTAAAAGGTCATGGAAGTTGGGTGGTTAGAATTGAGCAAGAAATAGAACTGACATGTCCTTCATGAGCTAAGGACTGGCAATTTTCACATGCATTCTGAAGTGTTGTTTATGTAGATCTAACAGCATTTAGATCGCTAGAAATACTCACACTGAGTATTCAGATACCATTTATCTTATTACTGACATAATCAAATGACAGGGTCATGCATGAACTTGGTCACATATGCTTCGATTAATCAGTAACCACTTCTTTGATGAAAAACAAAAGGAAGAGACTGGTTGTTTTCAACCCTTCCAACAAGCAACACAACCAATTTATTTTCTTTAAGTATCCACCTGCAATTAGGAAGTCAGTTTTTCTCCATTCTTCTCTAAATTGACGTTGTTAGGTTCCTCACAAGTTCCCTTCTTCTTGTTCTTATCTACGTAATAGAGTATGAGCTGAAGGATTGCCATAGGGGTACCCAAGAAATTAGGTGCCTGCATCAAATTTTGAGAGAGGTTAGTTGATAGTTTATGCTTGATTTCTTATGAACGCGCGACTCTGGCTTTTAGTATACAAACCGCAATGAAGAACTCATGGCCTAACAGCCCATATAACATCCAGAGAGAACTGGCAAGGAAGGAGAAGAATGACAAGTAGAAGGGCATAAATTCCACACTTTTTGTCTTTATCACGAGTCTCTGCAATTAAAAGGGAAGAGTTGTTAGTTTTCATTAAAAGTTATTTGCATTGGGTGCCAATATAGTTAAGATTCAAGGCAACCCTGCACATCGACCAAAGATAAGATTCTTTTAACAGAGATTTCTGTAGCTTAACATTACACACAAATGTATAGTTTAGTAAGTTCAATTCATGTTCGACTTCCACCTATGCGTCAAATGACATCTATGTTTTTCTATTTTTTTAAGCGACATAATTTGTTATTTTTATAGTACTAAGGAACACTCCTTATTCTGTTCCTAAAGAGCCCACCTTTTTTTTTGTTGTTAATATCCCACCTTTTTACTTGGGTAGAAGTGCGGTATTGAAGTAAAAAAAAGGAGGGAAAAGAGTCCCGTAGTCCTGCTTTCCATTTCCAAAAACAAATAAAATAATGGATTAAAGTTTGTGTTTACTTGTTTAGATGGTACGGAAATCATGCTTATATTTATCTTCTATACTTCCATATATATGCAAGCTGGTTTCCATTAAGGCTAATTAAATAAGATAGTAAGGGCGAAAGAGAACCAACCATTGCTACTAACGGAGAACCATACATGGACGCAGAGGCAACTAGTCCAATGCTTCCAATAAACACTTTCCGGTGAGGATGGTCATGCAACACAAAGCTGGAAGCAAATGCTGTCATACAGAATAGAACCAGTACTGGCACCACCATCAGAATAATGAAATTTCTGCACAGCATCACAATAATATAAGCATAACTTGTGAGACTTAACCATGAGTAGGTATGCACATACACGTACTTCAACACATCAGGAGTTAAATAAGTGGGAGAAACGAGATATGTGGAATCATAATATATAATGCATACAGCAATGAACAAGTTGTGTAGCTATATGTGACAACACTTATGCAGATAAAGACATAAAAAGTACTTGTCTTAATTAGCTTCTGAATACTTTCAAATGTGAAAAAACTTTCTAAATTTTTGTCCCACAGTTTTTTTTGGCCTAAACTTCCCATGAAAATTTTCTGACATGTATATATGCCTTTGAATAAGTATACGATTCAGTTAGAATTTTATTATATGAAATTCCGTACTGATGCAAATTGTATCATTCACTAGAGAATCTGAATTCATATGCGGCACACTGGAATTTACTACTATATCATAATAAATATTAGATATGCACAAGAATTATATTACAGTTAACTGTTAACTTGAACATACAAATCATTTTTGGGGAAATATGCAAAGAAATTCATTTACTTCATTTTCAGTTTGTAGACTGATTTATGTTTTATTATCTTTCGGTGGCATCAAAATATTTTCTTTCGGCTATTGAACACTGTTCTCACCCTCGACTGTACATGAATCATAGACTACATGAACGTGTTCATCTGAGGATATCTCCTACTGAAAATTTCAGTATCAGAGCAACTATGTGGAGCAAGATCCTGGCAAGAGGCTAATGACGAAACAAGAAGAGCAATCTTGCCTTACGTTTTGCCGATGCAAACCATATATAAATTATAATGAACGAGGTCTCGAGCAGGATCCCTAAGCCATTGATGGTGGCCACTGTGAAGTTCTGCCACCCTTTGCTTACCACTGGCAGACCGAACCAGGTATATAGAGAAGGCAATTCAGTAGCGCGATGATATACGGGATGCATGAGAACTCCTCTGTACTCCCCATCCTTATCACTCTTGTGAAAGTTAATCTGAAAAAGAAAAAAAAAATAGTATGATCCACAGTGATACTAAGAAATTATTCATGTGAATGCAGGAACATAAGATATAGCCAATTTACATTGGTGCTGTGTAAAGGAACAAGGAAGCTGCATTCCCTGCAAAAGATCCAAAGGTAAACTATTAGAACTTACGATATTTATATTTCTTCATGTCAGATGAAAACAAGAAAATTAATTAAAAAGAAAGATTACCCAATATTCCAACTGGGAAGCGCAAGCTCTCCCCCATTATTTGATATCAGAAAGACCAGTTCTGAGAACACTAATGAGGGAGAAAGACACACCCAATGCTAACTGTGAATGTTATAGCATAGAGGTCTATATATAGGGGACTCTGGAAAGTGATCTTATCATCTCACATGTGTTACCTGTAATGTGCATACAGATTGCCTCTTGATATTAAAATTAGTGGAATCTCTTTTTCTTACCATAGAACATTATACGGATATACCATCACGTTCTTGACACTTAATCTGACCCGAGCTAGCATTGGTTCACCGATGCACTGCGGACTAGAGGTAGGTTGCTTGGAATACAGTTTACATAGCAGAACACCGAATTAATTGCACATCAGCAGACAAATGGAAAGGATGTCTTTATGGCTAGCTATCCTTGGGGATCTCATAAGGCTGGTAAGATGGCTGCAGATGGAAAGGATGTCTTTATGACTAGCTATCCTTGGGGATCTCATAAAGGCTGGTAAGAGTTTGTGACATATGTGCGAGGCAATTCATGTTGCTAATATATATGGTTTAGGTAAAGTCCTCATACTTTTGGCACTATGGAAGTAAAAAGAAACTTCCCATGGCATCATATGCATATAAGATTTTTGTTATAAATTTAAAATACTTTCCAATATTTGGACATTACGCTTTTGAGTACGCATATAAATATCTGTTTTGTATTTTTCCTTTTGATGAAAGGTTGTTCGTCATCTGTATTAATTTAACTCTGTCTTTATTTGCATGAACAGAAATATTTCACATGGAATCACATGCGGCATATAAGATTTTTTTTTTCCTAGAGAAATAGAACATTTATGTTGGGACAAAACTCTCATTGATTGAAGGTCGGTGCTAGTTGTATGTTGTTCAGAAATGTTTGTATGACAGTTCGGCATGCCCTTTCTATTTAAACTCATGCTTAATATCAATTGATCCTGTTTTAATGGAAATCATCTAACGTTTACGAATAAAAGTGGGAAACTTTGTCCTACAATTAAGTTTATATATAATTGTGGAACCTTTCAGCATGAAATATAACCCAAACAGTCCCCTAAATCTGAAGTAAATAAGTGAAAACTAAAAGATAATTCAGGTTTTAGGACATTATATATAGCATCACATTCATAATTCTTAATTATTAACCCATTTTTGAAAAGAGTGATGAAACTTTGGAACTTAACTGACCATTTTATTTGTCTATCATGTTATTACAAGAAAAATACTGCTTGAAAGAACTTTTCGGAAATGGATGCTTGAACAGGTGAGCTACTGATAATATTAGGATTGCATTAATATAACAATCTGTGGATTTTAACTACCTGTTCCTATATGTGATTGGTGCCTTTTGTACGGCTGAATGCTGCGTGATATATAACAGTGTGCGCTTGCAGGTGCACACAGGCGCGCGCACACAAACACATATTAAAATAGTATTTGGAATTAAGTACAGTTAGTTTAGATTCACATCAGAGCACTAGGTAATTTGAGACACTTGATACAATTGAACTCTTTAGAAAGACATTCTGTCAACAAATAATGTGTGCTAATGTGGGCATTCTGTCAACAAATAATGTGGGCTAAAGTTGACATTCTGTCAACAAATAAGGCATTCTGTCAACAAATAATGTGTGCTAATGTGGGCATTCTGTCAACAAATAATGTGTGCTAATGTGGGCATTCTGTCAACAAATAATGTGGGCTAAATAAGACATTCTGTCAACAAATAATGTGTGCTAATGTGGGCATTCTGTCAACAAATAATGTGGGCTAAATAAGGCATTCTGTCAACAAATAATGTGTGCTAATGTGGGCATTCTGTCAACAAATAATGTGGGCTAAATAAGGCATTCTGTCAACAAATAAATGTGGGCATTCTGTCAACACAGAAGGCATGCTGTCAACACCAGCCAATTCAAAAACATTATTCAAATCAAAAGGATGTTGTAATGCTAACTAGCAAGCACTCTCCTTTCCTTTCCTTTCAAGCAATGTGTGTTGAATGCTCTTTTTAGCATGATTCCACTATTTTTAATGAAATGAAGTGCTACACACATTCCTTAAATAAGAACCAACAAAATCAACATCAACACACAATACTTGTGACGTGTCTTCGACATTAGTTTGACCTCCGATGTGAATTATTTCACTATAATAAGTTCATTATTGCATTTCCCTTCTTCTTAATTTCTTTTATTGCTTAAGGTTGTTGTGACTATTTTACACAAGTCAAATGTTAAAGATACCTTTGAATTTTATAATGTTGGTTATGTTTTAGTCAAATTGTACCATGAGTAAATCTTGACTGTAAAGATTCCTATGAGGCTCTTTTTGACAACACGATTTCAGAAAATATCTTCAAAAAAATACCAAAAGGTGGACTTTAAAGAACATGATGTGCCACTTTTATTGTTGATTTGTTGTTTTCATGCTTATTTACTTTCAAAAATAGGAGAATGAGATTATTTTATGTCTAAGACCTAATTCTTTAACAATGATTATGATAACTATTTCAAGAAGCAGCATTTATTGCTAATGCTACTTCAAGGAATGTTGGAAACAAAATAAAATATTACAAGATAGGAACTTCTTATTTGTTATTCTTCTTGGTATGCAAACCAGCTGTTACTCATGATTACAAGATAGGAACTTGACATGTTCATTTTCTCTTGTGCTTGATATTGGAGAGATTACAAGTCCAACCAGTTTATTAAAGGGTCAGAATTATCCATTTTATTCATTCAAAAGGCATCATAAACACTAAGCTAACAATCATTTTAACTAGATATAGATTTTTTGTGCATTAGCAATACATAACATGCACATTAGAGTACAAAAACTTTGCGATGAGCAAGAATGAAATGGAGATCGGCTACAATCATCATCAAGGGCATCTATTTCCTAAATCTTCGAGATGAAAATTATTTTTTTCTCTTTGTGCTAGTGTTAGTACTTTTTCTTAGCTAAACCCTCATCTCCATGTCTCATTATCCAAAACCTCTCTATTTCTTCTGGTGTTCGTCCTGGGATGCGCCCCGCTATTAATTCCCACCTGAAAAAGGTCCACATCTGGCTTAGAATAAGAAATTATTATTTTTCTTTAATTATAATTAAGATCTATCAATACAAAATAAATAAAGAAAAAGCTGGGAAAAAAGAAAGAAAATAAAAGAGGATTTAAAAATGGGCAAATCTAACAGAGTTAATTTGTCTTAACCATTTTAGCTCCAAATTGTCTCCACTCTTGTTCTTCTTATTCTTCTTATTATTTTCTTTTTGTTTACTTATTTATATATTTGGCTCGAACTTTCCTCCTCTTGTTCTCCCTTCTCTCTCTTTTCCTTCCAAAATGTGAAGGGGTTAATATTGTAATTAATGGCCCATTGGAATGGGCTTAGGTGGTCATGGAAGACACTATTGTTACATCTTCCTACATCAAATTGATCCACAAACACTAGCTCTTGGCACATGCTTGATAATGTTTTGCTTTGTTTATAAATATGGGCTCCATTATCATTTTTGAGTGGGGGAGTAGCAAACACTTGAGAGCTACTATGTAGTCACAAGAGATTGACATGGGCTTGGGCCAAAGTGGAAAAATAAGTTTTAAGATAATAGTGGTCATAATTTAGGAAATAACCATACGTCCTTTCCTAGTGAGTAGTAGTTACAACTAATACAAAAGTTCAGCACTAATTAAAACATTTTTGTCAGGTTTATTTCACGTGGTAAAAGGATTGGGCACAGACTTGGAGAAGTCTTAGCCTCTTAGGTTATAAGTTCCATGTATGGTCTTTTGTTCAAAAAAGAAAAAGAAGAGTTTAAACCTTGCTTAGGCCAAACTTGATGCTACCATTTTGCATGAAACTATTGAATTGGCAAGTATCATATGGCAGGAGGGATAGAAAATGGTGGGTTTGAACATGGAATCTCCTCTAAACCAATACCATGTTTTAGTACACACATCGCTGCATTTAGTAACCCCATGCCAACTAGTAGGATATAATTTTCCTAGTACTGGTTCAAACACGGGCAAATCTTAAATAATGAACAAAACTAACAAATAATAGCAACAAGAAGAAATCCAATTTTCTCTACCAAACTTCTATAATTGATATTCTCATACCTCAAAATTTCATTTAAAACTAGGGGGAAAAAACTAGTATATAAACTAAATTTATCCTAAACTACAAGTCTTAAACAGGCTTTAGGAGATTTTCACTTAAAGAAAATAACCAACAACATTAACTTGGAGATGGAAATGTTACATTCTCCGTACCAAACGCAACCTTGGAAAACTTTTGATTGGTTAGCTATCAAACAATTCCTTAAACATTTCTAGTTTTTTTCGTTCAGGTAATTTAAGATTTTAGATAACTTATTTGGACTCTTTTTTGTGCAGAAATTGCAACTTCTAGACCGACAAATATTGTTTAAATTGCAGCCATGAAATTGAAAAGCACATACCATAATGCATTTCTAGAACATATATAGCATGACTTGAAATCTCTATCAGTAACAGCCATAGGATTTTGGTACCAACATCAACGATATTAGCTGTTTCATCTCATCGTATCCCAATATGGGGTATTATTTTGGTCTACTGGCAGCACTGCTAATAATGATATTCGGGCAATCATAGCAAAGATGGAATTCTGAAGGTTGTTTCATGATGCAGTTTGAGCTGTATGTACCCACCATTAGACTGGAGTTAGGGGCTAAATCCTGCTTAACCTTTCAAATGTGTCTTGTTATTATGGAGTTTGGTTTGGGGGGTATTCGCGGAGTTAGGGACTAAGTCATGCTTAACCTTTCAAACGGGTCTTTTTGTTATGGAGTTTGTATGGTTGGTATCTTAAAACCACACATAGAACCATCATTTTTTAGGTCAAATGACTTGAGCCCATAGGTGGAGTTATTTGAACTCAACAAGCACCCAAACATCCTACACAAAATTGAAAACTCCCACACCCTTGCTCAGTTACTCTACTATAAACAATCAAAAAGTTCAAATTGATAATCCCTACTAACTTTCACACTAAAAATTGATAATCTGTACACCCTTAGTCCCCCTAAAATGTCACAGTAAGAGACACTTTTGGGCCTTGTGTTGGACTAGGAATGGTGGCCAAAACTGGCTACTGGTCTAGCTGTAGATGTTATGAAATCGTAAAAAATTAAAAAAAGAAAGCTACACCGGTCTTTATTAACTTCCCTCATGCAATACTACTTCTCCATGCAAAGTAGGGCCCAATTGATCCTGAAATTAGAATTGCTGTGGACTGCAAGTTGTCAAGCAAAATTGCTCACGTGCTACATTTATGTAACTATTGCTATATTTTAGCTCAATTATATTAGAATAACGTATTGAACAGTTCAAAGTATACAAACTGATAAAGAAAATACATTTCATTATTTGTAATAAAAAAATCCATTTCGCCTATTAGTTAAGCTGATGGATTGTCGACCAACAATATATTGCCAAAAAGTTTGAACATGGCTCCTCATATTAATCCCTTTCCTTCATTTCCCTTGCTTCTGATGCACATTCAGTCACTTAATTGGTCATAATATTATCAATCCTTGTCCCTAATGCAAACAGTTGGAAACTTGTTCTTATTAGGACATAAATCTTTAACGGGCTTCAATGAAACAAATGACTATATCCCATTTTTTTTCTGGGAAAAATAAAATGGTTGGTAATATTTAGAAACTAATCTCAACATGGATCAAGAAGACGACATTAGCGAGGGTTCTTGTACCTGTTACCTACGAGT
This sequence comes from Agave tequilana, assembly GCA_038442645.1. Taxonomy (NCBI): domain Eukaryota; kingdom Viridiplantae; phylum Streptophyta; class Magnoliopsida; order Asparagales; family Asparagaceae; genus Agave; species Agave tequilana. The sequence goes on from JAVJIF010005672.1 coordinate 112,581, forward strand.
TTGTGCATTCTGTAGATGAGGTCTTCTTCTTGTTCGGTCATTTTGATGCACTCCCACTCGATGCTGCTAACCTCTGCTACATGAACAAGAATCATTAAGCCTAGCTTAGTGATAAAGCATTGGGTTAGGTTATCGGGGGGAAAAAAGAAACACACACACACACAAGAAGTTTAGGCAGACACCTTCGGATTTGTTTGGAGCTGTACTCTTAGACTGCTTCGAGCTGCTAGGTTTGTCCATAGCAATGGGAGGATGGGATTGAGTGGAGGATACCGAGAGCTTTGAGTTTGGTTTTTATTCAGTGGGAAGAAGTGAAAGCAAATTAAAGAGAGAGAAAGTGTGGAGGGGGGGAGGACACTGGGGGGTGGGGATAAGCATGGAACGGCTGTTGAGAATGCATCCAACAATCATTTGACGAGTAGTTGATGCATTTTGCCTTCACATTCAAAGGTGGTGGCTTCCTCTCTTTGATTCATTCATGTCTGAAGCTCATGTGTTGCCCAAGACTTGGGGGCACTGTTACATGTCTTATTCCTATCATACAAGTCTTTATGTTACTATTAATGCGCACCTCCACCTCCATGCATACAGGTGGAAAAATATACAACTGTCCATGATCTAATTAGGGCTATTACAAATACCCGACAAGTATGTTTTAGACTTGTACCAAGGTCTGTCGTTACCCAACCCATATATCTATCCACCATGGTAGCAAAATCTATTATTGTTACAAAAATCCAAGATCTGAACCAAACTGTAGCATCAAAGCTACCATCCAAGCTACCAAGCCTGCCAACCAAGCTCATAGCATGCACACTCTCTTACGGATAGTTATACATTGGGTCAAAAAGTTACGCCTATTTATAAAATCGAGTTGAATTTGCGTATTGTTAATATGGATACTACTTGGATCCAGATCTGTCCCGTTTACTCATAGAGTAGGGATTGATATTAAGCACGTTATCTAACATTGACTCGAATCTCATTTGGAATTTGGGACGAGGTCATACCTTGAACCTAATTTTGGGTTGTTTATGGACAAAAATAATGGGGAGATCTTATTACTATCTTTGTTTCATTAATGTCTTTTTAATAGTACACTGGGGGATCTCCCACTCCCACTGTTTATTCTCAACAAAAACAATAAAGAAGAGATCTTTAAATATTTTCAGGTGTATCCCAGTTTCAAAAGCCCAAGGATGGCCCCAGGTTGCCTAACAGGCTTCGGAAATTATATGGGCTGAGTGCACAATCAAGCCCATTAAGCACCCATTTGATCAACATGGGCCAGGCTGAGATGACCCCAACGGAAACATAAGCTACGTTTCACATTTCTGGAACTGAGCTGGTTCTCTTTCTGAAAGTACCACAGGTCCACAGGTGAAGTGAGCATTTTACTCTTGTTCTATTTTTTTTTCCTTTTCTGATTTAATCTTATATTTTGATATGTTTACTGTATTTTCTAGAAAAAAAAAAAAAATCTTAGATTCAGTAGTTAATTTCATAGTTAATGAAGCAAGCCACGTTTTGTCATTGATCCATGAAATGCATAGTTTCGTAAATATTATTAGTTGCCTATGCAGTGTTTGTTGGAAGTCCTCAAAGAGAAGTCATAACTAAGAATCATTCTTCTCGCTTGATTTTTATTAAGAGTTCTTCACCCTTGATTTTTATTAAGAGAAACATTTAGCATCTCTTGCATTCTTTTCTAATTCTTTCTTAACACACACACACACACACACACTCTCTCTCTCTCTCTCTCTCTCTCTCTCTCTCTCTCTCTCTCTCTCTCTCTCTCTCTCTCTCTCTCTCTCTCTCTCTCTCTCTCTCACAGCTAAGCTTTTAGAATCAAAGTGATCATCAGCTCCTATTGCATGAAGAATGCACCTAGTGCATCACCAACATGCTGAACTCTTGCATCTGCATGCATACATCACACTTGGTTCATAACTGCATTCGGATCTCCACTCCTCTTGTTGAGACCAGCCTCCTCGTTTCCCTTGCCCATGCTTTCCTCATCAGGCTTCTCCTCCATCTTACTTACATCTACCCCGATTGGGCTCAGCTTCGCGATATTCTCAATTACTTGCTCATCAGCCGGCTTGGCACCTTGCTTTCCCCTTTTGAAATCCTTGTAGACAATGTAGAGCACCATCTGGATGACTCCAAATGTGAACCCTAGTATGTTTGGAGTCTATATCCACAAAGTAAACATAAAAGCAAACACATAAGAAATTGTAAAAACTAGTAAGATGAAACAAGAGAAATGGAGTTAACTAATGTCTGAAAATTACCGCAACATATATGTCCTTGATGAGAAGACCGTAGAAAAACCAAGCGATGGCGCTCATGGTGAGGAAGAACGATAGGAAGAACGGCATAAACTCCACGCTTTTTGTGCGTATGACAAGCCTCTGTAGATCCAAGTTAATTAGTTACATATTGACTAAATTTGCAGCACACTATAAAGAGTTATAGCATGCAATAGGCAAAAGATAGATTACATGATGGGGAAAAATTAAACCGTAAGGTCAGGACCACAATATCTAAAAGCAGGCATAGATTAAAACTAAGCCTTAGTGGAATGATACAGAATAAATTCTCTCTCTTTATGCATATATGTGAAGGAGTCTTTTTCGATTGGAGGTTAACTATCCTTTGTTTCTTTTCGGCTATATATCATATGACATTAGTTGTATAAGAACATATTATAATTTAAACGGACTTGGATAGACAATAATAGGCAAAAGATGAGTTGCATGATGAACAAACAAATATTCCCCAAAAGGCCAAAGTTCTTCAATACATAAAATGGTATCTGTAGGATAAAATTAAGAAAAATTTTAAGGGCATTTGATTTTTCTTTTTAAAAGATTTTGCATGGGAAAGGAAATGCAGCAGTAGTGAGTATAAACCAAGAGTGTGGTTCTTACAATAATGCTCAAGGGAGCTGCAAAGACACTGACTGAGAAGGTCATGTTGAACCAACCGACAACTTTTACGCGGTCAGCGCCCTTGAAGCATATGAGACTAATGAGGAGGATCATCGAGAATAACACCACATTCAATAGTATCATCCATTTGACTGTGTTAATCTGCATAGCCAAATTAAGCACACTTAGACAAACCCTATGATCATATAATCTACTGTTATAAGATGAATACTACATTAACATATGAAAATTAAGGTAAAATTTACTTTAGCCTTCTTCGGTGCGTATATGAGATAAATAGTTAGGTATGTTATCTCAATGATGCACCCAGCTGTGTTGACAGTGATAAGAAGGTAAGTGTTGGTCTTAATCACGGCATAGTAGATTAATTGCATGGCACTAAACAATGCCACCACATAAGGAAACGATTGGAATCCTTCGGTTGATTTCTTCCTGCAAATCCTGTGGAATGTTGGCCTGAAACCACAGAGATGAAGAGCCTATTATCACTATGATGAGCTTTTCAGACAGAGGTTCATGGTAAAAAGAAATGAAAGCTAGTAGGAGTTCTTACACTGGGGCAAGGTAGACCATGAAGGATAGGATGTTGCCTTAAAATTAACAAAAAAAGAGAAAATGTCAGTAACCAGAAAAATAAAAGCTTGTGTACTTTAAAGAAGCGTATAGAGAAAATTATCAAGCATTATTAAGATTTATTTGAAGGGAGAAATTGTTAGAAGCTTGAGAATCCTAGTGAGACATTTTAGAATATATTATTCAAAACCATGGAGATCATCATATCATATGACGGAATCTCAAGAGAAAGAGGAGGAGGAAGAAGAGAAGTAGAAGAAGAAGAGTAGTAGAAGAGGAAGAAGAAGAAGCAGTAGCAGAAGAATAGATGATCATACTGATGACAACGGTGGTGACTACAAGAAGAAGTGGAACTAGATCAGAGTCTGAAACCGAAGTTGAGATAAATGAAGAGAAGAAAAGAAAAAAAATGTAGTTGAACTAATAAAGACAAACAAGATATAAATGGCAAAGTAATGAGCTTTCTTCACCTAGGAGTCCGAAGACGAAGGCCCAGGGGTGGTCGAACGACAAAAACGCCATCTTTTCTCCCTCCTCAAAGCAACAAGAGCTGCTTTAGAGGCTGTTCTTCTTGCACTCTTTGGCTAGTTTTGTGGCTCCTTAAGGTTGAGGAAGGACCAACTTATATAGGGAGGGGTGGGGGCATGAGTTAACATTCCCTCCTCTGCCTTGCTTGAATTGGGTCATTCTTCCCCCATCTTAGGGATAACATATATTTATTGCTAGAAACAGGTTAGCCCTCATTATTAACTGGGCCTAACCCTTTTGCACTGTACAGTGTACAGTAAAAATTAATCATGCACGCACAAAAATCTAGTTGAAGTTCCTCAAGTTCGCAACATATATGCATGAGAAATAGAAAACTAAATAAGAAGAGTCCTGTTTGTCACTTTTCAGATACAATGAAATTATTATTGCCAAATGTCTAATTTGAGAAAGATATAAATGGAAACAACTTTTAGCTAACCTTGTGTGGAAACCCAAACTGTTTACGGATTAACGAAGTTCTTGACCAAGCTTACGGCTTAATCACATGACTTACCAAGTTTAGATAATTATCAAATCAAACTCATGATGCAACACACATATAACAGACAATACACTAAATTGGCTATCTAGACACTGATACGTGCATCACAATGATTAAACTACCGAATAAACTTTTAATTATCTAGTCACTATACTTTTTGATCCACTCCAGTGAATGGAGTACAGAAAAGTAGTGTTGGGATGATTCTTTTAGCTACAAATGCATATTTCGCGATACCAAAGTGGAAACTTTGAACGTGCCAGCTTGTACCCTTCCCCAAGACATTGATGAGCCCTTTTTCCTCGTCTGAGGCGTGGCGATGGCCAATGCTTTAAAGGGGGCAGCACTTGAGTATGCAAAAGGAGGCAAAAGTTCAGCCCAATACATTTGAAGCTTAGCCTAGTTTAGGCTAGTGTATATTATCCTCTGTTGCTCTCCGGCCAACTGTGAGAACACAAACACTTGTGCTTGAAAAAGCTCACAGCACTTAATTTAATTTAAGTCTGAGACAAACACTAGATGAGATCATATGTTGCTGATAGAAAATGATTTTTTTTATTGTGTCATGCCCTCACACATAACTCATTTGATCCAATGGTGAAGACCCAGCTAGCAGCTAGCTTACTCCACATCTGAAACTATGATGACCAACTTTTGTTTAAAGAGAAGTGTTAACTCTAACTGCTTTTGCTCTCTTTTTGTTGCATGCCATTATCTCTGTATATCTTTATTTGTCTTATCTTAGCTTATTAGCCATTCATGATACAAGGACCACATTGTTTGCATTCCACGACCACTCACTTATCTCACTTGTTCAAACCCTGTGTGTTTCTCTATCTGCATCCAAATTTTAATCTATGAGTTCTTAAAGGAACCTGGTTGGCTCTCATATCATCTTTGGAGTTACGATGAGAACTGTGGGTTATATTTTTATATTCTTACAGGAAAGCAAGCCATGAGCGCTCGAAGAAGGTGGGATCCTCATCATGGGGAGTGTTGCTCATATGCTTTCATGGTGTCCTTTTCTGAGAAATCCAAGCATGGAGGCATCAGTGTTGAGGCTTTGAGACATAGGATTCTTTTCGAGCCCAGCGAAGAGTTTGATTGTGTGGATGCCTCTTTTTAGTGCCCCATTCCGCCGTTTGTTTAAAAACACAATGGAAAAAGGCTCTGCTCAAGAATTGTAATCTAGTACTTTAGGTTTGAATTGTACGGAGTTTGGCCAATGCTTTCCAAAAATATTGGTGAGAATGCACACACATTTATGTAAAGTTTAAATCATGTGAAAATTATTACTTTCGTGTCGGAAAAAACGATAAGCAATTTATGTTTTCTACTATCTCTTGGGCATGCGCCGTATCAAAGAGTTATTGATTTTTTTTTTCTTTCAATTTTGTTAATATTTTCAAATAAATCAGAAATTAAATTCAGGAATATTGTGGCAATGTAAAACAAGGATTATTATCATTTCTTTCAAAATATATTGGAATATTTATTAAAAGGATGAATTAAAGCTCATAGAACCTTGAGAGGCTTCATTGTTACTTTAATTGGATATATATTTAAGTGGAGTTACTAGTTAATCTTAAATGATCATTAGTAGCCGATAATTGTCTCAAATCTCAAGGTTTCAGGTCAGGCATGCACATTGGGAAGTTTGATCCAAATTTGGAGAGAAAAGACTGTTTGATTGGTTTAGTTAAAGATTATCAGTTGATCCAAATTGGGATATATGTTAGTTGTAGCCTAAGTGTAATTATTAATATTGATCCAAATCTAAGAAAACATCAGGAGCACACTTTAATGCACGAGAAGCATTTGTCAAGCTGTTAAATCATTCATCTCTGGAAAGTTAATTAGAGTGCTGAATCACACTTTTCTGACATTGGTTCCTAAGGGCACAAATGCTTCACAGCTCTCTGACTTTAGACCTACTTCATGCTGCAATGTTCTTTATAAATTCATTTCCAAAGTACTGGCTAACAGACTACAACAGATTATTGAGGAACTCATCTCACCCAACCAGAATGCATTCTTAAAAGGCAGGTTAATTAGTGATTGCTCACTACTGGCACACGAAGTTATCAGAGACTTTCACAAGCCTATGGGTAGTAGAGCTTGTCTCAAGGTGGACCTTCAAAAGGCATTTGACAGTGTCAATAGGGAGTTTGTCTACTTCATTTTACACTGTAGGGGGTTCTCTGCTAAATGGATCAATTGGATAAGGGAATGTCTTAGCTCCCCCTCCTTTTCAGTGCTAATCAATGGATCTCCAGCTGATTATTTTTCAAGCAATAAGGGTATCCGACAAGGAGATCCCTTGTCCCCATATATATCTTCGTGATAGTAATGAAATTTTGATCAATTCAAATGGACTTAGCAATGGCATCTGGGAAACTGCAATCAATTAAAAGGTCCATTTCTAATCATTTCTCCCAATTACTATTTGCTGATGATATGTTAATTTTTTGTAGAGTTAACAAATTCTCTTTGAAGGAAATTAACTGCTTGCTTGACGGCCTTCAATTAAATACAGGATTATCCATTAATAAAAACAAAAGCAAGTTATTTGTTAGCAATGGATGTAAGCATAAAGAAGAGTTATCTGATGTCATTGGATTCTCTCTTGGTCATCTGCCTACTAAGTATCTTGGATTACCTCTTAGTCATAATTACTTAAAGGCTAAGGAGTTTATCCCATTGATTGACAAATTCAGGATGAAGGTTGAAGGATGGATGGCCAAACTTCTTTCATTTGCTGGCAGAGTGGAGCTAGTTAAAACAATCCTTCTTAGCTATCTTAGTTATTGGGTGCAATCTTATAAAGTTCCATGTACAATCTCCAATGAATTGGAAAGAATTTCTTCCAACTTCGTTTGGAATGGTAAGATACACGCTTGGAGTTGAAATTTTATGTGTAAGCCTAAGAGAGAAGGAGGACTGGTATTAAGGAGAGTACAAGATATAGCTAATGCTGCTGGAATCAAGTTAGTTTGGAGATTATTCACTTCCAATTCTTTATGGGCAAAATGGATGACTGAGAAATATGTCAAGGATACGCCTATTACTGAGCTGACATGTTCATCATTGGATTCAGATACTTGGAAGTTTATTGTGCAATCCAAAGACAAGACTTTGCTTCACATGAAAAAGATTATTGGAGATGGATGTGATACATCCTTGTGGTATGACCCCTGGTTACAAAATGAAAATTTAATCAACTTGATAGGATTGAACTCACCTCCTGTCCTTTTAAGCACCAGAGAGTTTCTGATATTATTGATAATGGAGTCTGGTCTCTCAATGAGCATGCACTGCAAATTGTAGGGACATAATTCAGCAAATCACTATATTCATTAATGCAGATTCATAGTTCTGGACTGCTTCTAATAATGGTCATTGCACATTCAAGTCTGCATGAAATGTGGTAAGGGAGAGAGGTAATGCATTTGATTTGTTCTCCATTGTCTGGCAGCCTACTGCAGTCCCCAAAATGTCCATCTGTTTACTGAAAGTCATACGCAATAAACTATTGACAAGAGATAAATTAATCACCATTGGTGTTGCTGATTCTGCTATATGCTCCTTATGTCTTAGTGCTAATGAATCAAGGGATTGTCTATTTTTCTCTTGCCCATACTCTGCCTATATTTGATCTTTATGTAAGCTTAAGTTGAAATTAGATCCAGCAATTGGTACTTGAAGAGTGCAATACGATCAAAACCAAATTTAAGGGTACACATAAGGATTCTTTTTTAGCCAGGCTAGTACTGAGAGGGGCAACTTGGTATATTTGGAAGGAGAGGAACTCTAGGATTTTTCAGCAACAATCAAGACATAAGATTCTGTTGTTCAGGCACTTATATGAAGACATTCAAATCATTCTGAGAACCTATACCTGGAAGACTAGGGACATTTCTATATTAAACAACTGGGGTATTCAAGACTGATAAGATTATCAATTAAAGCACAATGTCTAAGTACATTCAAGACTGATAAGAGTTTGTTAGCTGAGCTTAGAGCTATCTGGTCCATATTTAGTTTTTCTCATCAAGTATGGTCTATATTATGTATTTTATTTCTTGTGAGTGTTGTATTAGCTTTGGGTCAATCTAAGTACTTACTCAGTGTACTATAGTAAAGAGTGACGGTCAGGGTCCTCTTTCCTCTCTATAGTTATCTAAGAATAGTACTGAAGAGTAGCCTCGCTAATTTATAACATATGTACTTAAGTTTTTTTTAATTTATCAATGAAATTATTTTACCTTTCAAAAAAAAAAAATTGTCATTATACAAAGAAGGAAAAAAAAATTGTACCAAATTGCCGATGGGTCTATTTTGGTTTAGACTTGGGCTTGATGGGCTTTGGGTTGTTAGGACTAGCTCAGCCCCTTGGTCCATGGGCCAGATATGAGGGACCTAAAGTCTCAGCTCTTGACCTTTTGTTTATTGTGGGTTAATTCCAAAAAATTGCTACGAACTGTTTTTTCGATTTCAAAAAGATTATAAATTTTAAAATTACAATAAACTATAACGCATTACACTTTTTCATAGGAGTTTTGTGAAAATTTCAGAGGTTTTTACAGAAGTTCATCGCAGTTTCTTATATTTTTGAAAGTTTTCAGTAGTTTTCTGAAATTGGGCGTGAGCTTATAGAAGTTTTCTAAAATTAAGCCATTTATTGTATAAAACATTGTCATCACAAATTAAAAGGATCTGTTTGATTGGACAAAAATGTGACAGGAAATGCTATGATATATATATATTTTTTAATTTTTGAATCCGCGAGCTTACAACAAAAGATGATGCAATCAATAACCCGCCGCCTCAGTAATTTATTTTTATATACCCTTTGGAAGCCTATTCTTTTTCGCAAATTAATGCTACATTATTTGTGCAACTAATGATTGGTTCATTACAACAAATGTTACATGGATCAAGCCAACCCGAACAAAGTACTTGGAAATTATAATAAAGAGTGAAGGAAATCCAAACTCCTCCTACAAGAGTAGCGATACTCGGTGTTTCTTTTGTTTCTGCCCTTTCGGCACATGAGAGTGCACGGATACCATTTGGTTCTTGGAGGGATTTTATGTTGTTGCGGGGGTACAGCATGAGTTTGTAGAGTTGGTTTATTAAAACTTTTTAGTAGAACGCTAGGGTGTTCACTGTTTACTCTAAAAAAAAAAAAAAAGAGTAGTGATATTCAGAACAGAATATGCATGCACGCTTGGCCGATAGCGAAGGGGAAGAGAGAGCGAGAGGAGAGAGAGAAGGAACAAGGTCTTTATTCTTTCTTTCTTTCTACGGTCAATGAGATCCCGAGGTGTACACACACGAACCCAAGTTACATATTTAATTTGAATTTGAACCCTTGGTAGTCCAATAGAAATACTCCTTATTGTGTGTCACTCCGCTCCCATGGAAATAAATACTATTTTTTGAAAGTTGTTAGAGAAATAGAAACAAATGAGTAACTAGAAGGTGTTTAGACCTCTATTATAACTAATTATGTCTTAATTAACGTGTTGAATTGGGGTAGAAACTTAGAATTGACTCTCAATTGAAATCTCACGCACCCGATTTGCAATTTTTTAAATTATTATTACTATTATTTTTGCCTCTTCAAAAAAGAGAACATTTTGGGGTCCGACTCATTCTCGTGAAGTGTACGCGTTCCAGAGAGAACAGAGAGTCACAATCAGAGTCTATGAGTCGTTAATTTTGGTCCACAAATGGAAAATGAGAAGAAAAGAGGGGAGAGCTGGGTCCACGAAAATGAAATTTGTATAATATTTTTTGGTTTTTTTTTTTTTTTGGTTTGATTTGTTTTTTTGTCCCACTCAGTTGAGACAAGAACTGTTTGTGTCTCAAGTTTCCTAGTTTTTTTCTCTTGAAGCTCTGTGGTGGGTTTGTCTTCGTTATTAATGTTGATCAAATGGTTGTGGGCAAAAGAATTTATAGAAAGCATGTTTAATGTAGGTCAAAGTTTGATTAGTTGTTAGCTAATTGATGATGTAAAGTTATTTCTGATGGCATGTTCTAGATATTTCTAGACAGAGGAGAGATACCACTTACTTAGGTAAATGGATCCTCGATGAAAACAAAACAAAAAACTCGATCAATAATTATAATCATCTTTTTTTTTTTAAGAGTATACAATCACATATTATTATATAAGTCATTATAGTTAACTAATATTATGCTCATTTTTTTCATCGCATTCATCTTCAAAAATGAACATAAATATTTTTTTTCCCTTTAATCAGTAAACTTGTCTATTGGATTCTCCTAGTGAAGGGACTCAGAATGTGTTAGAAATTTTTATTAAAACATGCAATTCAAAATTTTAGCATTATAGAAAACAACTAAATTATAGCAAACCCTAGCATGCAATATTAGAAATTAAAGCTTAGAAAGAATAGGTTGTCCTGGAGAATACAGTCGCGATGTCGCTATTCTAAAAGATTAAAAACCCGTCCTAATCATCCGGGGCGTGAACTGACAATCGTACCCTAGCGGTAAAAAAACTCGTCGGAATCACCAACACCTGGTCTAAGACAGTAAATCAGGTCTCTGCTTAAACGAAGAACGACTGTGCAGAAAATAAAGATAAAGAATAGAATTTTTCTTTAATACAAGTCATTCTCACAAAGAGTAAGCTTCCGGTTGTCAGAGGAAAAAAAGAAGAATTAATTGTACTTAGAATGAATGAAAATGATTATATTTATAGATTAAAAGGGTCAGTTAGTTAAAGAAATTAGGTATGTGTTAACAACTTGTAAGAGTGAGAATAATTCAACAATGGTTAAGGGTGAGAATATGTCATGGTAGCTAATCAGTTAAGCCATAATTTAAGTATATTAGTCAAAGAAATATTCATTATTTGAATAAGTCAAACTCAAATTTTATTAAAATATCCAACAGTCTCCCCAAAACTTGAGTTTTAGGAAAGACAGAATAGAACAATAAATTATAAAACACGAATCAAGGTTGGGCAATCTCATACTGTAGATTCATGGTAAATAATTTGCGGCCTTGAATTAACCCTTAGTGAATTCATCGTCACCTGAGAGACATAATAGACTATGTCTTGAATTAACCCTCAGTGAATTCATCGTCACCTGAGAGACATAATAGAGTATGTCTTGAATTAAGCCTCTTTAACCTGATATTGATGGAAGATACACACAGTAAGTTCTCATCTATTGAGCGAGCGAGTTGAGTGTTAATGACCATGCTCACAGTAACCGACTCATGCGAGTTTCTAAGAGTCAGCCCTATCTCCTAACCACGGTCATCACGGTTCCTCTCACGTACGTACTACAATTGGATGTTATACCTTCCACACTACATGCATTGGACTTATTAAGAGGTTAACTCATTCTTACCTAGTTATATCATAAGAGTATCATTACCATAAAAAAGAGGCAGTAGCTACAATGCTACATATAAGATATAAGCATATTCGGGCTGATGCTTCACACGAGTATCACCTGTCTAACTTGTTTTTACCACATTAAACCTCTTTCATAAAATCAGCTTCTAGTCAAGTAAGTTTTGGGTTCCCAGTGTCAGTGAATTATACTAAAAGTTTAATCCCATGTCCCTCGATAAATGTAGGGCTACACTCTTAGAAAAATCCTTAGTCAGAATAACTTTGTTCAGGGTCAAACAACAGTTTAACAACCTTTTATTTCTCAAGTGGTGATAGTCAGATATTTAACTCTTCATGACCACATTAACTCTTCATGACCACATTATTATGACTCTTGACATCCTTTATCAAATATATAAAGCTTTTGGGTAATTATCAGAGTGATTATAAGGTAATTAAAAAGTTTTTTCATTTTACTTTTAGTTTCAAAATTAGTAAATTATCTCATAATGGCTTATGACAAAGCATATATACATTGTATTTGACTTTTAAAGTGTTAGAGAGGGGTGTGTGTGTGTGCTAAAGAATAATCATGAAATTTATGCTTGTCAAATATCACAGAATGCACACTTAGAGTCAAAACTTTTAAGTATTAACTTGTAATTCAGATATATTTGAAAATATAGTTTAAGCATATACTTGATCAAAACTTTAAGAGCTACACATGTACTACAAGAAAAATATTTATTATCTATTCTACTCACTTTATTAAGACATTGATGGTGTCACTGATGGGATTTTAATATCTTATACCGCAAATTGGTTTCTTTCCAGATAGCAAAGCATTCTAATTTGTCTTACCATTTATATTCTTAATAGTATCAAAATTTTCATCTTGAACAAATCACCATTGTTTTAACTTAGTGATATGATATAGAATTTAATTTCTCCTTTGTACATGCAACCTATTCATCTTTTCACAAATAATACATGCATATAATGTATGCATTATAGATCTTTAGTTTTGAAAATATGTCACATTTAAAATCTTCAAAGAAATTTTAAATGATTTGAAAAATATTTACTATTAACAATGAAAATTATAATATTCTTGGTGAAGACGTAAAGTCTTAAAAAAAAAAATATTACAATACATGACTACATAAAATATAATAATCATTTTAAATTATTTTTACTATAAAATGATGCACTCATAATTTAAAATTGAAATTTATATATATATGAGGAATCTGTACCTCAGCCGCAACTGAGAGAAACTCTCTCAGCTGGCGCAACGTGGCTGAATTTTAACTATAATTTTAGGTGTTGGTACCATGGTCGCAGTTTTATATGAGGACTGTGATTAAGTCGCAGTGTTTTTATGAGATTTGCTGCCATGGTCGCAGTGTTTTCTAAGGACTGCGACTAAGGTCGCAGTCTTTTTCTGAGGACTGCTATCATGGTAGTAGTCCTAATTACACTGAAAATATATGATTTTTTAGGACTGCGACCATAATACAGTGGATTGCGGCCATGTTACAGTAAGTTTGCGATCATTTTTAAGTGACAGTTGAGAGAGTCTCTCTCCGCTGGCGGCTGAGGTACATCTCTCTCTATATATATACATATATATATATATATAATTTAATAAATAGTAAATTTTGAAGTTTAAAATATTTCACAACTTAGATAAAAAAAAATTCATGATTTTAGTATTGTTAAAATCATAAAAACACTTAAATAAGAGTTGTATAAATTTTGACAGTTTGTATAACTTTAATAAATATAACAAACTAAAGTTATAGGCGATATTTTTTAACTTGATATAATACCAATTATATTTTATTACTTGAAAGCCATCAATGAAATGAAATAATTAACTATTATATGTTAAAATATAAAAATATTTAATTTTATCTCTTAGTTAGTGAGAGATTATAATTTTAACAAGTATTGTGCTAACAACTTGTAAGAGTGAAAATAAGTCAATAGTGGTTAAGAGTGAGAATATGTCATAGTAATTAATCATAATTTAATTGTATTAGTCAAAGAAATAATCACTATTTGAATAAATTAAACTCAAGTTTTGTTAAAATATCCAACAGAATGAACGAGTTATACACTTATTGATTGTGAGTTAGTAGGTGTTAACACATGATTTTTTTTTTTTTAAAAATTATTGTTGCTTAGGCAATGGAACCCAAAGGTGATGGTTGTCCTTCTTACTTTCCTTTTTGAGAAGAGACCAAGATTTGATGCAAATAGTATTAATGTTTTTTTAAAAGAGAAAACGGTGAACTTTTATGAGCCCCTGTTCATTAATAAGAATTAACGAAACACCTAAAAAAAAAAAAAAAAAAGCTTTAGTGTTTCAACTTTAAATCTTTTGCCCATTGAAAAAAAAACTTTAATGTTATATGCTACCATTGATACGTGCGGGTCTCATTTTGTTACCATGATGCAAATAGAATCGTGCGCAGAAAAAAAAAAACGATGGGAATAGGATTTGTACTTCAAACATCCTTTCTCTACTGTACAAAAAATTCGCTACTTTGCTACTTACTTGCCAAAGAAGTTTTACCAATAAGCTATTTATAAAATAAACAAGTACAATTTTAGTGTCATTGTACTACCTCCGAGATCTATTGCTTACGTCAGCAAGTCAGCAAAGATGAAAGAGAGATATGAACCAAATGCGATAATTTAACTTTATATAAAACTCATGTCTCTGATCTAATATTACTGGGATTTAAATCACAAATTTTATATCTTTTGTAAAATTATTTATCACTATATTATAATAGCACTTCTTATTAACTTTATATAAAAACTCTGTCACACCATGAAGAAATGGCAATATATGACCAAATGGAAAACAATAATTTTTTCAATAGAAAACATTAATTGTATTCAAGTGATGTGTTTCACCACCAAACTGCAGAAAGATGATGTAACAATCTAAAACTCCTCATCTTAAACATTTGTTTTAGATTAAAACAAAATTATAGTAGCATAATCATGGCTTTGAATTGAGAATCATAAGTTCACATCTCAACTTGCATAAACCTTGAATCAAATCATTGTTCTTAGGTCTATTAGACGATAACATTATTAATTATTTAAGCATTAATTAAGTAGAAACACGAGTTAGCAAACAAAAAGAAGAAATTAGAAAAGGAAGTAGGGAAGGAAAAAAAAAAAAGAAAAAGCATTTTTTCCCCCTCGGATATAATAAGTTAATTATTTCCTCCAATTTCAGTAGAGAGAAAATAATAAAGCCAAAAAGAAAAATAGACGTAAAATCTTCAAATAAATTTTGAACAACACTAAAAGAAAGTACACAGTGACGTTCAAAGATATTCCGTGAAAATTATAAAAACTAAAAAAGAAACCTAACTGAAAATGTGAAGCAACGTGTCACAGGGTCCTCCCAGTTTTTTTATCCCTAAAGTACCCCTTCTGTCAGTCTATCAGGATGGCCGGAATCGTCGCCGCCATTGGACAAATCCGTCCTCTTTTTCTGACATTTACTGATCTCAGGACGGAAAACTAAAAAGACGACAACAGTATTTTCACGATAATAAAATATTTTCTCGACCGCAACAAGAAGATGCCAAAATCCCTAACCCCTGTTTTTGTGTGCGTGTGTGTTTGTGGGAACGCGTATTTTAGGCTCGTGTCGTGCCTCCGCCCTAACCCAGAATGGTGGCTCCAACTCGGGTTCAGACTCACTCACGTGTGGGGTTTAAACCTCTCTCACACTTGTCTCACTCGCACACATTTTGGGCCCAATCTCAATCTCACTCTCAATTTCAATTAGTGGAGCTGAACGCGCATCTGACCTTGAATTTTCTCAGTCAATTTGCCCCCTTAAAAAAAATTTTTAAAATTATAAATTCTAAAGTAGAATCGGTCAGCAATTAAGCTCTCTCTCTATATGACCAAAGACCAGTCAAACTAAAACTCAGAAGCCCTCCTTTTTTCAGTCAAACTTCTCATGATTTAAAACCCCCACCCTTCCCAATTTCTTTATTCATTATTCATTCTTGCTTGCTTGATTCTTGTTGTTGTGTAGTGAGAGAGAAGAGAGAAGAAGCTTTTACGCACTTGCAATGGATCCCAGCCTGCTCATGACTGTGCTGGCTCAGGGGGAGGAGCAGACCCGGCAGCTGGAGGCCCGGCTCGACGGGGGCCCGCCGCTCGACGCCGAGTCGTGCCGGTCGCTGGCCAGGCAGGTTCAGTCCAGCTTCCTGACCGCCATCGCAATGGCTAAGCATTTGGGCGCAGCGGCGGTGCCTCCGCCGGTCGTTGGTTCAGACTCGCCGGGCAGTGAGAGCCCGCGGAGCGATAATTCGGACCAGGCTGTCCGGGACCAGGAGCAGAGGGAGACTCTGTGTAAGAAGAGGTAGGATGGATGGATGCTAACAAATAGAGATGACATCTTCTCTCAGTTACAGAATCTAACAACAGAACTTGTTGGATAAAATTATTCATTGTTTGTGGCTGTGAATGCAGGAAGAGTCTGCCCAAATGGAGTAGCCAAGTGAGGGTTAGCTTGGGGGAGGGATTGAAGGGCCACTGGATGATGGATATAGTTGGAGGAAATATGGGCAGAAGGACATCTTGGGAGCCAAGTTTCCAAGGTCAGTTTATTTGGAATTTGGAATTTCTTCCTCCTCCTCCTCCTCCTCCTCCTAAGTACTTTCAGTTACATCTTTAATAATATTAAAGAACGGCACTTCCTTCTGTTATCTCAATGGTTTACCCTATATGTCTCTTGGTGGTGACCGTTGGTGCCTGCGATTCGAAACGATTCAGAAAATTAGAAATGAGTTTCATTCTATGGTCCTACAACAACAACAACAACAACAACAACTAAGTCATTTGTCCCAAGTATTTGGCATAGGTTACATGAACCAAAAGAGAATTGCACCGGATCGAGCACATGGGTCAATTTTCTCCACTCATTCCTATCAAGCAATATGCTTTCATTAAGACTTTTAGCTTTTATATCTTGTCGTATCACTTTCGTTCATGTTTTCTTCGGTCTCCCTTGTGCTCTTTTAACTTGCCCTAATTTGATATGCTCCTTATCGGATTGGCACATCTGTAGGTCTACGTCTTTCTCTCATCTTCTATGATCCTATTTCTAAAAAATATATTTTTTTTCTTTTTTATTTTTTGAAATGTAGCGCCAAGGGATCTAGTGGAGGAAGAGACAAGCATTTATGCCAAAAAGTTCTTTTATTTTTTTTAAAAAAAATCTTAATTTTTTAATTCCTTTGGAAAGTCAAGGTCAGCTCAAGTCTTCTATTTAAATTCTTTGATTAAGATTCAAAAACTGCTTACTAAAGCTTTACTTTGACCAAACTAAGCATGCATGACCTAACTCTGACCATCCATGTTGACATCATCATGAACTAATCACAAACTTTACTTAATTAATTACAGCTAATTACTTCTGACTGTGTGTTGCACGGACAGTCACGGATACACCGATACGGGCACGTTACAAAATTGACACATCACCTTACAACAAATTCTAAAATGCACACTGAAAATAATCGTATCGTGTCTGACACGTGTTGGTCAAACATGATCTCCATTTGAAGTGTCTGCACTTCTTAGCTTTTGACAGTTTGACAGTTTGAGCACATTTGTAGGCTCACTGAACTAACTTGCTCTTCCTTCGCTTCTCAACAGAGGCTACTACCGCTGCACTCACCGTAACTCCCAGGGCTGCCTTGCAACAAAGCAAGTCCAGCGGTCCGACGACGACCCATTGGTCTTCGACGTCTCTTACAGAGGAGTCCATACCTGCGTCGAGAAGCCGCACAAGGCGCAGGCGTCACAAAAAAGAATCCAATGCAATCCGGCAGATTTAGGCCCGGGGCAGCAGAACTTACTCATGAGCCTTCAGGCGAGCCTGAAGGTCAAGGCTGAAGGGCTGGAAGGCGACGGGGGCCAACCCCACGTGGCGAATTCCTCTTCATTCTCCTTCCCCTCAACTCCGATGAGCTGTGTGCAGGCTCAGAACAACGTGTTCACTACCAGATTCCCCCAGAATTTCATGTCAGCGACTGACACGGAGTCGAACTACTTCTCCCTGTCTCAGGTTCAGACTGGCAACTACTATGCAGCAGGCCAGAATGTGCATCATTCAGAATCAGAGCTCACAGAGATCGTATCTGCTGCAACATCGGCGACAAATTCACCGATGCTGGACATTGATTTCACGCTCGGCCCAGGGGAGTTTGATCCAAGCTTCCCCTTTGATGGCTCCAACTTCTTCTAGCTTATATTTAGGATCCGTATTTATTAATGTAGGTAGAATTCAACAAAATTCTTTTTTCCTGTAACAATTCTGTGATGATGGTAAATAAAGCAAGCAGAATTGAAGAACACTAAAAATCTGTCATCAAAAATTCTGCTGATTACTCACAATTCAGTGCAACAATAGACTTTATTAGAAACATAAAATTCAAAGATTTTGACATTATCCATAAACAGCCAAGGGAGATCTTCAAGTCCTTCCAGCCTCTTCATGCACTTCACGCTGTCGTCTAAGATCTGATTCGTATCATACACATATCGGAAACCTGCATTGATCAGCTTCTGAGAAGTGGACTTGATCCCTCTTATCAGTTCCCACAACCCTGAAATCTTATACCATAAGTCAAGAATTTTAATCGAAAAGTTTACTAAAATTTATCATCAGAATGGAACTTTTTACCTACTCTTTAATGACATACAGCTCAGGATACTTCTGCTCGTAGTAGTCCAGGATCTCTTGCATTGTTGGGTAGGCACTGGCATATAGAAATCTGCCAGAGAGTGAAGATTTCTCCATGCAGAAAACATGGGCTTTGCAAACATCGTCAATGTGGACAATAGGTATTGAACCCAACAATGCTTGTAAGAACTTGAGCAGTTCATACGAAGACAGATCGCCTGTCAGGGGCGAAGCAAGCACCTGTACGCTCGATGGTGCGTTAGGGAGAAGGGCTTCGCCTCCAACCACGCCACATGCTAAGTTTACAACCTCCGTTCCATTGTTCTCTTCTGCGTGATTGTAGTCTAACAGCGACTTCTCAGATTGCGTCTTTGAACATGCGTAATTCTACAAAAGAAGACCAGCCACCATAACTGTAAATATTCAAAGAGATGTCACTTTTGACATATAAAACAGAGTAATGAACTAAATAGAGCACTTCCATGGATAAATGAATACCAACCTTCATAAAATCGCTGAAGTGAGCAAATGAGAGATGCAGGGGTGTCCAGCAAGATTCATCAATGAAATCTCTAAAACCAGAACCATCTTCTTTCAGTGCAGATGAAGCTGTGACAGAGCCTGTGTAGATAACACGTTTCACTGTTCCAGATTCTTGGCATGACTGCAAGGTGTTGCGCACTGCAGCAACTGCAGCTTCGGTAGTGTCGCTTTACTGTTGTTAGTTTTATGAGTTCCCCATTAGTAGCAATGACAATCAAATTTTACAAGCAAATATATCACTGAGCACGAAGACCTTCGGGATGTAGTAAATTCTGGCATTCTCTTGTGAGAAATTGACCACAAGCATATTTTTGAGAAATAGGTGAACTTTAGTTTTCTTCTTCCATGATTATAAACTTGGTCCTTTACACATATTCTCTATTATATCACTTGATTATGGGAAAAAACTAGTCTATTTTCTTTGTTATTAGATAGATTCCCAAACATTATCTGAGAAAGGGATTAGGTGTAAATGTAACTAAATCTATCGGTTTACCAAGGCATCAACTAGATGCCAAACTGGCATATTACCCAACAATCTCTGTTATATTACTGAGTTATAGAAAACCTCAGTTTATTATAGTGATCATGAGACATGCTTTACAAGATTCTCGGGGAAAAGGATAAGGTGTTGCTAATCTAGTGGCAACAGGAGCAGAACCGGATTATGTGAACGTAAAAAAAGAGGGATCGACAAAGACAATAAGCTTCTGGAGAACCACTCACATAAGTGTCGAGATTTTACAGAATACATCCACATGTTCTTTTCACCTAAAAGCATATGTGTTCGTAGGCAAAGTACGAACATATTGATTGCTATGGGAGACGGCATAGGCACCATTAAGCAACATCTTTAGAAGAATTTATGTGAAAATAGACGAAAAAGGCAGGTGTGGGTTCAGAAAGAATAAAAAGATCATATCATCCTCCTGCATCCATGTATATTCAGGAAATAGAAAAAAGATCGGCATTAGAATCTCTATCTGACCCATGGATGCAGCTATTTGTCCAATTCAGGAAAAATAGTGAAAAGATCACAAGTAAGACTTATCCAGTTCACTAGTTGAGAACAACTACAAACAAACTCTATGGTTTCAAATGAAAAAAAGATGGATAGGTTGAAGATATTCTGAGAGTACACCACCAACCTTAGTGCTATTAGCATAGTGTGCCATCGGAGTTGCAACAAGAAACTCAAACTGACATCCTCGTATCGCAGGTTCAAACTCTTCGGCATTATAAAGGTCAGCCTGGTACAGCAGTAACGTGTTCTCTGCTCCAGCAAGGCCCTTCAGAAGTCCAACCTTAGACTCATCACCTGCAAATTTACAAACTAACTAAAATGATCTACTAATATTGGAATGTGTTTTGGCGGGGGGGCTAATTTTGATTCCAAAATTGTTGGACACTCGAATTCAGATTTGCTAGAAATCTGGATAGAAGATTTCTGACAGATTATGTTTTTACTCTTTTAGGTTGTGTCATTAGTTGAAAGATGACTTTACAGTATTTTGTGACAGCCAGAGCTCTATACATCTAACGAAGCACCAGATATATCATGGGATAACCAAACACATTGATATCAGGTATCATTTTATTCGAGAAATTGAAGTCATTAAAGTTTAAAAAAAATTGATACTACAGACAGTCCAACAGATATGATGACGAAGCATGTACCTTCGCGCAAGTTTGAGCGTCGTCTCAAATTGCTGGCAATTCAAAGTGGTGAAAGTTGAGCCCGTCAAGCTAGAGAAGACACTAAGAATTCAAAAGACGCTTGATGAAGTTCGAGCTAAGGTAGTGTACGGGGTGCTGATGGTGGTTCGGCTACAGTTGAGGGCACGATGTACCATGGGGGAGAGCTGCGGCGCGCCATGGGGATCTCGACCAAGGAGGAGGTGTAGCAGGGAGTGGGTTGTGCTGTTGGCGGCACGGAGAAGGTGCGGTCAAAGGGAGTTGGGCAGAGGAGAGGGGACAGCCTGGACTGTGACTGTGCGCGGTTGCTCGGGTGCAGTTGAAGGGGCTCCGACTAAGTGCGACAAGGTCTGGGGGATGGTGTATGGTGGCATGGTGTGGGAGATGGAGGGGTGATGTGGGTGTTGCTGCCGGCCAAGACAGGGTGAGGTGAATCAAGATGTGGGGATGGCCATGACCAAGGGGGGCAGCGGCTGCTGTTAATGGGGAGAGGAGAAATTAAATTAGGGTTAGGGTTAGGAAATAAATTAGGAGATATGATTAAATAGGGAGAGTAATATAGGGTTATTGGGGTTAGGGTAAAAGGTTAACGGGTCACAAGTAGTGGGTTAATGGGTTAGGATTTAAAGAAATGAGTATGGATTAGAATATAGATTAAGGAATAGGAAAAAGAAAGGAAGATAATAATAAGAACCATATTAACATTCATAATAATAATGATAATTAATTTGCAATAACAACAATATTAACACATAAAATACTAATAAACAATAATAATAATCAATAACCAAAATAATAACAAAAATAATATTAATAATATTCATAATAATAACACTAATAATAACAGCTAATATTAATAATAGTAACAGTAATAATACTAATAATATATAAAGCTAAATTTACATTTAGTATAATAATAATCACAAGAAGGAGAAGTAATAAATTAAATTAATTAATAATAATAAAATAATTATAAATCAAAATAAATACTTTAGAAAAAATAAAAATATATTATTTTAAATTAGGGATATTACAACAAATCAAGGTGGAGATTATTAGGATTTTTTCTTATTTTCAAGAGGAGATGATGGTTCAAGAAAATCTAATTGAGTTGGAGAAGATGACTTAAAGCAGAAGAAGTAAATCAAGACGAAGCAGTTTTCTTTTCAGGCGATTGTGACTTTTTTTATTCTAGTAGGATACGAATTGGATTAAATTCTCATTCAATGAAGATTTGTTTCTAAACATTAAATGGTTTAGAATCCTTTTAAATCAAGAAGATCAATTCCTAAAAAGATTGATCAAGATTCTTCAATCATCTAAAGGTCAAGATCATCTCATAGTCCAAATAGGAGTTGTATTGTAAAATCCTATAAATACAAGTTGTAATCAAGTATTTTAATTGTCTCAATCAAGCTAATCTCAAAAAGAAAAAGCTGGAGAACACCAAAGAGATCAGAAAAAAGTCAAGTAAAGAGAGGAACAAGGTGAAGGTGCATAGAGATAAGGTAATACTCTTATAATTTAAGTCTAAATTAAGGAGGAAGGTGAATACTCTTATTGCATTAAGAGGAAAATTAGATCTCTTTGTACCAAGTTATTAATAAATCTCTCTCAAATTCTCTCCCCATAGACGTAGGCCAAGTTTGGGCGGACCACATTAAATCCTTGTGTGCTTTTTTTTTTACATTTTTGTCTAGATTATTAGTTTGCTTTACAATAATTTTCTTTTGCAAGTACTGATCATATTGCTAAGCTCCACAAACGTCGATCATGTGAGTAACAATTGGTATCATAGAATATCAATTTTCGTCACAACAGATGGCACCCTTACTTATTAGTCAATTTGAAACTATAAAAAGAAGATGGCATGGGAGGGTTTAAAAGCTGAATATTAGAAAAAGAAAGAAGTTAAGCTGAACTCTTGTAATATCCTCTCCTTTTCTTCTCCATCCTTTTTTTCTTATATAAACTGGGTATTATAGGTTTGGGTGAATAAAATAGAGTTATAATCTCTTTGTATTCTCTCATTTAATATATTGACATACTCAAAGACATGTACGATGGAATAGTAGCAAATGTCAGAACTTATGGAGGCATAACAAGTAATTTTTCTATCATAATTGGATTGCATCAAGGATCTGCATTTAGGCCATTCTTATTTGTCATAGTGATGGATAAGCTTACTAGATCTATTTAGGATAAGGTATCGTGGTATATACTATTTGCTAATGATATTGTCCTAACTGATGAGACGAAGCTGGGATAAATGTCAAATTAGAGTTATGGAGGTAAACTCTAGAATCTCGATGTTTTAAATTAAGTAGGTCCAAAACAGAGTATATGGAGTATAGATTCAGTAAACAGAGAATCTGAAATTATAGTATTATGACACTAGACGGAAGGAATACCGATGAGCAGTCATTTTAAATACTTGGGTTTTATTATCTAAAAGGATGGAGAGATCAATAGTGATGTCAACCATAAGATCCAGGCCGGCTGGTTAAAATGGAGGAGTGCAACAGAAGTTTTATGCGACCGTAACATTCTGTTATGGCTGAAGGAAAAATTTTATCGGATTGCTATTTGACCAGCTTTGTTATATGACACAGAATATTGGGCTATAAAGAGATATCATGCCTAGAAGATGAGTGTAGTAAAGCTGCGCAAGCTTCATTGAATGTGTGATAATAGGAGGAGAGATAAGGTAAGAAATGAGAATATTCGTACTAAGATACGTGTAGCCCCTATAAAAGAGAAAATGAGAGAAAACAGCCTACGATAGTTTGGTCATGTGCGACGTAGACCTAAAGATGTGCTAGTCTGACGAGTAGAGCGTATCAATTAGGGCAAGTTAAAAGAGCGCAGTGAAGACCGAAGAAAACATGGATGAAAGTGATACAACAAGATATAGAGGCTAAAGATCTTAATGAAGGCATATTGCTCAATAGAAATGAGTGGAGAAAGTTGATCCATGTGCCCAATCCGGCTTAATTCTCTTTTGGTTCATGTAGCCTACCCCAAATACGTGGGACAAATGGCTTAGTTGTTGTTGTTGTATTCTCATTTGATTAGTGGATTCATCTCGTTGTCTTCTCCTGTGGATGTAGATCTCATTGATCCAATCATGTTAAATATTGGTGTGTTATTCTCTTTGTCTCTATTAGCTTATACTTGTTATTTGTATATCTTTATTTATACTTGTCATCTCTTATATTAGAAGCCCACTCTACAACATAATTCACTACTTAAGAATAGCTACAAACAAAATTTATTGTTTCAAATAAAAGAAACCAAAAGGAGAGATTGCAGATTCTCCAAGAATACGAGGGCAGTCCACCTACCTTAGTGCTATTAGCATAGTGTGCCACTGGAGTTGCAACAAGAAACGAAAACTGACATCCTCATATTGCAGGTTCAAACTCTTCGGCATTATAAAGGTCAACCTGAAACAGCAATAGCCTGCTTTCTGCTCCAGCGAGTCCCTTCAAAAGTCCAACCTTAGACTCGTCACCTGTAAATTTTCAAATTAGTTCTTACAGTACTTGATATGAGGGAAAGAGAGTGGGAGCGGTCACCTAAGTTTCTTAGAGTGGCATGAACTATGTAACCTTTCTGGAGAAGCTTATTGACAAGCCAACACCTCCAGCACAAACTCTGGTGCTCACCTTCACCATTTTGGTAATAAGAGACACGTATGCTGCAACACACCCCCGCGCTAGTTTTTATATCCTCCTTCATTGAACTTGTTAATCATATAATGCGACAGTTGTACTACAAAGAGATCTGGATCCAATAATATGGGCATCACTCTAGTAATCAGATTACAAATTTTGGGCTCGCGAACTGAGGGATGTACAAAATCCCAAAAACAACCAATTGCTTTTTGTCTAGCTCCTGCATCCTTGGCTCCATCTAGCACTGCACTAAAATACTTCTGAAAGTCATTGGCCGGTTAGGCAATTATATCGTAAAATTTATATGTTCTTATGTGACAATGTAGCTGGCTTCTCAATTTTGAAGATATTCAACTTTAGTATTTTATCAGTACAAAGCAGATGATCAGAAATCTAACAAAAGAGATCACCATAATTGGAGGAGAACCAATGACATGTTGAGAATAATTTTAGTCTAGTCGGTTACCTGTTAACATACAATTAGTTGAGTTACATCACCCTTCTGTTGGATGTATTGGAGGGAAAACTTGAGTTTCCCTCTATTTGTCTTTGTTTTTAGTCCCACATTGGATAGGAGATGGGAGGTTAGGTGGTATATATACCAAAACCTCTCATGCCTATTGTTATGAGTATTGGGCCATGGGCCACATCCCCACACGCGCGCACACGCGCCGAACCGAACCAGGCCGGGCCGGGTGCGGGTGGCGCGCGCCCACGACCTGCGGACACGAATGCAATTCGATTCAGGGGCTTGTTGGACCTGCTACATTTTGTTTTTATTTTTTAATTTTGATTTAAAATTCTGTTATGATTTTTTCGGGATTTTCGATTCAGTTTTGACCCACTCTCCCACTCTCCGGATCTGCTCGCGAACTGCACGATCGTGTGCAGATTTGGAGCGGGTGTGTTGTAACAGCTGAACTCCGAGAATCTATAAATAGCTTCTCGCAGTTCAGACTGTTACCTGCATAAAACTTACAGTCTCCTTCTCCCTCCTCCAAAATTCTTCCTTACAAAATTCTGTTCGGTTTTTGGTGATTTCTCCGGCGAATTTTATTACATACGGGCAGCGCATTTCCATCTGAGCAGAGGCCTAGCTCTTCGTCCGGGGCTGGGTGCTGGTGATCTACCGGGGGAGCTTTTACCGCTAGGAGAGGAGGCTATTCTAAGGTCCGGACGAGGGACCGGCCATCTATCTTCTAGGGCAGTGCTTTGGCACGACTGTCACCCCAGGCCAGCTTTTTTTGCTTTCTTTAAATTCTTTATTTTAGTTGCATGCTTAGGACAAGTAATTATTAAATTCAAGAATCTATATTTGTTGCATGTTATAATTCCGAAAATATCCTACAATCTAGAAGATAGATGATTGATAAATTCTTGCAATTAATTTAGAGAATTATTTCATGCAACATAGTTACTTGTCTATTTTATGCAATTGATAATTTTCTTGTAATTAAAATAAAAACAGTCCCTGCAAGTAGAGATAATTATTTAAAAACAATTAGATATAAAAAGGGAAAAAAAATTTTTTGTATTCTTACAGTTTGTATCTTATAAGTTCATATCTTATAAGTTTGGAAAAAGAAAAGGTACTTACCAATTTATTTAATAGATTTGCATTAAATTTTTCATTGCAAAATTATTGTATTAAATCTTTCCAAACCAATTAGATCTTATCTTAACATATTGTTGATCTTTTCAAACTAATTAGATCTTGTCTTAACATCCTGTTGTAAGATTCCTTAAATCTGATCTAATTCTAATCTCTTTTAATTTATTGCAAAACAAAATTTATTTGCTCTAATTATTACAAGGCAAAAATCTCAATATAAGATCCTAGAAAATCTAAATAACTTTATTCTTTACAACTTTACATTAGTAATCATTATAAGGCAAAATTCTTTTCATTACAAACTTTAATCATTTGTTTTCATTACAACATCTTATTAATTTTGTTACAAAAGAAATTTATTTTATTTAAATCTTGTCATATTTATAAACTCATATTACAAGAATTTTCATACATTCATTAGTTAATTAATTGTTTATTTCTGCTATATTAGTTAACTAAAATAGAATTGTCTAAATTCTTGCAATTATCTAATCCCTTCTAGTTTATAATTGCATAGTTTAATTGTCTTTTGTTAATTAATTCCTGCTAGTTCATTTCTGAAATTTTATTGGACTTATTGATTAGAAATTTAGAGGTACATCGTTTAAAAAATTGAAATAACCTTTAGAAATCATTATTGTTATAATTTTGAATTAGGAAATTAAAAGGACAAGTTTATATCTTGTATCTTGTTATATTTTACTTGAATTATTTGGCACATAATTAAAGAAGGATCTTACACTATTTATTTTGCAAACCCTAATCTAAAAGCTACCAACATAAACTAAATTCTGACATTATTAAAATAATTTTGGAATACAGAATTCAGGTAGCACATCCCGTCACTATGGCAAACTCTGATCATTCCAAGGGTGTCAAACCGGAGAAATTCTCCAGCACATACTTTAAGAGATGGGCAAACCAGATGAAGTACTGGTTAACCACTTTAGGTCTCATATTAGCCATAGATGACTCCATTCCTGCACCTTCTCCTAAACCTTCATCTGTTGGATCTTCTCCTGTTGAAACTCCTCCTACAACTCTTTCCTCCTACATCTATTTGAAACCTGAGAAAATTGACTACCATTATCTCTATAGAATTCTTAGTGCACTCTCTGATAGTCTATATGACATTTATTATGAATATAAGAGTGCTAAAGAACTATGGACAGCTCTCGAAGATGAATATGGCCTCGATGATGCTGGAATCGAAAGATTCACCTCCTCCTCCTTCAATAAATTCATGATGACCGATAGTAAACCTATCAATGATCAACTTCATGAATTTCAAGACTATATCCGACACCTTCAATCGAAAGGAAATCAATTCTCCGATGATTACAAGGTGTCTTGTCTTATTGACAAACTCCCTCCTTCCTGGTCAACCTTTGCTGGAGACCTCCGTCACAAGCAAGGTGACCTAACTCTTGTTCAAGCCCTAAAAGCGATTCGCATAGAAGATCAGCATAGGCAAAACTCTAAAACCAAGTCAGAAATGAAAGCTAAAGTGAACTTGGTGGAGGATAAGCCTAAGCGAAAATTTATGAATCCCAAGGGCAAAAAGTTCAAAAAACCCAATCATTTTCATTCTTCTCCCCATGCAAATTCTTCTTCTTTCAAACCTTCTCAATCTTCCTCCTTCAAACCCAAAACCTTTGGCCAGAAGTCTGATGGAAGATTCTGCTACGTCTGCGGAAGAACGAATCACATGGCACCTCAATGTTTCAACCGGAAGAAAGAACCTGTCAAAGCTCAACCAAGAGGAAATGGAGGAAATGGCGGACACAAGGTCAACATGGTGGGACTGGACTCCAATTCCTTTAGGTTAGATTCTTCTCTTCCTATTGTCAACTCTATCACCTTCTCCTCGGACTAGTGGTTAGACTCAGGAGCCAATATTCACATTTGTACTGATCGCTCCTGGTTTAAATCCTATCAGGAACAACGTGGAGGAAGCGTGAGCCTGGCAGATGACTCCACTAGAGAGATAAAGGGAACTGGACGTATTGATCTCAGAATGACCTCAGGGAAAATTCTGACTCTTCAAGGCGTCCTGCATGTATCTACACTTCGGAGAAATCTGATCAGCGAGTCTTCACTTCTTAGAGCTGGCTATAGGATTGTCAAAGAATCTAATAAATTTGTAATCTCCAAGTCAAATATCTTCATTGGAAAGGCTTTGTTTGTGATGATCTTTTTCGTCTCAATGTAATAAATTCTTCTGATAATAAAATTTCAATTCCTATTGTCTTGAATATTGAGTCTTCTGATATATGGCATGGAAGATTGGGACATGTCAACTTTTATTTTATCAAGAAAATGATTAACTTGAATCTCATTCCTAAATCTTCTTTTGACACATCTTCTAGATGTGAAATCTGTGTTCAGGGTAAGAATACCCGGAAATCATTTCCTTCTATCACAAGGACATCTGAACCCCTCGAGCTTATTCATAGTGATGTGTGTGACTCGAACAGAGTTCTCACCCGAGGCGGTAGAAGATACTTTATGACATTTATTGATGACTACTCCAAATTCTGTCACACCTATCTTCTCAAATCCAAGGATGAAGTCCTCGATTGGTTTAAGGTGTATAAAGCCGAAGCTGAGAACCAACGTGAAAAGAAGATCAAAATTCTAAGATCTGATCGTGGGGGGAGTATACCTTAAATGATATGACAGAATTCTGCCAAGAACATGGCATTATTCATGAGGTAACTGCTCCCTACACACCTCAATCCAACGGTGTAGCTGAAAGGAAAAACAGAACACTGATGGACATGGTGAATTGCATGTTACTCAGCTCAGGTGCACCTGAAAATCTTTGGGGTGAAGCTCTCCTTTCTGCCCGTTTTATACTCAATAGGGTTCCCCAAAGAGACTCCGACGTTACTCCATATGAACGTTGGAAAGGGAGAACTCCTAACATTCAATTCTTCAAAGTTTGGGGTTGCCTGGCTAAGGTTTCAATACCGAACCGAAGAAAAGGAAAATCGGCCCCAAGACTGTTGATGCTATCTTTATCGGGTATGCACTAGATAGCAATGTTAACCGATTTCTAGTGGTTAACTCTGAGATCAGTGAAATATCCAACAACACCATCATTGAAGCTAGGGATGCTGTTTACTTTGAAAACATCTTTCCTTTCAAGTCTAGAATCCCTAGTGATCCTTCTTGCACTCATTCTACCTCTGATATCCCTTCTTCTTGTTCTGCTCCTATAACTGATTCTGAACCTAGAAGGAGCAAAAGAACAAGAACTCTTACATCCTTCGGTGAGGACTTCTTCACCTATCTTGTAGAAGGTGATCCTAACTCTTTCAAGGAAGCAATGGACTCTTCTGAATCTCCTTTCTGGAAAGAAGCCATTGACAGTGAGATCAAGTCCATAATGGAGAATAACACTTGGATTCTCACTGACCTTCCTCCAGGATGCAAACCTGTAGGTTGTAAATGGATCTTCAAGAAGAAACTCCGACCTGATGGCACTGTCGACAAATATAAAGCAAGATTAGTTGCCAAGGGTTTCACCCAACAAAAGGGTATTGACTTCTTTGACACATATTCTCCTGTTGCCAGGATCTCCTCTATCAGAATCCTTCTAGCACTTGCATCAATTCATAACATGTTCATTCACCAAATGGATGTCAAGACTGCTTTCCTGAATGGCGATCTTGAAGAAGAAATCTATATGGACCAACCAGAAGGATTCATTGCCAAGGGACAAGAAAACAAAGTGTGCAAACTTGTGAAGTCATTGTATGGACTTAAACAAGCACCCAAACAATGGCATCAAAAGTTTAACAAAGTTACTGCACAATTTGGATTCATTATCCATGAACATGACAAGTGCATATACTCTAAGAACTTTGACAATGAGTATATTATTCTTTGTCTATATGTAGATGATATTCTTATCCTTGGTACTTCTCTTGATACAATCCAAAGAGTAAAGGATTATCTTTCCCAAAACTTTGATATGAAGGATCTAGGTCCTGCTGATATGATATTGGGAATGAAAATATCCAAAACCTCTAATGGAATTTCCTTGAGTCTAGCTCATAGCATTGAAAGAATGCTTCATAAATTTGATTTCTATAACTCTAAACCTATTTCTACACCCTATGATTCTTCAATTGCTTTGAAAAAGAATATGGGTGAGCCTGTGTCTCAACTGAAATACTCTCAATTAATAAGTTCACTTCTTTACATTTCCAACAGGACAAGGCCTGACATCTCTATGTTGTAGGTAGATTGAGTAGATATACTAGTAACCCCAGTAGAGAACACTGGACTGCACTAGAGAGAGTTTTCAGATATCTTAGAGGCACAATTGGCTATTGTCTGACTTACACTAGATATCCTGATGTTATGGAAGGTTATAGTGATGCAAACTGGGTCACTGATTCTAACAGTGTTAAGTCTACTACCGGATATGTATTCATGTTCGGTGGTGCTGCTGTGTCCAGAAATCCTGCAAACAAACAGTGATTGTCAGGAGCACCATGGAGTCCGAGCTCATTGCTCTGGACACAACTTACTCTGAAGCTGAATGGTTAAAGGATCTTTTATCTGAATTCTCTATCGTGCCTAAACCCATACTTCCAATCTCTGTTCATACTGATTCAAGATCCACCATTGAGATTCTAAAGCAAGATAATGCCAATAAGAAGATGAACAAACATATTCAAATCAGACTTAAGTCTGTTCAGCGCCTATTGGGCAAAGTTGTGCTTCTGGACTTTGTAAAGTCCGAGAAGAATATTGCTGACCCATTGACTAAGGGTCTTTCTAGGAGTGTGGTCCTAAATCATCGAGGGAGATGGGGTTAAGCCCATAGTAGAGTTCACCGACAGCGGGAACCCAACCTACTTGATTGGGAGTTGATTCCATGAAAGAGGTTCAATGTGGTAGGAACAAGCTGGACTGGTGATACTCGTGTGGAGCATCGACCCGGATATGTTTATATCGTGTATGTAGCATTGTAGCTACTACTCCTTCTCTATGGTGACGATGCTCTTATAATACAGCTAGGTAAGGATGAGTTTGACTCTTAATAAGTCCAACGCATGTAGTGTGGAGGGTATACTATCCAGCTGTAGTACCCTTGGAGGACTTACCTACGTGAGAGGAACCATGATGGCCGCGGTTGGGGGGGCAGGGCTGACCCTAGAAACTCTCATGAGTCGGTTATTGTGAGCATGGCCTTTAACGCTCAACCCGCTCGCTCAATAGATGGAGACTTACTGTGTGTGTATTCTATCAATATCTGGTAAAAGAGGCTATTTCCAGGCGTAGTCCACTATGTCTCTCAGATGGCGATGAATTCACTAAGAAAGGTTCCAGGCGTAGTCCACCTGTCCCGAATTCACAGTATGATGTTGCCCGATTTCACTCGTGTTTTATGATCTGGTGATTTGATTGTCATTTATTATTGATTTGTTTTATCCTCTCTGAAACTCAAGTTTTGGGGGAGACTGTTGGATGTATTGGAGGGAAAACTTGAGTTTTCCTCTATTTGCCTTTGTTTTTAGTCCCACATTGGATAGGAGATGGGAGGTTAGGTGGTATATATACCAAAATCTCTCATGCCTATTGTTATGAGTGTTGGGCCATGGGCCACATCCCCACACGCGCGCACACGCGCCGAACCGGGCCGGGCCGGGCCGGGTGCGGGTGGCGCGCGCCCACGACTGCGGACACGAATGCAGTTCGATTCAGGGGCTTGTTGGACCTGCTACATTTTGTTTTTTATTTTTTAATTTTGATTTAAAATTCTGTTATGATTTTTTCGGGATTTTCGATTCAGTTTTGACCCACTCTCCCACTCTCCGGATCTGCTCGCGAACTGCACGATCGTGCGCAGATTTGGAGCGGGTCTGTTGTAACAGCTGAACTCCGAGAATCTATAAATAGCTTCTCGCAGTTCAGACTGTTACCTGCACAAAACTTACAGTCTCCTTCTCCCTCCTCCAAAATTCTTCCTTACAAAATTCTGTTCGGTTTTGGTGATTTCTCCGGCGAATTTTATTACATACGGGCAGCGCATTTCCATCTGAGCAGAGGCCTAGCTCTTCGTCCGGGGCTGGGTGCTGGTGATCTACCGGGGGAGCTTTACCGCTAGGAGAGGAGGCTATTCTAAGGTCCGGACGAGGGACCGGCCATCTATCTTCTAGGGCAGTGCTTTGGCACGACGTCACCCCAGGCCAGCTTTTTTTGCTTTCTTTAAATTCTTTATTTTAGTTGCATGCTTAGGACAAGTAATTATTAAATTCAAGAATCTATATTTGTTGCATGTTATAATTCCGGAAAATATCCTACACCTTCTGTCTGCTTACCTTCATTTTTATACTAGAAATGACAAATTATAGTACATGTTCCCAAAACCCATGGAAATATACTAGGTTTCCAAGACAAGCAGCAACATGGGAACCGTTCGTTTAAAATTTCTGGAACAACCAACCAAATTTCAATATAGTTCATCTGTCAGAATGTCAAAGACTTGAAAAGATACCCTTATCTTCATTGATTGAGCTAAAATATTAGACTTGTGCTAATGAGCATCATCAGCCTCCTCTGACTGCAAAAACTCAGATATCTCTGTCTTATTCTACCTTATCTTGCATGATTAATCAATGTGCAAAGTTTTAAGAAATCCTAAGACACACAAGAAATAATGAAGTTCTTGAGGTTTCCAAAATATTTCATGCATTCTACACTATCATCTATACCCGCTTCATGGCATAACTATACTTAAGAATCCACATTAATAAGCTTCTGGTACAGCATTGAGTCCTCTCTCAGCTCCCTCAACCCCGAAACTAAATATCACGCAACGTAATTGTAAATCAATAACAACATTTCATATCAAACCACATTAATAGCTATGATTTTCTAGAAATTCACAACCCAGTAAAGCATACGTATTATACATGACAAAACATGGGTTTTTCGCTCTCTCAGCCCACACACCAAACAACTGGTGGGCATTCCTAGAAAGTCCAGCTACAGGAAAATATGCACTCTATATTTCCTTAAAAGTGGCAAAATTTTACATTCCTTTGTACAATCTTATCTTGCATCAGAAAATAGTGACAGCAAATTTATATATTCTTCGTAAATTCAAATAGAGCGAGTCCAAGGTCTGCTAACCTTGGAGCATTGCATTGCATGGCAACACAACTTGCATCCTCGACTCGCAGTCTCGTATTAACATAGCGATGATTGATTGATCCCTGCAACAATTTAAATCCCTGGAACAATTTAACCTCCCTCCCTCTCTCTCCCTCCCCCTCTGTGTTCCGCCTATTTAAGATTGCTTGCATTTTGTAGCTCACCTTTTGACGCATATCTTGAGCCCAATACTATAATTAGGCTTGATCCGCCATTTTCGGTCCACAGGCTTTTGGGCCACAAAAAACGTGTGTAGCACGAATAGGCAACTCCATAAGTTCACCGTCTCTACGGAGTCAGGGGCGGTTTGTTTGGACATAAATCTCGTAAAACACCGTAATTCGTAAATGACTTACAACTCAATTATAACTACAGCGATTGTTTGAACCGTAATTCATAAAAAACTTATTCAACTCAACTATCACTCACTTGCAACTCAATTACCACACACTTATAACCTACTTACAGTTAATTTTATGATCATACAAATTTGTATTATTTTTTTATATTAATATTAATTTTTTTAAATATTTAGCATTTTTAAAATTTATATGTAATATTAAAAAATTTAAACGAAAAAATAATTAATTTTGTGGTCAACTTTTCCACTTACGACTTACACATTACGTTAACCAAATATCGTAAAACACAATATACTTTTTCACTTACAACTTTATATTATCAACCAAACACCGTAAAACTTATATGCATGTAACTCATTTACAACTGTAAAAAAAATATCAATTACGACTTACGAATTACAGCCAATTATGATGACCAAACAGACTGTTAATCCAAGGTCAGTGTTTCTTTTTCTTTTTCGTCTTTTGTTTTTTTTTTAAAAAAAAAATTTGGTTGTTTACTTTGTTTGTTTGTGTACATTCAATGTTGATCGCTTTAATTTTTTTTGTTTGATGTTTATATTGTTGTCTTTGTTTTAAAGCAAAATATGTTTTGATAACAATATTATATAATAGTTCCACCAGAGATTAGAAATCATTTGCACTTTGAACGCCCGCTGCATTTGGCCTACTGTCTCCCCCAAAATTATTTTGAGGGGGTTTTGGGGGGCTGAGTGGTATCGATCGTTGCATAAATAAGTAACTAGAATCTTTGGAGGAAGAGACCATGGCTGGTCTAATTGTGGAGCGGAGGAGAGTGGTAGTTGACTTAAGATCATTTGGTAGACCTCATGCATAAATTTCTACTCCTCTGCCAAAAAGCTTGGAACAACAATGATGGCTTTATCGCCATGCAATGGTGAATAAATACTTGACAGACAGAAGAAAGAGAGCAAACTGCTTGATTTCCAAAAGAGTAGAGGTATCAAAAATGGACATAAAAATGATAATTGTCACAAGAGATGAACAAAAATGGGGTTTTTGTCCTAAAGTTTCGTTATATTGACCAGTCAATCATAGAGGAAACATCTTCACAATTAATTCATCTGTTGAGGATAGAGATCAACATTCACTCATCATTGGCCATTCATGTGTGAATATGATCGTAGATTGGAAAGTAAATAGAAAAATAATGATCTAAAATAGAAAGTTGATACACCTACTTATAAACTTAAGTTCTTGGGTCTAATTGGTTTAAGGCCCATCTTGTTAGCCCAAGAAGGCCCGTGTAACTCCGCAATGCTCATTTATTGCAAGTGCAGCAGCTCCAATTTGCACCTTCAAGCTTAATTAACATTCAAGAAATTCGAATTTTAAATCTTAATTCCTTTATGTTCGTTTTGGCATTGCAAATAGCTGGATGCACCTAATACAACCCAATTATCCTTTTCTTTTTCCATATATATATATATATGATCGATAACTTCTCTCACATTATCAATATATTTCTGTTTTCCGGACTTTAATTCACTTCCTTTTAGGAAAAAAAAACTTAACAACCAAAGCTGAATGTATCTCAATATATATAAGAAAAGAAATTACTAAAATAAAAGAAATAACAAGAGGGTGATCCTCCTCATCTGCAAGAGGGAAACATTCAAATTTCAAGAGAAACCTTTGTCTTAAAGTTTTGCTCCTTACACAAACATTACAGCCTTACACTTCACTTCAGGCTGCACCGCAGTAAAATTCCTGAAAACTAATCAAACCGAAATAGAACATATATGTATTCTAAGGTCTTACTTGGGAACAAGTTAAAAGTAGGGGGTTAAGAAACTCAAATTTATATCGCCAAACAACTTTTTATCAATATAGATTAACATAATCTAAGCCAACGGATTAAATTTATATATGTTAACTTGGGTTGACAAATGAACACTCTCTAGGGATATCTTAACCCAAGTTAAAGCCCTCAAATAAATATGACAAACTTATTTCGTAACCAAATAAATTATAAGCCTCAAAATTTGCCGAATATGATAATGATTTCATTCCTATAATCATATATAGCCTTCTTCTGAAAAGAAAATAAAAGTAAAATGGAAAATAAAAATGATAGAACCGTAACCGAAGAAAACCCAAAATGAAGATCACTTCTCATTACATTCCTTTATATATAACTACTTGCATCAAATTTAAGTGAAGCAAAAATTAATGATAGCAATAAATCACAAATTCACATTGTTGCATAGTGTTCAGTACACAGTTACAAACAAGCATCTCATCAGTGCAATAGGTCTAAAAATAAAGGATAAAAACATTAGAAAAAGAAAGTGAAGAAATTAATACATTGGGTTACAAAGTTGCAACTAAAAGACTAGAGTATCATCATGTTGTAACTACACTTGGACTTGATTGTAGGTGCCTCCCGCAATCTCATTGCTAGCTACTATTAGTAATTATATTTTCCATTAGAGAGGAAAACATTGAGAGAAATGATCAGATAATAGAGTCATTGCATCTGTGGGGGGTTAACAACAATGGTATGTCGACACGATTTTTTGTTGATTTGGGTTGATTTGCGTCATGGAGAAGGTTTGTTGAATCTCCTCTGCGAGTTCTTCTGCGCTTAGCTCGCACTCGATTCCAATCTGCACAAAGATAAATTCCAGAGAGAAGATGAACACATATTTTCTTTCTTTTTCTAATTAGAGAGAAATTAGTACTTTATTTATTTATTTTGTGGGGGTGGGGGAGGGAATTAAGAGCCATGTTAGTTTCCTGCCAGAAAATGCATGTAGAGAGAGACATCACGAAGTTCTTGAAAGATTGAATGCATCAGTGATAATGATAATTCTGTGCTGCACTGAGAAAGTGTGAAGCTATTAAATACATTCATTAAATGCTGATCTGCTGCTCAACATGCAACTGTTGCAGCTTGCGCAGTACTTTTTTTTTCCTTTTTTCTTTTTTTTTTTTCAAGCAAAACGTTAAAATTTCTACAATATTTTATGAGTTTATCTATGTTATTAGAATCATAAATTTATTCTTTTCTTTAGAGATCTCACAAAAAATTTGTTAATTAAACTCTTTTTTAATGAAACGCGTAACAAAATAGGATAGAGAGAGCTTTAACATTGATGGTAAAGGAGTTGAGCATGTTTTTTCCCTTCCTTTTTTTCCATGGCAAAACATTACAATTTTTACAATTTTTAGAGTTTACCTATGTTATTAGAATCCTAAATTTATTCTATTTATAAAACTCTTTTTAATGAAACGTGTGACAGAACAGATTAGAGAGAGACTTTACCTTGATGGTAAAGGAGTTAAGCATGGTCTCATCAATGGCATTGATGTTCACTTGAAGTATCTCAAGTGAGTGCCCTTCAAGTGCAGTGATGATCTTCGTCGTCTGCCCGGGGATCCGGTGCGACACCGTGTTGAGGATCACGTTCGGGCCCGAAACCTTGACCTCGATGTCGGCGACCGGGGATTTGGAGTTGGCCGCAAGCTCATTGCTTGATGGAGAGGACTCGTGAGATGACGAGGGGGGTGGAGGAGGAGCAGCAGCAGCAATGTTGAGTACCCTTGGCTTGTAAGGGCTCCCTGGCTGTGGAGTCCTTGGGCTTATGGCCAGCCCTAACCTAGGGCTCAGTGGTGGTGGCCTTGGGCTTGACACTGGCCTAGGGCTCAGCACCTCACTGTATACCTTCCTCTGCTTTTTGGCTTCCAATGACTGCAGGACTTGCTGCAGCTCCTTGATGTAGTCCACCACCCCTCCTATTATTGATGCTTGATCTCCCTAGATATATCGATCGTGCAAAGTTTCAAAATTTATGTTTCGTCGCATATATTCTATTTAATGAAAGAAACAGGTGGTTTTCGTACTTACCCTTTTGACATAGAAGCAAGGCATCAGGGAGCGGAGCACCGAGAGGTGCTCGTTCATCTGCTTCCGCCGGTTGCGCTCCACGGTGATGTGCGACATCTTCGGCTCTCCGTCCTGGGCGGCCTCCGCCGAGGAGACCGCCACGGCGAACTTCAGCTTCTTTCGAGCCAAGGAGACCTCCTCGTCGTCCTCGTCAGTCCCGCAAGGCCTGGTGTTGGAACCGTTCAATCTTTGCGGCGCCAGCATTGTTGATGTGTCGTCGCCGTCTCTCGGGCTGAAGATTGGCTCGTCGAATGGGGTGAATGGGATGATGTCCTTGCCAGCCTCATCTAAGGTCTCCAACATGCTAAAGAGGTTCTCCGGCGATGCGGCTCCCGTCAAGTTGGTGCTCCGGAACTCCGGGTCTTCGAAGAATTCGCTTAAACCGTCCGCCATGAGATGATCAAACACTATTTGAAACTATGCAGGCTCGATTGAAGAAACCACTGAACAAACAAACTAGACAACGAAACTAGGAGGAGATCGAAAAAATGGCAAGTAACACTATAACACAGTGATAAAGCTTTTCTCAACATACAACATGAATAAATAGATCAAGTTACAGTCTTTATAAACGACCGAAGAGAGAGAAAACAATGGAAATTATAATAACGAAGGAAGACAAGTTGGAAGCAATGAGGAAGATGTCCTGGCCAGGAGAGGGGGAAATATAGAAAAAGTCGGCTGAAAAAGGGGCACTGTTTTTGCAAGAAATTACGAGAATGCCACTAGATCACGGGAATGCCACTCATGGGCCCGACATGGGTAATTATATTTGGGAGATCCCAGAGGATGCGCGTGCCATTTGGGGTCGCATCTTTGTCGGAAGTGCGTACAGATGCGAGGGCAGTTTTGTCATTTTGAGTATGTTGATCATTGGACAGTAGCGCAGGGTTCCTTCAAGCCTTCAACAGTATTCAAAACTTTTTTCAAAAAAATTGAATTTTTTTTAAACAGAATTTGCCTAGTGATTTGGGCATTATGTGTGACCATGCTTGAACAGTGACCTCGTTCCCTTAATAGTATCTCATCCAATGTTTTCTCAGAAAATAAAAAGATAATTATTTTTTTTAATCTATCAACTTATAAAAATGCTAATAACATTTCTATCAAGAACAATTTAGACCGTTAAATTAGATAATCATAGTGAATCCTTTACTTTAATTACGAAACAAGAGTATCAAGTAAAAAAATTCAAAATATAATAAAATTGGTTTATTGAGCCATGATTTCTAAATTTTGAGTAGCAATGGAAAGTCCTAATTCACGTGCCAGTGGAGTTTTTTTCCTTTTTTTTTTTCCTTTTTTGTTTTGCTTTTTGAAGGAACAATTTATTTGAGAGACACATTGTATCCTTCTCACTGGGGGAAGGTTTCGTTAAAATATTTTTAAAGAAATGTCGGGTTTTTTTTCACCTCACGGTTTTATCTTAAAATTTTTTGGAAAGTCCTAATTCATGTTAGATTATCATAATGGATCCTTGACTTTAACTAAGAAAAAGAGAAACTCAAGTAAAATATTATTTCAAATCATAATAAGATTATTTTATTCAGCCAACTCGTGATTTTTAAATTTTGAGTAGCAATTGAAAAATTTTAATTAATTAGATTGCCAAAATGGGTCCTCACCTTTAATTAAGATAGAGAGAACTTCATGTAAAAGAGAATTTCAAATCATTATAGGATTGATTTACTGAGCCAACTCATGATTTTCAAATTTTGAGTAGTAATTGAAAAATCCTAATTAACGTTAGATTACCATGTCAATCCCATCTTCAGTTCAGAAAAACAGAACCTCAAATAAAAATAATTCCCAATTAAAAATGACTTCAAATTCATGTGCACAAAGTGCATTTTACTAATTTCAAAAGAAATGATAAAATTAATATCAATGTCTAGTGTGTGCGTTGGTCACTAAGCTTGAACTTGATATTGACTCGAAAGAGGACCTCCTGCTTGTCACAGACCCTGCTTACAAACAAAGGATTAATTTTTTCAACTTCTCTAATCAGACTAACTGAGTTAGTCCACCTCGCTTGAAACTCCCTTCTTCTAAGAGCTTCCATGACATTTACTCTACTCTCTGAAACTTCTGTTCAAACTCAAAAAGATAGCCCTACAACAACAGTTCCTTTTTTTCCGCAAAATAAATGAAAACATCAATTATTGATGTAATAATAGATGCTACAATGAATGTCTAATTCATTTGACAGTCCTGCAGTACATACACTGGGATTCTCTACGCAATCCTTTAATCTTGAATCAATCTATGCCCTAGACATTCTACCATGTCTCCCAACTACACAGTCATTGTATTGCAGAAATGACAATTCCCTGCAGAGAGAAACTTCACACATATATAAAATATAATCTTCGAGTAATTTCAATGAGATACAACTTGCATTTGTATTTCTCTGACACGAGAAGTATGTCTGCAATACTATCAAGAGACCGTACAAATACAGTAATCAGTGATCACCTGTGAAGAGTAGTTTCAGAGAATCTCCAAGAAAAACTTAGGAGACAAGAAGGAAAGAAGCGAATCACATAAAAGAAAAGGAAAAGGAAAATAGTACATAACAATGAAATTAATCAAAACCAATTTATATTTCAACACAAAA
Organism: Agave tequilana; assembly: GCA_038442645.1. Taxonomy (NCBI): domain Eukaryota; kingdom Viridiplantae; phylum Streptophyta; class Magnoliopsida; order Asparagales; family Asparagaceae; genus Agave; species Agave tequilana. The sequence goes on from JAVJIF010005672.1 coordinate 152,838, forward strand.
TAAATGGAAATAATACTCTTCTATTTGGATTTTTTTTTTCTCCCTTCAAATTCTCAAGAAATGCTTGATATTTCTCCTTTCTGGTAGATATATAAAGATTCTCAGAAACCCAAACCCCCACCCCCAAAAACAACCCCCAAAACAAAAAAACATGTGTTTGCGTGTGTTTTTCAAAATATGATATATGAAAACAAAAAACAAAAAACAATTATAATTTGAGGAAAATACATGCAGAATACCTGCAATTAAACCTATCTACACCAACTCAGTTATATATGGAAACCCTAAAGTGAGACAACTAGAATGGATATGAATGAGTATTTCATTTAAAAGAGTATATATTCTAGGAAATTAATGATGATCTGCTTGCATTAAACAACCAGTAATTAAAGAAGCCCTAAAGTGAGACAACTAGAATGGATATTAATGAGTATTTCATTTAAAAGAGTATATATTCAAGGAAATAATGATGATCTGCTTGCATTAAACAACCAGTAATAAAGAAGAATATAAAGTAAATGTCTATGTAAAAATCAAATGTAATCTCAATTAATTTACATAAATGCAAAATTCAGTTGGGAGAGGCTTGAATGTGATCTGACAAAAGATCTAGGCACGCCCCTCCTTTAAATTAATTACACAATTAAATCACTTTATTTTATTAGTTGAATAGTAGAAAGAATTGGAAGAACTGAGAAAAGAGAGAGAAATAATTGCTTCTTGAGAGGCAACAACTTGAATTGGTGAACAGCCGCCGTGATTATCCTCTTCATTTTTTGCAGCTCCATCCAAACATTTATTCTCATTTACTGCACCCCAACAACCCCTGATCACCATCTCTCTTTCACCCAATTGTGCAACGGCATTTCAGTTTCTTTTTTTCGCGTATGAAAAATAATTTACATACTCACTTGTGACCTACTCGCCATGTTCACTCAAAAGAGACAGTAGATTCCTTATGACTGACGTTTTCGATATGTTCTTGTGAGTTTCGGTTATTTGTCCTTTAGGTAGGCATGTAAGGAGGTCACAAGTGAGTAGGTAAGCATTTCGATTCGCGGATTAAAGAGTTATTTTATTTTAAGAAAGATTGTAACTCGGTTTTGAATTTAGGACCTCTCATAACGCCTCTCACACTTGTATATATCTCCAGGCGATATGAAAGGCCCTCAAGTCTAATTGCGTTGCAAACTTTATCTCAGCTATCTCAGCTAACAAACACACATAAAAAGTAAATACTTCACGATAGAACTTGGATTCCAAATCACATGTAAATTAAGCATTTACACTCTCACTCTACTTGAGATGGGAGACTGAACATAAGCTATGATGCCTCTTAGCTCGGATACTTTTAGATGATTGCGATACACAAACCGACAATATGTTCTATAATTCTAGTCATTTATTTGAGAGTTGTAGCTGTGACTCTAACTTAGTATTTGGTGATTTGTTTAAAGGATCCACTATTAACAGGAACAATCGTATAGAGGCATTATCAGATTTATCCTATCAAAAAAAGACATGATCAGATTTACCTGTGACCATGTTGGAATTGAAGAATATAAAAGCTGAATCTTCGAGATGAATTATGGCGAGATCCGTTGATCAATCAACCGGATGATGGTTGGAGTGTGTTCTCCTTCCATTTGTGATGAACGTGGTATATTTACATGTTCAATTCCGACTTCGAATGAATGAGATATTCAAGTCCAAAGATTGCTAATTCAAAGCCAAAAGGGACTAAATTTAGCTATAAGCATTTAGTCCCACATTGGCATGTGATGGAAGTATATGGGGTATAAATAGAGAAAAAATGAGACCAAAGGGTGTGCCCTTTGGGTACTGGAGTTTTCGCGCGCGAATTGGAGGGAACTATACTCGTACATGCGTACGTGCACGCGCGCCGCCGCTGGCGGCGGCCGGCGCCGGCGCCGGGCCTGGTCCTGGTCCGGGTCCTGTCCGGGTCCGGGGGCTCGGTGGTCCGTGGTCCGTGGTCTGATCTGAGTTCCCTACCTGGTTCTCTTTTTGAATCAGGGGCCGTTAATCCAACCCGCCCGCGGAAGGATTCGAAAACTCCAACGGGTGTCCGCCCGCGCGAACGGATCCGACCGTTCGCCAACCGCTGTCGGAAAACCGACAGAGCGGTTGCGACGGTTCTGTCCGAACCGTTCGCAACTGTTGGGAATTGGCGGACGAGAATACCCCTCCGGAGCGCTATAAAAAGCGCCCCAGGGGTTCATTCTCAGACACACCAAATTGAAGAATCTTTCTCTCTTCTGAAAGATCTCTCCCTCTCTCTATAAGTTCTGCCTCCGTTCTGAACTGGGCTCCAGTGAAGTGCGACTCCTCGACTTCCAGAGCAACTTCCAACAGCGAAGTGGGAATCCACGAATTCCAGAAGTGACTTCCAACGAAGTGGGAATCCGCGACTTCCAAGTGAAGTGGGAATCCGAAGCTACTTCCTAAAGGAGATTCTGCCAAAAAATTCTCAACCTTCCTACGTCCTCAACAGTGGGTGTTCCTCCAAAAGAGTAAGACAAATATTCATTTGAAATTTGTCGTTATACCGCTGTTTTGCTAATCCTGTGTAGGTACTGGTTGACTACGGTTCGACCGTACGGTATTTGGTAGTGCTGTCCAAATACCGTGAAGAAGTGTTGTATCTTGGGAGACCAGCGTCCATTATCCCGTAAGCACCGGTGCGGGGGACGTAATTGTCTTAAGGAGATTCGCTGTAAGCGTACTCACTTCAATTACTGTATAAGTGGACTAAGTCCTTTATACAGGGGATATACTCTACAGTATATCGAGATTGACTTAGATTTAATCTAAGTGTTACTGTATAAGTGGATTAAGTCCTTTATACAGGGGATATACTTTACAGTATATCGAGACTGACTGGATTCAGTCTAATTGGTGCTTAAACCAAGGAAGGAAATGAAAAGGTGGTTCTTGAATTAAGGAACGTTCTTTGAACGGAAAAAACCTCCCACCTGATATTTGCCGACCTGGCCAATTAGATTGTTGATATTTCAGTGATCTTGATAAGTTGTCAGATTGATTCTTGTTAAGCAGAAGACCCAACAATCTTAAGACAATTATTGTTTCTCACTTCTGTTCTGCTTGAACTTGCAGAAAAAATGTCTGAGACAAATCAAGATACCTCCAGCAAGGCAACAAACATACCGCTCCAAGGTTTGATGCCAACTCCACTTCCTAACCCGAAGCCGGAGAAGCCAGGAAAGTTTGATGGCACAGAGTTCAAGAGGTGGCAACAGAAGATGCTCTTCTACTTGACCACTCTAAATCTGGCCAAAATTCCTGCAGGAGGATCCACAGAACCCGGAACTGATCGGGACTCAGTCCTTGCAGTCGATGCTTGGACGCAAGGTGATTTCCTTTGCCGGAAATTATGTTCTTAATGGACTGGATGACTCTCTTTATAACGTCTACAGTCCAAATCACTACGGCAAAGAAATTATGGGGCAGTCTTGACCAGAAATACAAGACTGAAGATGCTGGTACCAAGAAGTTCGTCGTTGGACGATTTCTGGAGTACAAAATGGTGGATAGCAAGACTGTCATCAGTCAGGTGCAAGAGTTCCAACTTATCTTGCACGAGATAGAGGCCGAAGGTATGATTCTTCCTGAAACTTTCAGGTTGCAACCATCGTGGAGAAGCTCCCCCCTGCGTGGAGAGACTTCAAGAACTACCTGAAGCACAAGCGAAAGGAGCTAAAGTTGGAGGATCTCATTGTGAGGCTTCGTATAGAGGAGGACAACCGCAAGTCCGAGAAAAGGAGCAGCAAGAACTCCTACGAAGCAAAAGCAAATGTGATCGAGGACTCAAAGGGAAAAGCATCTACTTCCAAAAGCTTGAAGAGGAAGAAGCCTTCCCAGGGGTACAAAGGCAAGGCTCAAGACGGCAGAACCATGCGCTTCAAAGGGACCTGTTACATCTGCAACAAAGAAGGTCACAAAGCAAATGAATGCCGCAGCCGTCAAAGAAGAACAAGAAAAGCCACCCACAGGCCAACATGACCAACCATGAATCACCAAGTCTTTCTGCTGTGGTGTCAGAAGTAAATCTGACAACCAATAACAAAGACTGGTGGGTAGACACGGGAGCTACCAGGCACATCTGCTCGGAGAAATTGTTATTCTCAGAATATCAGGCTAGAGCAAGATGAGCAATTATTCATGGGTAATTCAGCTTCCTCAAAGGTTGAAGGAAAGGGCAAGGTCATCCTGAAGTGGACATCGGGCAAAGAGCTTACTCTTAACGATGTCCTTCATGTTCCAGACATCCGAAAGAACCTGATTTCCGGATCTATACTTAGTAAGAAAGGATTTAGAATTGTATTGAATCTGACAAATTTGTACTTACTAAGGGAGGGATGTATGTGGGAAAGGGCTATCTTGTTGATGGACTTTTTAAAGCCAATGTTGCAGTGGTTGATAAAAAGTCCGTGTATTTGTACCCAAAGCTAATAAAAGGAAAATCTTCTGTTTATTTGCTTGAGTCTCCTATTCTGTGGCATGCTAGATTAGGGCATGTAAATTACAAGTCTTTGAAAAACTTGTCTAATCTGGGATATATTCCTAAACTCAACTTGGAAGAAATTCGCAAGTGTGAGGTTTGTATTGAGGCCAAGTTGGCTAAAAATTCATTTCACTCAATAGATCGAAATACAGAACCTTTAGTGTAATTCATAGCGATCTATGTGACTTGAAGTTTATGCCAACTAGAGGCGGTAAAAAGTATTTCATTACTTTTATCGATGACTGTACAAGATACTGTTATGTGTATCTTTTGAACAGTAAGGATGAGGCAATAAATATGTTTACAACATATAAAGCCGAAGTTGAGAATCAACTCAACAAGAAAATCAAGATTCTAAAATCGATAGAGGCGGAGAATATGAATCAAATGATTTTAGTGAGTTATGTGCTAGTTTTGGTATAATACATCAAACTACAGCACCATACACTCCTCAGCAGAATGGAATTGCTGAACGGAAGAACAGAACTTTGAAGGAGATGGTTAACTCCATGCTCGTAAGTTCTGGAGCTCCGCAGAACTTGGGGGGGAAGCTCTATTAACTGCAAATCATATTCTAAATAGAGTACCCCACAAGAAACTTGGTCTTATACCATTCGAGTTATGGCATGGAAGGACACCTTCCTACCATTACCTCAAAATGTGGGGGTGCCTTGCAAAGGTGCTGGCACCATTACCCAAAAAGACTAAGTTGGAGCAAAAACTATAGACTGCATATTCATAGGCTATGCCTTGAATAGTAGTGCCTATAGGTTTCTGGTTCATAAATCAGAAATACCAGATATTCATGTAAACATGATTATCGAATCTCGAGATGCTGTGTTCTTTGAAGATATCTTTCCGTACAAACGGGAAGCAGATAAGACTTCTGGGAAAAGAACACACGAGATGGCGTTCAGGGACGAAAGCCCCGAGGAACCAATGTTAATGCGGAAATTGAACCAAGAAGAAGTCAGAGATCTAGAATCTCAAAATCTTTTGGTCCAGATTTCATAGCATACGCTATTGAGAGCGAGCCTCAAACATTTAAAGAGGCTATGTCAAACCCAGAAGCACAAATGTGGAAAGAAGCTATAAATAGCGAAATAGAATCCATACTAAGTAATCATACTTGGGAATTGGTAAACTTGCCTCCTGGAAGTAAACCAATTGGGTGTAAGTGGATTTTCAAACGAAAATTAAAACCGATGGATCTGTCGATAAGTACAAGGCTAGATTAGTAGCCAAGGGTTATCGGCAAAAAGAAGGACTTGACTACTTCGATACATATTCACCAGTAACAAGAATAACGTCCATTCGGATGTTGATTGCGATTGCAGTATTGCACAACTTAGATATCCATCAAATGGATGTCAAGACTGCATTCTTAAATGGTGAATTAAATGAAGAAATATATATGGAGCAACCAGAAGGATTTAAGTCAAGGGCCAAGAACACAAGGTGTGTAAATTGGTAAAATCCTTATACGGTTTAAAGCAGGCTCCAAAACAATGGCATGAGAAATTTGATAGTGTCATGATCAAAGATGGATTCACTATAAATGAATGCGATAAGTGTGTTTACACTAAAACAGTTGGAGATGCATGTATCATTGTTTGTCTTTATGTAGACGACATGTTGATACTTGGAAACTAATATTGAGATATTAAGTCCACTAAAAGAATGTTATCTAACTGTTTTGATATGAAGGATCTGGGGGTTGCTGATGTAATTTTAGGAATTAAAATTACTAGAACACCAGATGGAATCAGTCTATCTCAATCTCACTACGTGGATAAGATGATAGAAAGATTCAAGGATCATGGGATAAAAGAGAATACAAATCCTTTTCTCCCACACGTCCACCTTCATAAGAATACAGGAACTGGAATACGCCAGTTGGAGTATTCTCAGATTATCGGAAGTCTAATGTATTTAATGAATTGCACTAGACCCGATATTGCTTACGCTGTAAGCAAGTTAAGTAGATATACTAGCAACCCTAGTGATCTACATTGGACCGCTTTACTACGAGTATTGGGTTACGTATCACATACCAAGGAATATGCCTTGAGATATGGAAAGTATCCTCCTGTACTGGAAGGATACAGTGATGCTAATTGGATTGCAGATTCTGAGGAATCAAAATCAACTAGCGGATACGTATTTACTCTAGCAGGAGCAGCGGTATCATGGAAATCTTCTAAGCAAACATGTATTGCCCGTTCCACTATGGAATCGGAATTCATAGCCTTAGATAAGGCTGGAGAAGAAGCTGAATGGCTTCGACAATTCTTAGAAGACTATACCGTTATGGCAAAAGCCAGTGCCCGCTATATGTATACACTGCGACAATCAAGCAGCTATATCTAGGGCACAAAATGTGATATACAACGGTAAGTCTAGACATATTCGTCGTAGACATAATACCGTGAAGCAGTTGCTCTCAAATGGAATTATCTCTATGATTTTGTATCGTCAAAGGATAATTTAGCGGATCCGCTTACTAAAGGTTTAAGTGGAGAGCGTATAAACTGCGCATCGAGGGGAATGGGTCTAAAAGCCTAACCTTACGAGTCAGCTTAATGGAAACCTCACTTAGCGACTGGAGATCCCACGGACTAAGTTCAAGAGGAAAAAACTAGTTATGATTGACTCAGCAAGTAAGCACTTGGGAGCTTGACTCCAATCCATTCCTAAGGTGCACATAAGTGCTTGTCTACAAGGGTTAAGGATAAGCTTAACGCTTTTAATGATGCCTATATCTTGTTTCTAAACAAGTGGAGTAGAGTAGACTACTCTTCATAGGTCCATCACCTATGTGAGTATAGAGTTGGGTCGGCTCTTTGGGAATCTCTATGGAGGCTGTTATTCCCTAAAGATACTCTCTGAAACCAAGAATGTCCAGGGCCAAAACGGACACAACAAGGAACCAAAGTTGATTTGGAAAGTCACTGTGTGAAGCTTATTGACTTGGCTTACACTAACGGCTAACAGTTCAAGACCTAGTTCATGATTAGCCAGTAAGTCCGATAAAGCTTTCGCTATGGAAGGTTCAAGACCTAGTTCACCTATCCTTATGCAGTTCTTTTCTAAAGTACCTTACACAATAGAGTCAGTCTCTTTGTGTGTCATTTCCTGAATTCTTCATTCATTGTGGGGGATTGTTGGAATTGAAGAATATAAAAGCTGAATCTTCGAGATGAATTATGGCGAGATCCGTTGATCAAATCAACCGGATGATGGTTGGAGTGTGTCTCCTTCCATTTGTGATGAACGTGGTATATTTACATGTTCAATTCCGACTTCGAATGAATGAGATATTCAAGTCCAAAGATTGCCTAATTCAAAGCCAAAAGGGACTAAATTAGCTATAAGCATTTAGTCCACATTGGCCATGTGATGGAAGTATATGGGGTATAAATAGTGAAAAAATGAGACCAAAGGGTGTGCCTTTGGGTACTTGGAGTTTTCGCGCGCGAATTGGGAGGAACTATACTCGTACATGCGTACGTGCACGCACGCGCGCCGCCGCTGGCGGCGGCCGGCCGGCGCCGGCGCCGGCGCCGGCGCCGGTGCCGGGCTCGGGCTCGGGCTCGGGCCTGGGTCCGGGTCCGGGTCCGTGGTCCGTGGTCTGATCTGAGTTCCCTACCTGGTTCTCTTTTTGAATCAGGGGCCGTTAATCCAACCCGCCCGCGGAAGGATCGAAAACTCCAACGGGTGTCCGCCCGCGCGAACGGATCCGACCGTTCGCCAACCGCTGTCGGAAAACCGACAGAGCGGTGGTCGGTTGCGACGGTTCTGTCCGAACCGTCGCAACTGTTGGGAATTGGCGGACGAGAATACCCTCCGGAGCGCTATAAAAAGCGCCCCAGGGGTTCATTCTCAGACACACCAAATTGAAGAATCTTTCTCTCTTCTGAAAGATCTCTCCCTCTCTCTATAAGTTCTGCCTCCGTTCTGAACTGGGCTCCAGTGAAGTGCGACTCCTCGACTTCCAGAGCAACTTCCAACAGCGAAGTGGGAATCCACGAATTCCAGAAGTGACTTCCAACGAAGTGGGAATCCGCGACTTCCAAGTGAAGTGGGAATCCGAAGCTACTTCCTAAAGGAGATTCTGCCAAAAAATTCTTCAACTTCCTACGTCCTCAACAGTGGGGTTCTCCAAAAGAGTAAGACAAATATTCATTTGAAATTGTCGTTATAACCGCTGTTTGCTAATCCTGTGTAGGTACTGGTTGACTACGGTTCGACCGTACGGTATTTGGTAGTGCTGTCCAAATACCGTGAAGAAGTGTTGTATCTTGGGAGACCAGCGTCCATATCCCGTAAGCACCGGTGCGGGGGGACGTAATTGTCTTAAGGAGATTCGCTGTAAGCGTACCTCACTTCAATTACTGTATAAGTGGACTAAGTCCTTTATACAGGGGATATACTCTACAGTATATCGAGATTGACTTAGATTTAATCTAAGTGTTACTGTATAAGTGGATTAAGTCCTTTATACAGGGGATATACTTTACAGTATATCGAGACTGACTTGGATTCAGTCTAATTGGTGCTTAAACCAAGGAAGGAAATTGAAAGGTGGTTCTTGAATTAAGGAACGTTCTTTGAACGGAAAACCTCCCACCTGATATTTGCCGACCTGGCCAATTAGATTGTTGATATCTCAGTGATCTTGATAAGTTGTCAGATTGATTCTTGTTAAGCAGAAGTCCCAACAACATTTCTTTGTACATGTGAAAAAGGAAAAGTTTGAGCGAGGGCAAAAAATTTAGAATTTAAGTAGTATTGATTATTGATCTTTTATGAATTTATATCCGCTGAAGGGTCCTTTGAATTTTTAATAGTTCTCTATAAGTGAAAACTTGTAGTATAGCCCGGTGCTCATGCGGGCTAGTTACGGTAAGAATTTCAATAAGCTTTCTGTGCATATTTTAATTTATGTGCTCCCTCAATTATATGCTTGCTTTCTCCGTGTTGTCTAAGGTCTAACTGAATTGTATCCATTTCCATCAAGTTAGAACTCTCATGAGAGTAACGAGCTTGCTTGATGATGAATAAAATCAACCAATGCATGTTCCTTTTATCCTATTGTCACATATATAGTCACATATAACCATAGTTTAGTAAAACACTTTCATATCTAGTATTGAACCATGTATATATAAATACCTCAATTGTCTTTTTATTAACACTTTTATGTGCTTTAATCATGCATATTTATTCCTTAATTTCTTTTCTAATTCTTGGTGCAAGCCTTGCATATAACTAACAGTGTCACTCATAGTCTCAAGAGGTGTCCAAGTACATAATTATCTCTAGGCTAGTTAGCATCTCATTTGCTTCATTGATGAAGTGAAAGTCATCCAAAAGCTATTATTAGCATATTTTCTATAAGCAAGCTATGGTGCGCTCCAGACGTCTCTTTAAGCCATGTACGTTCCAACGGCTACTTCACGAGCTCCATCACAAACATATCAATGCATGTCTCTCTACTCTGCAAATGAATGAATATTCCCAACTCCCATATGCCCAATCATCATGTCCAATAAAGTAATCAAATTGGATCATATGGACCGCACTACGCTTGCTACACCCTCATAACTCCATCCTCTCACTAGAAAAAAAAAAATAATGAAGAAAAATATATGGAAAAAGCATATATTTTGAAAATCTCATCACCATCAATGCAAAACAAAGAGACATAAATCTTAAAATGGCACACGCACACTCCCTGTCTCCCTCTCTCCAAACTTTAAACTGATCTGGATGTTTGAATATTCATTGTGAGTTTGAAGGATGGTGGGTTGTCATGTTTAAATTCTATCATTTAGAAACATTGCTTGTGTCGTATCCTTGGCATTTTTAAATTTGTTATTAAAAACTATGTGAATTGCCCTCGTGATCAATATAAAAACATAATTCAAAATTTTCTTTTGAACCAAAAAAAAAAAAAAAAAAAAAATGAAACAAGTCAAAACTACGTACGGCTTATCTGAGGAGGCTTAGCTCAGTAACAAAATGTGAAGTTAGATTACACACGAGCTATGAACTTTGTATTCAGAAGAACTAAAAAATGTTTAGACTTTGTATTATTATTGTAACCGTATATAGCTACTAGCTATACATATACAGTAGGTCCCTAGAGAGGGGACTACTCATAGGACATTGAAATCTCTCGAGCAATCTCCATCTCCTTCTCATTATCATCAGGTTGGTGGACCCTAAGGTTGCTCCGACACGCACAACTCCCTATGGCCATAAACTCACATCTTCCACATTCATTCAATTCATGACTATGCACAATCTGTTTGGCTGCTCTCTCTCTCTCTCTCTCTCTCTCTCTCTCTCTCTCTCTCTCTCTCTCTCTCTCTAACACATACCTCTTTCGTGGGCAATTCAATGAGGAATTAATGAAGTCCTTTGGAGGACACATCAATGAAGCAAGTGATGGATGAAGGTGATGGTATCGTATGTGGGGGAGCTAGACATTACAGCAAGGAAGAAGGGGTTTGAGAGGGAGATTAAGAACTCACATAATTCTCACGACGTGTTTTCTAAATTTTGTGGCCTATTTTTATGTCCATGTAACCCAAAAAAAAAAAAAAACTCTCACTAGTCCCCTCCTCCATTTATTGCAGTGTGTGTATCATTACTAGGTAGCTAGGCTAGGTTGCTTCCATAGTTTTGAGAAAGTGCGTGTACGTTCGGTGCACACATGCACTCGATCTACCTATTGTAGTAAACCGAGTAAAGAGGATACAATCTCTATCTCTATCTCTCTCCTGGTTTGGTACCCGGGATATGCAAGAGAGTGTGTGTGCGCGCGCGGGGGGGCGCGTGAGAGAGAGAGAGAGAGAAGAGAGATCACTGAGAACACACACAATCTATTAAAATAAAGGTAATACAGCTGATAAGCTATCATAACATTTTCATAAGAGTATGACTGGAATATGTCTTAACGGTTCACAGCTATGACATACAAAATAAACAAACAAAAAATACACTTCTTAGATACAATGTATTTGCATTTTTCCCCCTTTTTAAAAAAAATTTCTCTTTCTAAAAGAAAAAATTTAAATTTTCTCTCATAAGCTACATGACTTGTAATGAGTGTGTGTGTTTGGTTGTTGGCACAGGGTGCTGCTTCTTTTATGCAGCAATGATTTATGGGGCTCTGAAACAAGTTAGTTGAGGGCCATCAC